>PYHW01009486.1:11948283-11987652 GCA_013186435.1 Turdus rufiventris
TTTGTTTATTTATTGATCTGTGACTGCTAAAATTCTAAACTGGGAGGAAAACAGCACATCCAGTAGCCATTACTAGGTTAGCCAGAATAAGGTAGTATTTGGGATCTTTTATGTATCAAATGTTTCGAGGAGTGCCTTGAACATGTCATGCTTATATCTCAGAGTATTTTTTATCTTTTTTAAAAATGAAGAATGTTCAAATGCCTCTATATATAAAAGTATTCCAAGTGAAAAAGAAATGGTGTTATAAAATCAGAAGAATCTCACACAGCTCCACCAGATACTTCACCGATCAAATCTCTAAGAGTAGTTAAAAATCACAGCTGAAAACATGAAATGTGCCAAAAAAAAAGAAAAAAGAAGGAAAAAAAATAATAGAAGGAAATAGAAGGAAAAAAGAAATAGATTAGCTTCCTGAATTTAAATTCATATACGGAGAAAAAGATTTTCAAAACCATCTGTTGATAAAATATGTTCAGGAAGCAGTATTCTAGCAAAAAGAACTTTGCAATTTTTTCACTTCAGATTTTTAAATCCTGTTTTGGTCTACACTTGACTTTGTGAACTGGTGTTAGTTTTGTTTTTTCCCCTCTTTGAAAAGCCCTTTTTTCTGCTTGGGAAACAAGAATTTCTCCATGAAGTTTTCCTTAGGCATTCAGTTTTGCGTATTAGCAGCTGCACAGACATACTACTCATTTCTGAGTCTTGAATGATACAAAATGAATAGCAAAAGGCTGTACACACACTACTTTGGGTAGGTTTGCAGGTAAATTATATGCCCAGAGTTTGGAATGTCCACAGCTTTGGTGCACTGGGGCTCTTCACCCTGCATGAGGGGACTGCTTCCTCAGCCCAGAGCCTCACCCTATGTACTGTGGTGGCAGTCCTCATACTATTCCCATGGGTGGGCTTGCAAATGCATATGGGTGGATAGTGCTGTTTCACTGCAATAACAACTCCAGAACTGTTGGAAATAATTGGAAGCTGCTGTATAAACGTGGCACTTTTTAATATTTTGCCACTCAGCCATTTGCCATGCTGCCAAGGTTACCAACAGTACATTTGCAATGATCTGTCTTGCCGCGATAGATATGAAGTGTCAGCTTCTCTTTGCTCACACAATAAACGCAAACTTATTTTCTTCCGAAATGAGAAAGCAGTTTCTTAACAACTTCAACACAGCATTTAATATACCAGTATTTGAAGTCTTACACCAGATCTGCTGCCAGGAAATGTTCATGACGAAAGTATTCTTATGAAAGATAAGAACAGCAAGATGAAAAATGGTATATAAGAGAAAATAAGACCTTCTATGTTAATATACAAATAATTGAGTATAGTATTTCTCTGATAGTTAAAAAACATGTGGAAAATGTAAATGTAGCTCTATAAATATACCCATCAAGGAGAAAATTCTATTCAGTAACAGCCAATACTTCAGTGTATGTTAAATTTTAAAACACTACTTTAAACAGCATTTATCTGGTAACACTGGAAGGTTTCTGATTAAGGAATGCTTCATTTAATGCTGTGTCAAGATGAGATCTAAATGCCCAGATAACGGCTTCAAATATTTAACTAGTTGTTCAGAAACAGAATGATAAAACAATTAGAAAAATTACAACAGATTTTGTACACCTTATTGAAATGGGTTGGAATTTTTCTAGTGGAAGCCTGACAGAACTTCTATCTCCTGTGGCTGGAGATTGATCTTGCAAGGTACTGATGATTCTGCTAAGAGCAGCGACTGTTAGACCTCTTACTAGAGCATACCTCCATCTGCCATGCAACTCACAGTAAGTGCGAAGTCTTTTCTTAGTTGACTATGCAGAAGTGTAGCACTTGAAAGAACATGATCAAACATAGGTCATGAGAAGGACATGCTCTTAATTTCATGGCCCTGCACAATGGCAACGCCATTGGCCGATTTCAGTGAGGAGCACAGAATCAAAATGATTCCTTTCTAATCAGACAGCAGTGTTACAGAAAAATGAGAAATACTGAGCATTAGTAAAAACATTTCCATTAACTGTCAACCTTCAGTCCGAAACTTAAAAAAAAGAGGCAAGAAATCAGAAGCAACATGTCAGTATATGTGGAATTCTAAAGAATACATGCTGAAGCCTTTCTAGTGCTTAACTTCATTTTCTCATTTTTTCACTTCTCTTACGATATATGAACATTATATATATGCTATTGTCAACATAGTCTGGCTTTATAAGATTCAGTGAGAATCAAAAGTAATTTTCTGAGAACAATATAACCAAGCTAAACAGAACAAAGTGTCTATCACAAAAAAATTCAGCCATGTGGGATTTCTTAATCAAACAGTATTTAGGAAAATGATCAGGAAAGAAGCACTTAAAACTCATCACTAAATTCTTAGCTTTAGCTGTGTTTCATGTGAAACCTACAGAAGTAAAATAGTGAAATATGCTATTGAAACAAATCTCAAAGCAGTGGGCCTAATGGGGACACAAAGGCACTCCTCTTGGCCATCTTGGTTACAGAGTAGCACAAGTGCAACTATTATTTACATCTGTGAAGAAAGGAATCAAGTGCTTTTTTTTTTTTTTTCAGAAATACTGCAATGAAAAGCTTTCTTGGATCAGTCTAATGTTAATTTTGAACCATGCAGACTTCTCTGGTACTCCTAATTTTTGTGGGCATAGAAATAAGCATGACATGAAAGGCTCACAATCAGCTGCACTGCTTTCTTTAAACACCTTCTAAAATTTATCTCTAGATCCACTTGTGAAACACTATTTACTGACATAAGTTAGCAACACTCAGGTTTTTTCTCAAGAAGAGCTTATTAACTGATTCCACTTGTGATGTGATATGACATGACATGACATAACAGCAGGAGTTGCTGTGAATTGTAGGAGTTGCCCCTACATGTTAGGGCTTGGAATTCTAGTAAATTGACACTTAAAAATCAATTTCAAAAGAAATAAATTATGAAAACGATGATAAAAATGTAATATTCACATGCACTATTTAGAAAGCACTACAGCAATAATAAAACCCCAAATATTTGAAAACAATACTTTTCCTTGAAAAACTCAAATATGTTGTAAAATTACTAGGTATTTTTCAGAGATACTAAGCACTGCTACACCTATTTAATAAGTAATCATCTGTAACATCAGTCAGAAGTTGAATGAGAATTTCCAGACCTTTCCCAAAACATAGGAGTTTAAAAAAAGTATTCTTTGTTAGCCACGTTTATTACAGTAATACCACAGATCTACAGATGAGTGGATTCCAGTGGGCATGTTGTATGTACATTCAAGACTCTTCCATGAGGAATTCCCAAATATTTAATGTCACAGTAGCAAATCAGATGTTAATTTCATTACTGTTTGGAGACAGGCCATGCAAAGGGAGGAGCGGGGGGGAAGCAAGAAACAGAAACATTGAAGAAAAGGCATGACAAAGGAGCAAATGGCATGACTAAATCTCAAGTGAAGCAAAGGTTAAAGTAACTGTCAAAACACAATCCACACCTAAGTTCTGTGGGCTTTTCAAAATCCGGCTTCTACAAATGTACCTGACTGCTGGATCCTCTGGCTGATTACAGTAACTTCAAGACCATAAGGCGCACCCTTTTGACTAAAACTTTGGTCTGAATCTGGAAGTGCGCCTTATAGTCCGGTGCACCTTATGAAACGTACAAAGTTGTGAAATTTGCCAACCCAGAAGTGCGAGCCGTGAGCCAAGCCATGGGGGGGGCGGGAGCAGGCGGCCGCAGCCACCAGGAATCGTGTGGGGAGGGCAGGACCAGGCAGGCCCTGGCCAGCAGGAGCCACATGGGCTGGGCGGGACCAGCCAGTGCCTGGCCAGCAGCATCCGCACAGGGAGAGAGGGAGCAGGCAGCGCCGCGCCACCCCAAGCCGTGGACGGTCCTGAGCTGCAGGCGGTCCCAAGCTGCCCCGAGCTGCAGGCAGCCCTGAGCCGCCCTGAACTGCAACCCCGAGGTGTGAGCTGTGGCTGCCCCAAACTGCAGCTGCCCCGAGCCCGGCCTCGCTAGCCAGGGGCGGGCAGGAGTGCTGGACCCCGCGAATGGGGAGGGTGCTTGGGACTGCGTTTAAAGGCTACACCAATCTGTGAAAAATGTTTGCAAATTGAGCACCTGCCAGTAAACTCCACAATCACAGGATTCTGTTACTAATTAGTTACTTTGTTGTGCACAGCACAGATCTTTGCGGCAAAAAAAGTGCGCCTTATAGTCCAGTGCGCCTTATATAATGTACAAAGCTGCAAAATTTGCTGGCTCCCGGAGGTACGCCTTATAATCCGGTGCGCCTTATGGTCATTAAATTACTGTGCTTCCTCAGAAAATCACTTGCAAAGCAAAGGTGTGAAAAGTTTTTTACATCAAATAATGACAGCAGATCGTCTTAAAGGAGGACAAAATGGGGCAAGAGAAGGGCATGAAGTTAGAGATTCCTGGCAGAAACACCAAGTATTTTGCAAAAGGTCAGCTCTGAATCTGCAGCATTTCTAGAGAGGCCCTGTTAACGTAAGCCTGTCCCTAAATCTCTTTGATAATGTATATTGTTTTCCTTCACTTAAATTTCTCATGTAAAGGTTTTTATACCTCAGAATAGGAATATGAAACAGGTTGGTTATTTCAATCGTTGCTACAGATAAATAGTCTTACCTGTAACAGGAATACTCCATTATTAATGAGTTAGACTTGGAGAAACAACCCGTCTAAAATCTAACTGTAGTGGAATGCTTCTCATGCACAGCAGAGAACATTCCACTGAAGGAGCTGAATTACAGTACTATCTTAGGGTTTTTTAGATTTAAAATGCTGAGGACTAGTCAGCGTTTACCTGAGTTCTGAATCTCTGCTTCCCTGTGTCTTTATGTGTTTTATCTGCTTAAAATGTAGAAAGAAAAATGGCCACAAGGATTAGAATACCATGAAAGAAGTTCCCTAAGATTTTTCAGTGTTTATCTGCAATGGCACTGCTTGAAGCCCAAGTACAGAGCAGACCTCTATATCATTTTGCTTCCTCATACAAAATACTCTTTCTGCTGGGTCAGATGATCGCAATGCTCCCCCTAATTCTCTACAACTACCTCACAGCTTCAGGTCACATCACAGAGAAAAAGCTTTGCTGCTTTACATCTCCCAGAGAGAACATGGCTATTGTGGTGATCCTCAGCAAGGGCAGCATCCCTGGCTGCCAGGCTGTGACACGGTTTCCCTGCTACTGGGAGGACCCTTCATGCAAGCGGCAGGCTTAAGACTCTCTGGCTTACCCAGCAGGGCTTGACTGTCTCAGCAGTGGCAGCACAGCAACAGAAAGGCTGTGAATGTGCTAATGGAGTGTCAAATGGGGCAAATTACTGACTGACAAAGATGATGCCAGCTTTACTTTTAGCACTCACTTTCCCCTTTTCTCCCTTTCCTCCCTTTTCTGGGACATAGGTGCAAGCGGTCTAGAAATTAAGCTGACTCACCTTCAGCTTTGGCTAAAAGAAAGTGGGAGGGGCCACTGTGTTTTGTGAGGCCCAAAACTGTCAGTGTCTGTCAGACTCTGAGGATGCTCAGCCAGCACCTCTAAGAACAATGCTGTCAAGAGCTTGGACAAGCAAGAATGTTGTCCTTCTGACTGCTGGTGAAGTTTATCATTAAGCTCTTCCACTTTGTCAAAACTAACTTATGCTGTGTTACTGCAAATGTAGAATTTCCAGAATTTTCAGAATTGCTGTTCTGAACATAGAAAAATAAGAGCATAAAATCACTTTTAGGTCTGTTTTCTCTTTACTAAATTTGGGCTCCAGTTATGAAAGATAGATCTATAAAGGGAGATATTAATACTTTGTATCTTCAAGTCCCAAACACCTATTAAAGCACTTCCAAAGACAGAGGTACAAAGAAAAAGTCAGCCTATAGAGGTCAGCTATTTTGAGAATTCTAGCCTTAGTAAATAACCTTGTTTTTCTTCCATTATTTGATTTCTGAACTTGACATAACTGATCTTAACTACTTCATTTTCAACTTGCTACTTAAATTGAATACAGATTTTATTCTTAATAAGCAAACCTACCTTAACTCAGTTCTACAGTAAATAGTTTTATCTTTTTGCTCTCCCTTCCATCATTTTAGAAGCATGTGGATTGTATAATCAGAGAAATTTTTTTACAAGGAATCTATTCAGAACAATACATGCCCATCTTACCCTCTTGTGAAAGAAGCAAGTGATGGTATACTTACTGCACTATCCTGCACTACATGGTCCTAAAGGGGTATGTTAAACTATCCACATCTGAGCTTATTTATTGAAACATTCCCATTCCCATACTGACCAACTGCCATTAGTCAAAATAGGATTTGAGTCGCTGGAACAGGTGTAGTCTACATGGTACTAAGTTTGCAATCACTTCAGGATGTAGAAATCAGTGAATATATGCCAGCCAAACAAAGTGGAATAAACACTATCATTATTTGCTTCTAGAATTTGATATACTCAAAATTACAAGAAAATTTTAAGCATGTAAGAAAATTCCAGTAAATGTTTACAGAAGCTGAATGTCAAAGTTGAGGGAAAATGAGTCTTCATATGATAAGAATGCCCAGTAATCCTGAAAAGCTCTTCTTTGAAGGGAGACAAAGCTCTCTCCCATTTTACTCAGTTCGGACAGTAAAAGTTAAATCATCAAGACAATTTTCTAAATATTATTAAATGATTGAAAGAATTGTGGTTTCTAGCATGCCATATTGAAACTTATTGAGGCTTTTAGTACAGCCTGTGAGAGCAAAATTATGTTTTATATTTTCAAGAGTTTTCTGAAGTGGAAGATCTCAGTATTTTTTAGTTGACAGGATTTTTAAGGTCAGAACTTTAAGCTGCTGCTGTTTAAAACATCTACAACATTTTAGCAAGAAATCACAAGACCCTGAATGGATTTAAAGGGCATTATGCTACTGGTATTATCATGTATAAAAGTATTGATTCTTGCAGTGAATATTGACTGCTTTCCTTGTTTTCTTACATATCATATCATATCATACATCCTATCATATATCATATCATTATTTTTGATATTTAACTATACTTTTATCAGGCCACATTCTGGTTATCATGCTGCAGTCTCTCTGAAGCACTTACCTTATTTCACAACTTTCATCTGGCAGTTGTAACAATGCTAACAGCTCCAACAGAGGCTGGATACAGCCAGCAGTGCCTGTGATTCAGAACCCCATGATCAACATTATCACTCTCCCCACCTCTGATACATACATACGGCTGTGACTGCAAAGATGTCTAGGAAGGACAGAGATCTCCATAAATACTGCTTGATTGGTATCTAGCTGGGGCAGACCTCTGGTTTGTTGCTCTATCTGCTGGCATAAAGCTGGTTTTTAATCACGGTTACAAAAATTCTTCCCTGTTGAGCTAAGTGTTGCTGTGCTTCATTTTTGCTCAGCTAATACTGATTGCCAGCAGAGCTCTATTTAACATCTGCAGTTAAACAGTTAAATTTATTTCTGTTATGCCTATTTTAATACAGCTTTCTTTAACTTATAGGTCTGGAGTCTTCACTTAATTTGTAAAATATTTTGAGGCAGTCTTTTTTGTTTGTATGCTTTAGAAAGCAAACAATAATTTGGTAGACTTGTAATTCAGGAAAAAAATCAGACAGTTCAATAAAAAATTAGCCATAATTGGGTGTCAGTAGAATATTTTAAAATAGCCTTAAGAGATGATCTAATATTAATTAGCTCTGAGAAATTACTATTTGGTACTTATGGAAAATATGAGAATTCCTACTGTAGACTCCAATGGAAAACAAAAGAAAAAATTACATACAATTAAAAACTTAACAGTCTTTTTGGGCACAGGATTGCAATCAGGATGCGATTTTTAGCTGACTTTCTCTACCTTTCATGAACTTACGGGAACTTAAAATTAACAATATTTTATAAAAGTAACAGATGCACATGGGTGTCAAATAAGGAAACATTCTCTTTGAATTTTCCCAAGGAGATTTATGATTATTTCGTTGCAGACTGAAAGGGACACCTAGATCTAATTAGGTCCAAGCCTCCTGCTCAAAGCAGTGTCAGCTACAGAGGGTTACTAAGGGCCATGACCAGCTGAATTCTGAGTATCTCCAAGGACGGAGACTCCAGAACCTCTCAGCACACCTGTTCTAATATTCTATCTACCTCACAGTAAAAAAGGAGTTAAATTTCTTTTTTTAGATCAATTTTTCTTTGTATTTCATTTTTTACCTGCTGTCCTATCATTGTATATCACTGTCTTCTTTATACTATTCCATTAAATGTTTTTCATACATATAGTATTTCCCTCCCAGCCTTCTCTTCTCCAAGCTAAACAATCCCAGATTTAGCAGCCTTGCCTTGTATGTGGGATGCTGCCTAACCATTGCTAAGGTAGTTGACTAGGCAGGCTCTGGATGTTCCTTCCTCCTTTCTACTAGGGAGCCTGCTGCTGGACCCAGTATTCCAGATACAGCCTCAACAGCCCTGAGTAGAAAGGAAGGAAGAGCTCTGTTGATCTGCTAGCAGCATTCCCTCAAGCAGCATAGGAGGCTGCTCGCCCTCTTTGCACAGGGGCACAGCACTATCTCATGTCCAACCAGAATCTCCAAAATCCTCTTCTGCAAAGCTGCTGCCCCAGCGTGTATTAGTGTAGAGGTTTACTTCTCCTTAGATTTTGGACTTTGCAATACTAGTCAGAAAAGCAGAGAAAAATCACTTTCAGAACTATGCTGACACAGATGTACATTGCCATGCACTCTGAGCTCCTCACACAGTTTTGTTTCATGCAAAAAAAGTGACTGCCAACATATATATCAGACTGTCACAGAGATACTGCCAGTTCTGGTCTCAGTGTGCCAAGTGCACACATTATGTAAGCCTATCAAGTGCTTCAGAATATGTAAGGACATTTACAAAAGTGTGTGCACAGTTGTGCAGACACGTATCTTAAAATACAGTTCTGAGTTATCTCTCTGTTGACATCCCAGACTTAGTGGACTCCACGTATAAAACCAGTTCCCTGTTTGATGAATTCTAACAGATCATCACTCTATCATTCCATAAAGCAGACTCCCTCCCACAACAGAGATCTGCATCTTTTCCTCATCTTCTTACTGTTACAAATATTTTTGCTTTCTTTTTCTTGCTGACTCATTTTCTTGTTGCTGTACTTTCTGCTGTTTTGACCATGACAACTAATACTACAAGGATGAACAATGTAAATACTTTGAGATTTTAATTTCTGCTACATTATACAGCAGAAAATGTGATAAAAGGGCCAAACCTACTCACCTTCTTCAGAAGACAGCTCATTAAAAATCATTAACAACTTTTAATATGAGAGCAGGAATTGACCTAAAGTCCTGAGAAAACCAACACTGTTTTTTAACACTGGTTTAAACAAAGGTTTATTTTGATTTGCATCCCTAAAAGAGTATTAACTAGAATTAGGATATCTCAATTTAAATTATTTTTATTTCTAATCTTTGTTTCCCTTTGCTAAAATGTCACAACTTCTGTAAAAAAAAGATACCAGAGAAAGTAAAGAAGAGGATGTAATATTAATATCTAAGAGGCCCTATTAAGTTGGAGACTTAATTTGAAGTTTCCTTTTTAAGTAATATTTTTTTGTAAACGATTTTAATACATCACAGTGTATGTGTATATATATATCACTTATTCAATCTCAGCACTTTTTGAGTAAAAGATCTTAATAATTAGGGAAATAGCATTTGCTTACTGAGTGCTGAGTAGCCGCAAGTATACGAGAGATGGCATTGCTCTATGCACAACCTGTTTTTTGTATCTTTGCTTATTATTTTATGAAATCTCTTCTACTAGCAGCTCTCAGGTTTGAGCTACATGGGCTGATATGGTCTAATCCAGTATGGACTTCATAAGGTTTTATGTTTCCTTGCTACCATCCTTTTTTTTCATCTCCTTTTTATTTCTTTCTCCCAGTTTTTAAAACCTAAGTGTGACTTCCACTTCTTCTGCTTCTATAGCTGAACCTGCTTTTGTTGGCATATCAGTGTATCCTTTTTCTACAGCTACACTTGCAGCTTTCTCTTCTTGTTCACATTACATCACTGTCCTACTCTGATGTCTGTTTAATATTCCAGAACTGATATGCCCATGACCAATGCCTTTTTTTGTCTTTCTATCTTGTTCTCATTTCTTTCCGTTCCCACAATCTCCAGATTTCTTCCCAGAGCTCCCTTCCCCAGCACTTAAGGATTTGTTTTTTGTTTCCTTCCTTCCAAGTCTTTGCATTTTTCCTCTTTGTTACCTTGCTTAGTCTTGTAGGACAAGTGAACTAGGAAAGTAAATAGATGCCTCTTCTAATTGTCCAAGTCAGGTGTGTATTTGAGTCTCAAATGCACTAGTGCCAACAGGAGTTGGACTAGGTTGGACTAGGTGGTCTCCAGATGACCACCAGAGATCCTTCTAACCCTAACAATTCCATGATTCTGTGAAATCCCAATATATTAAAAAAGGAACAGCATAACATTAAGGTGTCTGCTAATTTTCCAAGGAAAACACAGTATAAACAAGATAAACTAATTTGGTATTCTCTTAGACAGTGACAGCAACTTCTCAAAAGGAAGAGTGTCCTGCAACACCTCAGGTAGGTCACTTAGAGACTAACTGAACATTACTAATGGCCTTAATTAATAGAATGCTGCTCCCTCGTGAAATGTTATAGTCTGGTAACATGAATAGCTACTTGCTATTATTCTTCCTAGGTTACCCAGTGCAGCACTTTGCATTTTGAACTAAAGCAGTGAACTAAATAAGCCTTTATCCCATATGCTGACTAACAGTTGTTTCTGAGCAACACACTACCCTCCTGACTATTAATACTGAGGATAATTTAATGCATTCCTGTCCCTAAACATTTTTCTTCCTGATACTTTTTCTTCCTATTCAATTAGATTCCTATTCCAAATCTTATTTCATACACACTACATCAGTCTTTTTGCTAAAATAAAGACTAAATCTCCGCAACTATTTATTACTCTTCTCCTTCTATTTCTTTTCTTGCTCTATCTTCATTTCCCACCTTTCCTCACAAACACATCAAAAAAGTTAATGTCTCATATGGCTTTCCTCAGCTACAGGCGGGTGGGGATGTGAAGCACATCTTGTAAAATGTTTGTCAAACCAAACAAACAATTTCCAGAGAGTTTCTAACACCTACCAGTTGTTATGGATATCACAGTATTATCAGAGTTATTTAAAACAGTTTTAGATTAGCCAAATGTCAATCTCGCAGCAACTGCACAACCTTCAGGACAGATGACAGACTTCCAGCTGCGAAATGATTGCTTAAAAAACCTGTGTAGTTTCTAAATGAACACGTATTAGTTTTTTTCTTTACAGAGGAAAAAACTTATAAGTTACAAAACAGGTTCAGCTATTCAAATGTATCATTCTGGTTTACGTTAGCTTTTCTTTTGAGTCTCAAAGCACACAAGGTAAATTTCAATACTGTTTGTTTTCACATTTTCAATGTACTGGTTAAAAAGAACTATTAGCTATTAATTGCTGGTTTTTGTTAAAATTCCCACCAACTTTAGTATTTTAAAAGCATATATTTTGTCTGAGGAACAATCAGAGCTCACAAAACCATCTTAAGTGACTTTGCACAACATCTTACTTGAAAATGGTGATAATTATAGTAAAATATCCAACCAATGTCTTCTTCTGATTGGTTTGTTAGTTTGGGCTCTCCTTATATATCAAGCCTATAACAGATTTCTTTTATATAAAAAAGTGATTAAAGAAATTCAGTGGAGATTAGGCAGAGCTACAAAAAAAGATGACTTTTTTTTCTAGTGGTGCACAATGGCTTGTGGTAGATAAGACAGACGCAGAAAGTTCTGACAAAGTGTAATCAGAAAGACACGACTCAGGCGGTACATGTAGAAATACAAATGCCCCAGTCACCATACTGTGAAGAACCCACATGGAATTAGCAGCACGAATTCACATTTTTTAGGAAACAGCTATTTATGCTGGTTGATCTTGCACTGAGGCATAGTCTCAAGTATGTGATAATACATTCTGTCACCATGGAAAGGAATGAACATAATGTAATACCAAGGAATAAATTAAAACATTACATGCTGACAAAGCTTTCATTCTTATTTCAACACAAACAAGGGTTTAAAAACATGTAGAAGGTAAACACAAGTTCTCAGACAAGTGTTTGTATTCCCCTTGCTCAATTTTCACTTAATTTTGGTATAATTTCGTTGAGTCTCTAGTTGAGCTGAGCAAGTTGTCTCTTAACTATTCAACTAGGTATACTCAGTAAACTGGGCAGAAAGCTATTGCAATTTCACCCTTGAAGGGTGTGCTTTCCCCTTGATCTGTAGTGATATGCAGTAAAATCCTATTTGTCTTACATAAAAGCATCCAGTGAAATCAAAAGGATAAGGGGACTTGGCAAGGGGACCAGGATTTGATCCAAAATCGTGCTATCATAGGGATATAGACATTCTCCAAAATTTGCGGCCATACACCTCTATGCCTGAAACAGAAACACAAGTCATTGCTTTTCCTGAAAGATTATATTTTGTAGTATTTAACAAAGATTTACACATGAATACAGCTTTAATTAAACATAAGTTGCCTCCTACCCCGAAATTGCTGCTAGTTTTTGATGAGCCTGATAGGCCATCTCACATCCCCGGGTTCGAGTTTTGTGCAATTCCGCATGTAGAGAAGGACAGGTGACAGAAACATCCCCAATAGAAATGACCAGCTCCCGATAGAGAGCCACCTGGGTATTGAACTCCTGGACAAGCTGAAAAACAAAAACGATTTACATACATAAGAATTTTTAACTACATAAGGAAAAACAATCAAATTTTTAAAAAACATTCCCAATATAGGGCTTGTTCCTGCTGCTCACAATTTCAGAGCACACGACTAGAGCCTCCATGGCAGCTGCTTCTTCTGTGAGCTATAAATGTTCATCTGTAGGAAAGTAGTGTTTCTGCTTTTAGTATCTGAATGTGTTTGAGTTATTAGTATTAAATATTAATCAGACAAAAAAAAAATCTGTTTTACTAGTAGCATGAGGTTATTTTTTGCTATCATGAAAGGGGAAAATATCTCCAGAAATTATTGTCTTTGCTCCTCCTGCTTCCTGATTAAGAGCACATTCATGGGCTGGAATGTAGCATTTGCTTTTAAATTGGCAATTTTGCTAAATTATTTTGTAATGATTTCTGTTCTGTCACTTTCCCACAAGCCAGATTTCCAACTTAAAACTCATCTGCTGTTACTAACTGAGAAGATGTACCAGACAGGCACTTTCCTGTTAAAATTCCAGAAAGGACTTTTTATAAAGTGCATGTGGGAAAAAGAAACAAATGAGTAAATAAACACTACATCCTGTACAGAAATCCAATATCCAGAAAATACATACAGACGTTATTGGATAAATGGGTAATTTCAGATAAATTGAAAGACCATTATTGTTTAGTTCCACTGATCATGTACACGGCATCCTATTTTAAGGAAATTAAGCATTTGCTGTCTTCTGAAAGAATGCACATAAGACTATTTGCTCCACATGGTGGCGGGGGTGGAAGGACTGGAGTAATAGAACAGAATATTTATTTATCGGTGTTTTGACCTCAATTTCCAAACTACATAAAAACAGACAAGAGTAATTGCTCATAATTCTGCAGTCATCATCACCACCAGATGTTCAACACACCCCAACATAAAAACATGCTAAGAACCCGGAGTCTATCAGAGCTACCAATTTTTAAAGTCAAGCCCTCAAATTCTCATGCTCAGGAAATAAATTAGTTGCTTCTGCCATATTACATTCATACCCTTCATACATTCCACTGCAATTAACTATGTAGCTGAGAACTGGTATCAAAAATAGTTTTGGCCATGCTTTCTTGAATTTCATTTTAAGAATAGCAAAGAGGTTTCTCTGCTTCAGGAGCAGCAAGTTAAACCAAGTGCATTTCAGTACATCTGCACCCTCCCACACCCAGATCCCAAACAAACCCAAAAAAACACACCAACAAAGCCCTAGGCACAATATTTGCTGAACAAGTCTTCAACTCTTATCATTCTGTAGCTTAAGAGAATGCATGAAGGCAATGGAGAGGGGAAAAAAAGGTACTATGTTGTGTCATAGTGTGATTATTCTGCATTAGAAGTGTTGCATCCTGCAACTGGTAACTGGTTGCACCAGATGCATTTTGCCAGTTTTCACCAGACATCCCTTGTTTAAACAGACTCATTCAGCCACCTTAGCACTGCCCAGGAAAACAAAACCACACATATGTTGCTGAATTGAGACAGAAAAGAAGAAAAAAAAACATTCTGATTTCACCTCCTGAATACTACCGCAATTTGATAACCCACCTATAAAACGTATTTTATTTCTAATCAGTTAATTCTAAAAAATTCTCTGTAACTAGCCACATTATGCTATTGGGAATGAGAAAAAAAGGCAGAACCCAGTAAGATCCACTTGTTGGGTATATTTATAGAGCTGCTGTGGCAGCTTTTGTTCCTCCATGCACTGGGAATTGGTCCCAATCTTGAAGCATCAGAGTGGATAATCTGCCAGCACATTTTTCAGCACCAAAGGAAANAAAAAAAAAAAAAAAAAAGCCAGAATCCAACAGAATAGAAGTAGCAGCCCTGTTTTCAATGCGCTGGACAGAGCTTTAGGCAGGTATGGATTTGTCGAGAAAAATAGCAGTGACTTCATTGTTTTTTCTACGTTTGTCACTAGCTAGAGAGACAATTTCGGGGCCCAGTGTCAGGCTGACTGTAGCTCAAGGAGCCTGAAAGGGGGCATATGGTGCTGATTTGGAGGAAAGTGTCAGGATGCAAGCATTTTGAACATGACTGGGGAAAAACATCTCACAACAGATTGTGACAATCCATAAGCAACACAGATGCAGGTGTTTCACAACTGCAATCCGCTACTCTGGGAAAACTGGTAACAGGTATCGTATATACCACGGAGAGAATTTCAGGGCCTCTCTGTGCCCTGATTTAGAAGGATATTAGGGCAAGCATGTGGTTGCTATACAAGACAGCAAGTAGAGAGTACAGCGATTGACTGGAGGAAACTATTTACCAATTTAGGCTTCAGCGAGCCCAAGTCTGGGTATGGACTTGGACGGATCTACCAATAACCAACTCCAGCTGCTTTGCGGTGTGTGCACGGGGCGAGGACTCCTGCTCCCGCAGGACTGTCCAGGCGCCCGGCTCCGCTCCCTGTCCCGCAGCGGGCTCCCCGCAGCTCTCGTCTTCCAGCTTTGGAACCGCGGCGAGTTGGGGTGCAGGGCAGCACCCCGGCGGGGACTGCGGGATAAAAAACAGTGCAACTGCGCGTGATGGGAATAGCCAAGGTGGCGCGAGGAGCGGCACCGCTGCCTGCGCCGGGAGAGCTCGGGAAAGGTAAAAAACTACGGCAAGCCTGCCCGGGGTACCCACCATCTTACAGTCGTCCAGGGTTCTCTGGATCTGGTAGGCGCTATCGGAGCCGCTGCCCCGCCGTTCGCTGTCGCGGCCGTGCGGAGAGGTCCTGCTGCCCTGGAAGATGGAGGCGGCGGAGCGGGGGCGCTTCCTGCGCCCGCTCGGTGCAGCGCTCATGCACACGCATCCGCCGCGCGGAGCCGCCCGCGGGCGCGGGCAGCGCCTTCCCCTCCGCCGCCGCCGCCGCCCCGGGCACGGGTGCAGGCCCGTGCCGCTCGTCGCCTCGGCCGGGCCGGAGCCGCGCCGCTTACGGCAGCGAGCGCGGCTACTGTGGGCGATAGCCTGGCGCCTGCAGGAGAGCCGGGGGAGCGCCCTGCAGCATCGCCTCCGCTACCGCGGGGAGAGGCGGAGGGGCTGGCGCCTGCCCTCCTTCAGCAGCATGTCAGTCCCCG
Organism: Turdus rufiventris; assembly: GCA_013186435.1. Lineage (NCBI taxonomy): Eukaryota > Metazoa > Chordata > Aves > Passeriformes > Turdidae > Turdus > Turdus rufiventris. Next base: position 11,964,232 of record PYHW01009486.1, read on the forward strand.
CGGAACCGCCCCGCCGGTGGCATGCTCCGCCGTCCTCCTTCAGACAGGCGGCAAGCGGGGGGAGCGCGACCGTAACCGGCGGGTGAACACTCCCATGCAGCTCCCGGCGGGGAAGCCCGACCCGCCGCGTGTGCCCGGGCGCCCGCCGGGGGCGGTGCGGAAGGTCCGGAGGGGCTGGCGCCACCAGCAGCACCGCCCCCGAGGGGCGGGAGCGCCGCACACGCCACGCCCCGAGCCCGCCCGCGCCGTGAGGGGGCCGCGCCGAGCCCCGCTGGGCCCGGCCCGGACAGCCGCCGCCCTGCTGGGAGCCGGGGCCCTGCCGGGACCGTAGGGCACCGCCCGACCCGCGTTTGCCGAAGTTGATACCCATCTTCAAGAGGCGTGATAAGGCATCGCTTGTATTTTTTAAAAAAACACTTGGTTCGCTGCTCAAGTTTTATCAAATTTAGTCAAATGTTAGAGAGCGTCCCAACGAGAGACACGAGGATGGTGGAGGATCTGGGGGAGAGGCCTTATGAGCAGCAGCTGAAGTCACTGGTTTGTTCAGCCTGGAGAAGAAGAGACTGAAGAGAGACCTCATTGTGGTCTTCAACATCCTTGAGAGGCAAAGCAAAGGGGCAGGTGCCAATCCCATCAATCTCACAACCAGTACCAGGATTTGAGGAAATAGTGTCAATCTGAATCAAAGGAGGTTTTAGTTGCATATCAGAAGGTGCTGAGCACTGGAACAGGCTTGCCAGGGAAGTGTCAGCACCAAGCCTGACAGAGTTCAAGAATGTTTGGACAATACTCCCATTCATGGGATACTTGGGATGTCCTGCACAGGGCCAAGAGCAGATTCAGTGGTCCTGATAGATCCCTTCCAACTCAGCATATTCTATGATACTATGACTTACTTTCTGTCTCTAAAAAAGTTCATATTTTGGGGTTCTAACAAAATGTTTGGTGTGTGCGATGCAAGATTGTATTTGTTAATTGTAGGAAAGATTAAATACTAATCGAGTGGTGCACACTCCTCTGTGCACCAGCACCACAGTGCAGTTGCAGTTCACCAGGCTGATGCTCACCGTGCTCCCAGGCCGTGGGCACCATCTCTCCAATGCAGAGGGCTGTGGGGCTGTGTCCGTTCTGTGTCTGTAGCTCCCTTCCCTGGGGGCCCTTGAGGACTGCACTGCCCCAGCACGAGCTATGGCCTGAGCCAGCTTCAGGTTCTGCTGGTCCTGTTCCTCTCTGTACCCAGGGAGCTATGACTATTTAGCTTGCTTCTGGTATAATTGTATTTATTCAGGCCACTGAATAAGAGCTTTTTTGTGTTTTGGTAATGTTCTTGAATCCAAAGCAACATCAAACGTATCACACAGGCTAACCTAGTCTTGCCAGGGAGCTTGAATATGCCATCAATAGCACTTTGGCATCTTGAGGAACTCTTTTCAGACTCTACTGAACATTACTGTAACACAGACAACCCAATATCCACTTTATCTGGATATGGCTTATGAATCTACTTGAAACTCTTTTTAGCATTTTCCTGCTATTTTCACAAAAATGTAAGCTACTGGGTATTGATTGTATAGATGGATTTGCAGTACTTGCAAGTGCCATCATCACATTAGTTAAAACTAAAATGATCTTGAAATTTTAACTTTACCTTTGTAAACATACTACTAGATTTTCAGCATTCAGTGCAGAAAAACTTGCGGTTTGCTAGTCCTGTTTTAAGGACATCACTTACTTTTTTCATAGTTAATTCTTTTGTAGGAAATAAATGCATGAGATTTTGCTTTGAGCCAGGACATCATACTGCTACAATATAGAGAAAAGACATTTCCTAATGACAAGAAAAATATTGTTAATAATGGTAAAAAGCAAGATGAACACATTCTCTCCTCATATCCACATAGGTAAGAAAAAAATATATTTGGGAAGGGCAATTAAATATAAAACTATGCTATACCAGTGCTAGTGTTTTATTTTTATATTGTTGCTTAAGGATCATTTTTATTCAAATGTTGTAGTCCTTTTTCAGTCTATTTCTAGTCTTAAGAGCTAATGCAATAGCAGTAGTGAAATAATGCTAATACTAAACCAAACAACAATAACTATAAATCTATCAAAGAGTGCAGCATGTTTGCTTTTATGTTACCTGCCTTGGCTAAAGATCTGGTCTATTGAAATCAGCACCAAAGTCCCACTGGCTTTTAAGAAAGATTATAATTTAGTTCCTGGTGATATATCTGTCCTATATAAAGCTGAGTCACAGCTGAGTTTTGTCTGTCAGCCAGCATCTGGAACAGTTTTGAAGTTCTAGTGACTTACTTCACTTCAAGTGGTATATTCAATATGTCCACATTTGGAAGTGGACATGGTAGTTCTTTCTGTAAGACTCAATGTTTTCATAATAGTTTTAGCTGACCTCTGAAATCATCATGGCTGAAATCATCATTGATTGCACTTCATCAGCATGACCAGGGTTATGTTGCAGAAACATGTAAGTGACAGGTACGTGGAGTGACAGGTATCAACTCAGTCTGGGATGCATTAAAAAACAATGATTTTTGTGGGCATCCCATGAATGGGGATGGGGGAAAGAGCTCCAAGCTAAGCCACTGAAGGCTGTTGCAGGATGGGCAGTGGAAGCAACAAGACTCAGAAACACAGGAAACAAAAATGCTGTCTCTTGAAAGCGGAGGTTTATATATGTTGAAAACTTTCCTGAAGAGAGGGACATGATTCTTTCTTCTTGTCTGAACTATTTTTATTATTTTATTATATTATTATTTATTATTTATTGTTTTATTATTGTTTCTGTCAACATCTCCTGATGTTTAATGGATTGCAGGAAGCAGGGTCTTGTTGCTCCCTCCCATGGCATACTCTATAGACGACAGGCAGGTGACCTTGAGATAAGTTCAGAAAGTACATGGCCTATTGCAGTCAAATTCTTTGCAGCTCTATAACTCATAATGAACCAAAAGAATATATGTAGGCTTTCCTCTGCCTAGCCTGTATGGTAATCCCAAAATATCAACTGATTTTTAACTTGTGAGCTTTTCTTGTTCCATTTTGTTGTAATCTTTGTCTGATCCATTTACTGCTCTGGTTATTGGCTTCTGATGATATTTATCAAGGGTGCGCAGAATGTAATGGATTAGATAAGTTATGAAAGAGGGATTGATTTTCTGAGAAATGTGAAGAGATGTTCTTGAAGGAAAAAAAAATGGGGTAAAGAGATTAATTGCCAAATTAAAAATGAAAAAAATTAAACTTTTCCACATTTCTATAAAATATGTATTTTGAAAGAAGTTGGACTGACTAAGTACAGTACTGTTGGCCTGGGAACCAAGAAAGCAGCTCAGCTTCTCAGGCTGTTTGAGCCTGGCTCTCAGGCTCTTCAAGGACACAAACCCAAAACCAAAGATATAACACCTGTGGTGTACATGACTAGTCTCACGGACTGTGTTTCTAGGGGTGTCTTCTCCTCTGTTCAATGAAATGTCTGTAAATTGTTTTCCATGATGTACACTATTTAAATCCATGATTTCTTTCAATAAATGCTCTTTCTTGCTCTTTCTTGCTCGTGTAAGAAAGTTGCCATGCTACTGTGACTATCACTGCCTCAGGAACTGCACATGGTAACACAGTACAATTTAAACAGAGCACAGATTTATACCCTGAAAAATGTGGGGTGAGATCAGTGTCTGGAGATAAAGTATTTGATTTTTGTATCAGGCTTCCTGTGGAGTAAAACTGTTTAACTATCACGAATAAGAATGTAATAATGCTTTTGAAAAATCACAATTTTAATGGCCATTATTGTTCATAAATAATTTCATAAAACTGGGAAGTTAGGAAAAGGAGTGCCACAAGACGGACTATTCCATACTGATTACATAAAGTCTTTTATGTATCCAAAATGTCAGTCTTCCTGACTTCAGAGATCCTCCAGCAGAGACAGTTCCCAGCACCCTTTCTCTTCAGCCTGTGCTCAGTGCAACACTTACCAAGTCAAATTATTTTGTAGCAAAGATAACATACATTAGTTCAGTGTGTACCAGTCTAATACCAAGGTACAGAAAAATAGAATATTCAGTTTCTTTAGAAGTCAGTGGTTTTGACTGCAGGTACATTTGAATCTTAAAACAATTTACATGGATACCCTTCAAATCAAAGAAACATATCTGTGCTGAGAAATTTATGGTCAGTCAATTCCACAAACACAGGTAGTGTATCAGTTAAACTTGTAAAGAAGGCATGAACACTTTTCTAAGTTCTGTTGTCTTAAAAGTCTCAATAATTTCCAAGTTCACTTAGGAAGCTAATGTCCATGCCTTGTATTAGCAGTGGAGATGCTGAGGAAGAGCAAAACTTTGCTTGCTGTCAAATTTTTTAAAAATGTAATCACTAGGGAGACTGTAGCTGTCAGCCCAGTACAGGCATGTTGCTCTTGGTTAGGAATGCATGAAACAACATGCTCAAGCTAGCAAAAATGTGAAAATGGCTAAGTCTGCTTTACTTGCCTCCTCTGTAAGTGCTGAAAAAGATTGTTTGTAATATTTAAGTCATGCCTTGAGGATTCTAGAAATTATTATGGTAAGATATTTCACACTTGATAACTATTGCATTCTTTAAACCAGAGACTGAAAGAAATTCTAAATCAGGTAATACAGGATATGCTCCCACCTTCTCTAGTTCTTTACCATATACATTTACATATGTAATTCCAACATAAACTTACACATAAATATCTGTGGGAAAACTCAAGAAGCTAGCCAACTTAATTTTTCAAATTTAACTGGATTTGCTCAACATAATATGGGATTTGATGACAAAGAAATCTAAGAAAATGGCCCACAGAATCAGATAACTTTTGCTTTCACCTCTATATTTGTTTAAAACACAGTATCATTGTTAACATAATGTTAAACCCATCAGGCCTTCTGTTAGTAAGAGGCAGAAAAAAAAGCCATCTTTAAAACCCCAGTCATTAGCACAGAAAATCTTCAAACTGCAGAAATGAAGAATTATTTCTGAAATGAAAAAGGTTAAGATGAGTTTCTCATTATGAAAGTATGAAAGCAAATTATTTACTTTTAGCTCTAATGTAGTCAATGCAATAGAGAATGACTATAATAATGTAGACAATGCAATAAATTAATACAATTTTGCCTTAATGTTACCTATTATTTTATTATCCTAGAAAATCTGACATAAAACAAAGCTACCCAAGAAGTGGAATATAAAAGAGACCACTGATAAATCTTCCCAGAAAAGTCTGTAAAAAAGCCAAGAAAAAATACCTTTAGTTTGATAAAACACAAAGCCAAAAGTTATTAAAAAATATGTATATGAACTAACAATTAAAAGCTAAGGTTTATGATATTATTAAAATGCCTTATGAGTCACAAGTCTTATGACAAATATAATAAAAGACTGCAGAATTAAATATTTGAATAAAGTCTTACAATAAATCTATACATAACTAATTGACTGGTGAAGATTAAAGTAAAAGATTACTATTATTAAAGAAGAATAAGAAGTCCAATGAAAAAGAAAACAGCATGGCTTTGTGAGGAGCTGTTAGAGAGAGGACTAAGAGAACAGAACTTTAGCCAAATGGATGTTTAAGTAATTAAAGTCTTTAGATGTGTCAATGCAGTGTTTGGCATATAGTGGTTTAGAGAGTGCTTGATGTATGCATAAGAGAAATATGTGGGGTTTGTATTTTTATATTAAATGTATTAACTGCAGTAATTTATGCATTCAGGGAAACATATACTTAATTCAAGAAAGCAAGTATGGTCTTTTGAGAATCTGAGAGTAATGCATAAATACCAAACTCAAGTACTCTTCTGCTTATGTCTAGAAGAACAAAACCTGGATCAATACAGAGGGCCACTACTGCATCTTCAGAAACGTTATAAAAAGTCCTATCCTTTATAAAAGTGGAAGAGAGGGCAAAATTTGCACTCATTGACATGTCCATGACTCTTCCGTAGTGGTTACTAGAAATAAAAGGCCTATACAAAATCTCTGGTTTATTTAGATAAGAAATGGTTTTACCACTGTCTGTACTGCCTTCTGGTCATGCAGTTTCAGTGCTCAGGAATGGAACAGCACAGAACATAAACTATTCCAACAACAGGAATCTTGCTGATAGGCTATATGTTTATGTTTTTTAAAGAAATAGTATTTTTATAAAATTTTTACTCTTCTCTTTCAAGATTTTTGAAAGTAAGAGTCAAATAGGATTTAAAAAAGGACATATTTTCAGATAACAAAGGCAAGTCAGGGATAGTAAAACTTTGCTACTGTATCTAATGTGAATATAGCACAAGAATTGTGGTGTTACAAGGAATAATCTAAATGTCTCAGAGCAGGTGACCTAATGAAAATCTGGACAATCTATCAGACTGGGCACTCAGGCTTACTAATTTTGACAAATTTCTATTTATGTTATAAGAAGATGAGAATACAATTCAAAGTAAGTGAACTCATTGGAAGCAGCAGAGCTCTGAAATCTGTCCTACTTGCCATCAGAATCTGGCCTTTTGAAACAGTCTTTACTGTACAGTTGGCATCTCTACTCCTCTGCCGTCCCTGATAACCATTCATGAGCTACATGTTAAAGCCCTACATAAGCTATATCTTGTAGCCCTACAAACTAATTTTTTACATAAATTTCAGTTACTCTGTCATATCTGTTACCTGGTTGGAAGAGATTTTTGAAATTATCATTACTCAACTTTGGAATTAATGTGTTATTGAAATGAACAGAAATGGATCACATCCTTTTAAGATCTATCATGTGGACGGGTACATTGCAGGTTAAATACTCATTTGAAAGATTTATTTTAATAACCACACTTTCATAATTTCTTTAATTGAAAGCTTAGATCTCATGGGAAATTATGTTGTTTCCATGTAAGTGTTGTTACAGCATGCCACCATGACTTAATCCACTTTTGGTTCATGGTAACTACAGCATAGTTAGTTTTTATGTGAAAAAGCAGTTTGGATTGAATCAAATGATGAGTGGGGATTCCAGGGGGGGAAAGCTGAGCTTGTACTATGCCTTACAAGGTTTTTGGCCTTGTTGCTCTAAGTAACTGCATTGTAATTGAGACATTCTTGATAGGGATACGTATCACAAAAAGCCTTTGTTGTACTTGTCCTTAATCAGTCATCAACCTTGTTCCATTAAGCTCATCAACCTACAGAATTGACTTTTTTAAATTCATGGGTAAAATTTTCAACAGACAGATCAAAACTTGTAATTGTCCTTGATGAATGCTGTGCATTTCTGAGAATCTGGCTGTGCATTGTGACGGACAAGGATTGTAATGAGGACCTTTCTTTTTTATTTGTCTAACTTTTAAATATTTCATTATTATTTCAAAAATCTAGAGAAAGTTAAAGAAAAAATGAAGGTGTTGCCTGGTGTTATTCCAATGACATTCACTTGAAACAGTGAAAGTTAAGGAAACTTTTAAGGAATACTAGAATTGAATAAACTAGGGAATTTCAGAAAAATAGAATATGAAAATTAAATAAAATTTTAAAAACCGAAGCCCAGCCAACCAACCAAAAACCTCCAAACCAACAACAACAACAACAAAAAAACTCACCCAATCCAAAATAAACAAAACAACTCAATTGTGCTGGTTTTATTTCAGTTGGTACCAGGGGGAGAGAGAGATATCTCTTTTTTGAGAATTTCCTCTATAAGTTGATAGGACCAATTGGAGGCTGATTTAGTTGTTCACAGCCTGAGAAACCAATTGGAGAATTCAGTCCACCTCCATGCATTCACATTTTTAAGCAGGAAAAATCCCAGGAAAGCTCTTTTATTTCTGGCCTCTCACAAGGTAACAGTGACCGGCCTGGGGGGCCCCCTCCCATGCAGCCTGAGTCAGGTCAGGTGGACTCAGGAGGCCACTGGGCCTCATTTTCAACCAAGATTCCAAACCACACATATCGTCCATGTGAAAGGAAAGGAAAGAGTCCCTCTATGCCCCACTCCACATTATATTAGTATGGTGGAATGGTGGCTTTTCAGAAAGTACTCTCCAGAATTACCAGTTTTGTTGCTTCATTATAATTCTGCAAACTTTACTCAGTTGAAGATTGATTGAATTTTATCTCTTTACCTGTGTAGAAAGGATGACAATCATTAGTGTGGTGTGCTCGTTTGCTGGTGTAGGCTTCCAGATTTACCTTGTTGGTTGGTTATTGAGGTGTGGAGAAATTCATAGTAAGAAAAGTGTCCCTCTGCTTGTGATGGCAGGTGCATTGCTTGGAACCTGAGAAACATGTGGATGAAGGCTCTGCCTGCCAACTTCCTTCTCTGATCCTTCCTCCTGCTTTCTTCTTTGCAGGTGACGGAAACAAGAAGAACCCTTTCTGTGGATGATACAATTTCTCCAAAGCCATCTTCCCCTGGCCCCTGGAACTTGCTATAACAGATAAAGTATCCTAGATACCAAGACTGAGCCAAATTCCTTAAGAACTTGGTCATTCTCTAACACCTTGAAAGATAATTGGTTAGAAATTAGTTTGTGTAATTGGTCAGTTCACCTTTAGAACTTCTCACTTAGATTAGATGCTGTTCTTTGTATAAACTTTTTATTGGCTGTAGTTTGAATCCCCCCTAAACCTATAAATATGACTATCTTCCCTTTGTCTCCCAAGAATCCTGCTTGACCACCCTTTGCATGAAATAAAAATTCTTGTGGGATGCATCAAGCAAGGCCTCTGGTCTTTCTCTGCTGGCTAATGTAAGCTCCTGAGAGATGACTGATTAATATTAGCACGCTCAGGTCCTGGTAAAACAACTACCAGGAACAAAAAGAAAGCTTACACCTTTCTAATAATTCTTTCTTGAGCTTTGTATGATAATGAATTAAATATCCCTGTAAGAATAAAAAAAAAATTAAACACAAGTATAAATTCAGAAGAAGTAGAGTTCAAGGAGACATACTCACTAAGTGTTTCTGACAATGTATTTCAAAGGAGAAAAAAGAAAAAGTGAAGCATCTTCATGAATCTTCCTTTTACTGAGAAAAGGACATAGCATGTGTGAGAACCTGAATGGATTCATAAAGTAACATGACATGCTTTTCTTGAAATATACTTTTAAAATTCTGAATGACACTGTTGTGCTGCCAGTAAAGAGCTAAAGATCTGAGAATGTATGACTATTCTCCTAAAAATATTGAGCTGAATTACTGTATAGAAGCAAAGAATTAAGTGCTTGGTTCCAATGTTATTTTATGGACTTGCATTTTCTTTGTCTTTTTTTTACCTGTTCTTTTAAACTTTGTCCTATTATTTCTTTGCTTTATATCATATGTTTTTAATTGACACATTTACTTCTTTTGCTTTTTCTTCTAGTCTCACGTTTTCCTTCTATTTAATGAAGGAATAGAAGTACTTATTTTTCTGGTTTTGTTTCTCACTCATTTCTCTATTGTCCATTCTCATATTTGTTTTGCTGTGTGATCAAAGAACAGGTTTGATTTTGTTCTTCTAAACAACAAGGGAAACTATAGTTTTGAGGTTAGCATGTCAGATCTCCAAATATGAACAGAATTCAATGCTTACCCTACATAGGCTAAAACTTATTATAAGAGAGGAAGATTTATTATACAAATGAACTTCAAAAGTTACATTAAAATTCATAGATAGACCCCAACTACATTACATGATAGACTTACAGGGCCAGAACCCTAGTCCTGTCTTTGTTCATCACAGCTAATCACAGAGAACTGGAGAAATCCCATGAAATATATGCTACATGCATGCAACATATATATAATATAGAATAATATTGGCTATGTATTATTTCTTCTGCTTGTCTCTGGAAAGAGCTACAGTTAAGGGAGGAAAAAGTACTTTGAACAACAGCTTCATATGTAATCAGTGGGTTACTCTCAACATGAGGCTAATGTGAGGGAAGTTCAGCAGTTCAGCAGATGCCTGCTGAGAGTCCATCTCTGTGTTCAGTGTTTTCTATGCTCCCCAGATGGTGGTATGAGGAATATACTTATTAATTTAGATGGCACAAATGTGAAAGGACAGCTACTGGACTCAGCTAAGAATTCATTGTAATCCCGACAAATTGAAGATACCATCTTCTAAAAAGTTGAGAAATCTTGTAAGGAAATGTATAAGTTCCTGCACTTTGGTAGAAGTTATCCATCATGGGGTAGGTAAAGCCCTGCAGAAAAAGAGCAAATTCATATTTTGCCTGTAGCCTTTTTCTATTTTCCCTTCTCTTTCTATTCATAGAACACCTGCTACTGACATTTGAGAGTGTAGTGTTCTAAACATTGTTCATCTGTTTTGTTTGTAAATATTTTCAGTTATTTTGAGGAAATGCCAAATGAAATATTTATCAAAACCTCAATCAAAAGGAGGATTCAAGTCTAGATGTGCAGCCTGAAGAGTGTGACAAATGGCCTTGGTGGGGTTTTTTTGTTGTTGTTTATCTTGAAGGCTTGCAATAGATACACATAGATACAAAAAGTTTGATTCCCTGAATCTGCTTACTGGTTTTAGATTCCCTGAACGTACTTACTGGTTTTAAAGGAGACTGCTTAAATTTGTCAGTTCTATGTGCAGCAATAGTACATGATTCCTGCAGATGTACTTCCTATTTGGTGTCTTTAGTATGAAAATCTAGGTTTAATTTCATAATACCTGTGGTTTGTGGGTTTATTCCAGGTGTGTGTCTTCATCTAGGCTTTCTGATTATAAATTGTCTCAGACACAGCCTTACATTCTTAAACATGTGGTGATTTCTTTGTCAATACAGCCTAAGTACTTCATGTGATGGGTAGAAAGATGCTGTTTTAACTAGTGGTGTCTCAAAATAGCCCTTGTCACAGCAGGACAAGCATACAATTTGTACGGTAGCAGCATCTTTGTAGGTCTTGCAGTCCTGAGGAACAATTACTTCATGGAAGACATAAATCCAAGACCATTTTAATCTGTGTAAGACGTCTGTTTGGCCTACAATCTTTGAAATTAACAAGCAAACTATATAAAATGTGCTTTTGTAAAGAAATACTTTCTAATAAACAGAATAATTAAGTCTTAGTTGAAACAGATTTTGCTTTTATTGCAGACAGAAAGTGTTCAGATTCCCAAATGAGATTGTGACAAACAGTAACCAACAGAACTGGCTGTTGAGAACAGCAGTGCAGTAACCCAGGAAATGATAAAACACAAGTTAGTTTGTTCGGCAACGACATATGGAAGTAAACCAAAGGCCCTTTAGAGTTGCTAAACACAAAAGATTTCTGAAGAGCCAAAAAGGGAAAGCAAAATTATGTCAAGGATTTATCTTACTGGATTTTTTGTTTGTTTTGCTTTGTGTTTCCAGACAGATGTGGATTTAGTTGGGTGAAAGATGACATTTAGTAATTTTTCAGTTCCTACTATTTTTGCTTATTCTTCTGCAAAGCTCAGTGGCTAGTTAATTTTTAGGAAGTAAATTTAATTCCTTACAATTAATTTTGTTTCCTGCTCTTGTTTTACATGTATTCCAAAGCATCACATGTGGAAACAGCATATTTTTCAAAGAAAGGTACTGGAAGAGGTTGTATCCATAAAAATTTGCCTGTGTACTTGCGGTTCATTTTCATAGTAAATAGTGATTCTGCTAATACTAGTATTGGTAAAGTTTAGTAAGTGTGTTAGGTTTCTGTTCTTAGCAATTATATCCTCTCCTGAAGCAGCTTAGCATCCAGAACCTTCTAGGATAATTCACTGAAAATGGACCTTTTCCGATACTACACCAGGATTCCACTAGCTGGTCCAAAAAACCACCTAATGCTGCTTTATGTAGGCTTCTATGACATACACAGAATTGAAAATACTGTGGCCAGTGTTGTTTTAAGGGGTTTTTGTAGGTTACTGAGAACAATCTTTCCCCTCCATATTTATTTAATGCTTGATACAGAAAGTAGTATCTTCCTAAGCTGACATTTTTTTACCTTGGTCTTCTGTCTGAACATTAAATATAAGCTTTTTTCCTTCTGAATAAAAAAATGCTCCTGTAAGGATGATTTATAATTGTTTTAACTTAGATACTTCGTGAACTGAAATAGATGCACAAGTGCCCTGTACAGTTGTGTATCTAGAGTAGCTTAAAAGATAAATTTAATTGATTCAACATTTCTTGTTATAACAGATAGATTAGCTAAACCTCCTGATTGCATTTATATTAAGGACAAAGTGAAATGTATGTTTTCTCAATCTGTAGTTCATGGTAAATGATGTAAATGATACATTGTTCGGATTTAGGATTTTTCCTTCTGTTTCTTTCTCTTTTGGAATTTTGTCTCCCTTGTCTCTGAGAAACCATAATGACAGATATTTAGGAGAGACAAATGAAGTTTCCATGGGAAGGGTGTTTAGCTAAGGGGTTTCTCTCGGAGAGGCAGATACACAGTGAGAATTGGGCTGTGAAAAGGCTCCTAGATCGATCTCTTCCTCTCTCGACTCCAGACCTGGACAGTCAAGTTCTGCTTGGGGGGAGCTCGCTGCTCCCGCCACTAGAGCCCAGCCCTGCCCTCCTTCGTGTGCTGCGGGTGAACCTTCACTCATGAGAGCGGCCACTGAACTGGGACTTACTGGCACCCTGACAAACTGAAAAAAAATCTTTGCCATCTGCTGGGGCACCTCAGGGCAAATCCCAGGATCCCCCAACCCCTTTCCCCTGCCAGGGAGCCTGTTCAGAGCCACGCTGCCTCTGTCCAGTTCCTCTGCCACTGCTCCTGGTTTTTAGTGCACTGTAACCTCATGCCCCTTGCCTGCTGGGATGCCCTGTGGTTCCAGCTAAGCTGCAGAATTTCAGCTGCCTCTTGCTCACTGCCCCAGGTGAGCCCGCGCTGCCGTTCCAGCCGCCGCTCCAACGTTCATGCTGCAGCTCCTTTCGCTCTCCAGAGGCCACCGGGATGGCCGGCACTGGGTGTTTGTGAAGGAAGCCCCTTCCCATCCTGCCGCCACCGTGGCCGCCATCAGCCATGAGGGAGCGGCGGGCCCGCGGCACAGCGCCCCCTGCAGGCCGGGGCAGGCACGGCACTCCGCCGGCCGGGAGCCGGCAGCGCCCCTGCTGACTGCGAGCGGAAGGACAGCCGAGGGGAAGTGCCCGGGCCCAGCCACTGTGGGTGTTTGTGTGCCCTGTTATACACTCACACGTGTAAAGAACTGCTACTCCTTTCCTCATCTCTGCACCTGAAAGCATCTTAATTTCAAAGGTAGAATAATTTGAGGGAAGAAGGACGTATTCTCCGTTGCAAGGGACATTCCCACCTCCCTTGGCAGACACCAATCTTTCAAACCAAGACATATAAAAAAGAAGCATTGTCTGAAATATAGTTATTTGTATTAACTTGGAAAAGTTACTTTCTGAACTTAAGTTTAGGAAACCATTAATTTGATTTTAGCACTGGGTATTCTGGAAGAATATGTACAAAATGTGCAGTTTTCCAGGCTTCCTCCACAACGTATGTGCCAGATTTACTTGGGAGCCATTAGGCCATAGAGCAGTCTCAAAAAATGTCACAAAACCCAAACTTATATGGAACAGTATAAAAGCCAGGTTAACAGGCTATATATGGTTGCTACTCTAGGCAAATCAACCTAAACTATGCAGGAGATACCAAAGACATTTTCAAAACTTAAAACAGAAAGAGCAGAGCTTATCACAATTTATGGCACAAATTAGTGTCAAAAAGATTAATGGAATAGGCATTATGGAAAAAAATCTGTGTTCAGAAATTTCTAGGAAAAAATAACCCCCCACAACCTCCCATCTTTTGTTCATTCCTTAAGTTTGATTTCTAAAGAACTAGCATTCTGGTAAATGCAGAAAAATCTTTTTATATAAATTCAGTGATCAGTGAGTATATTCTGTGGGTATGGGTTTTGTAATTATTTGTTTTGAAAAAGAATGAACAGCAAATAATAATTAGGGTTTTGTTTCATTTTAATCAACTGTTTTCAATCTCCATATCAATAATACCAGGACAGGCTCCCCGGGGAAGTGGTCACAGCATCAAGCTTGACAGTTCAAGAAGTTTCAACAATGCTGCCAGGAATAGGTGTGACTCTTGAGGTATTCCTGTGCAGGGCCAGGAGCTGGACTCAGTTATCCTAATGGATGCCTTGCAACTCGGCACTTTCTATGATTCTATGAATACTGGGCTAGAAGGCAGCTCCATATTCTTTGATGTAGAGTTTCACAAGTTCTTCGTCATGACTTCACATCTGAGCATGAATCTAGGTGGTGGGAAGCTATAACTACTCTCTTCTATATTCTGTATTATTCTAGTTGCAATTAAATATGCTGTGTTACCATTGTAGTCTTGAGATTCTCCTGCTTTTTTTTAAAAAATGAAGTTACATTTATTTTAGCAGGAATTTTTGAATTAGTTTACCTTTTTAATCTTGCAATGAGATTTATATTTTGTCCTAATACAGCTTGATTTACTTCAGTAAACTTAGACCACAGAGGAATGTAGTCTACTTTTTGTGTATTTGTTTCAGTTTCATTCTTAATGAAAAGTTGCTCTAGTGGCTCTATGAATTGATAAAAACCATAGAATCATAGAATATCCTGAGCTGGAAGGGGCTCACAATATCTCACAATGATCACTGAGTCCAGTTCCTGACTCTGCACAAAACAACCCCAAAAATCACTTTGTGTGTTATCATGCCTAAGAGCTTTGTCCAAATGCTTCTAAAGCTCTAGCAGGTTTGGTGCTGTGACCACTTCCCTGAGAAGCCTGTTCCAGTGCCTAAACTGAACAATCTTTTCCTGATATCTAACTAAAACCTCCCCTGACACAGCTTAGTGACATTTCCTTGGGTCCTGTCACTGCTCACCAGAGATAAGAGATTACGGCCTGCCCCTCACAGGGAAGTTGTGATTGCAGTGAGGTCTCCCCTCAGTCTCCTCCAGGCTGAACAGACCAAGTGACCTCAGTCACTCCTCACATGGCTTCCCCTCAAGGCCCTTCACTGTCTTCATGCCCTCCACTGCACACTCTAGTTCTGTCCTTCTTATACTGCAGCACCGAYAATCCYTCCCTTGCCCCCAGGACACGGGTGGCCCTCCTGGCTGCCAGGGCCCTGCTGGCTCATGTCCAACTTGCCATGGACCAGAACCCCATGTCCTTTTCATGGCACTGCTCTCCAGCCTCTCATTCCCGTCTGTCTGTACATCCAGGGTTGTCCCATCCCTGGTCCATTCATATGGTAAACTTCATATAGTTTGTGATTGCCCAGCCAACATCACATCAGCAAATTTAGTCTTTAGCTCAGCTATGAAAATGGGATTTAGAAATCCTGCAAGTCATGCAGTTTGATTCTAAAACATTACTTTATCTGCATAATATATGAAAGCACATAGTGAAAAAACAGTATCATATCTGTTACTTGCTGACTTCTTGAGAGAACTTCTTGATTAGAGGATATGAATTATGTGGCATAGCAGTAATATGAGAAGTATATGAATTAATAAGAGGATATTTATTCTTGACAGCTACTCATTAAACAGGTAGAGACTGTTATTTGGCAGAGTGAAAGAATGCAACATCCAACATTCTGTTTTTATGGATGTTGGGACTTTTTAACTGAAAGATTAACATTTATAAGGATTTATTTTATTATAATAATGTATTAGTAGTACAAACTCCAATCCCCAGACCTTTATACTTGAACTACCTAAGTGCTTATTGCTCTTGAGTTTCATTGTTTATTCTTACTGTGAATAAACTATTTATTACAAAATAATACTTTAAAATAATCTGATTTATATGCTTTGCAGCACTCATACCATTCACAGTCAACCACTTTCCTATAAAGCCCATGTCTGAAACATACTGTAGAACATGTCAAATGTTCTATACAGAGAATATATCTCTCAGACATATTAGATAGTATCAGAGGGGACTCTGAAGAACACAAGACAATTTAAATTAATTTAAAATTAGACCATTGGCACTCACATGGGATGCCAAAAACCAGCAAGCATTACAGCAAAACTTTGTTAGATTGTCTGTGAAGTTGTCAGCATTCCCTGATCTTAAACCTGCAGAAGTGTTTCTGTTGTTTACTGCAGGTGAATTTGTTTTGAACCTTTAACTGGGAGAATATTTAAGAAAATTGCTCAGGAAATTCTCGTGGGTGAGAATGATTCCAAGAATGGATTTAAGCACCAAGATACAATCTGTTAATTTGATGTGTGTGACTATGAGCTGTTTTCATATATTCTCAAGTTCTGTCTAAATTCTTCAGTCATCTCTATAGGAGTTATTAGCATAATTAGAATCCTTTTACCTTCATTTTGAAGAGGAAGCATGAAACAACAACAAAAAAGGGTGATTTTGACTTTTCAAAGCTCACAAGTAAAATCTCAGATACCCTTTGGTCAGAACTGTTTCTCTGCATGAGAACAAACTCCATTAGTTCATTCATCTTCAAAGTTGTCTCAGCCCTTCAATCAATCTTTCTTCCTAAGTACAACAACGGACAAAACTTTATTTTTTCTCTTGGGGAAATGCTTTGGGTTTATCATCTTACAGCAGGTCTTCATCACTTCTGCTGTTTACTATTTTTATCTGCAAATCATGTGTATGGAATTCAATAAAAGAAATGCTAGACTGGAATTCCCTCTGCTTAGATAAACTTGAGTGATGTATTTTGTGGCTTTGCTAAATTTCTCAAAAGCATGAGCATAACCCAAGTGGCTTAAGAAGTGTTGGCACTAATTAAGGGCAAAAATAATGATGCTTTATATGTTTATTTAGATTTATAGGACTAAAGAGATGATACATATTTTTCATGTTTTTGTTTTTCTGCCCAAATTTATAAAGCAAATCTGTTTTTTAAAACAGATTTCTAGACTTAAGGAGTGTTTTTTGTAGATAAGTATATTGAAAATCTTATTATTCATCATCTTTTAGAAGTAGTCCTTTGCTTAGCTGATAGAGAACTAGATGGTTGTATAAATACTGTGAGAGTAGAAAGCAGTCTAGGAAATTCTATAGCAAACATCATACTAGATGGTGCTTATGCTGATGTAACAGTAACTACTTCAGGTCATAATTTAAAACATTTTTGGGGATCTTCTGAATATATTAATATTAAACTTTAGAAATGTGTCTTAACTATGTAGTTTGAAGTTCTTCCAAAATGTCTGAGTAAGAGCAAATCCAGAAGTCAGGTATTTGTAACACAACAGGAGGCATTAAAATATAGCTACATTAAAAGAAATCACTGAAGTAATTAGGAATTTAAAATTAGCAAAAAAAAAAAAAAAGTAAATATTGATGTTTTATCTATCAGTATACATATTGAAAATATCAGCATATTAACAGATGAACTAATCACATACACTAACTGCTACAGGTTATTAATGAAGTACAATGAAGTACAGTAATATATTGGCTCATGAATGAACACATAGTCTTACAATAAATAATTTAAAGATTAGTATATAGATGTTATAGTTTATTGGTGAGTCCCATAAATTAAATATCTACGTTTCTGTACAGTCTCTATGTTGGCTTTTGGTTTTCTTATTTTCTTTTCTTGTTTTTTGTTTTTTGTTTTTTTTTTAATTTTTAAATTATACCATATACAAGACAGAAATCAAGCATATGGTATCTGTACAACAAATATGGTCAGAGTGAAGAATTATGCTAGGTTAAAGTACAGTAGTAATGTAATGAGACAAAGAAGCTTGGTAAAATCCTAGGTTTGGTCTTGAAAGACAGATTTTCACAACTAGTTCCATTGCTCAGTAAAATAAGAAGCAGTTTGAGAACAAATGTCCCACTTTTTTTTATGCTTGAACTGAATCTGCAGAACAAATGTAATTGCCAAACATGCTTGAAAACAAAATGCTACCCGCTATTTAAAAAGTGAAATTATCAACAAATCTTCATATACAATAATTTTTATGGTATTGCTGTCTCTAATTACCTCTTCTTAGCTAATCTCTCTTTTTAAATAATTTTTAATATGGAATTATGATTGAGATTTGACTTCTCTGTCTTTCCAGGTATGCAACATTTTCCAAATCAAACAAAATGCTTTTAAATACAAAATCATTAACTCAAGATGCTTGCCTAATTTTTTAAGGCTTTTTACTGGACATGTGGTATTCACTCCTATATCCCAATTTAAAAGCTTTTTAATACACATTGCCTCTCATTTGGGATAACATCAAACCACAGCTGATTTCATGTCTTTCAACAGGATAATGTATTATTTAGCCAAATATTTATGAAAGAAAAATCTTACTAGAAATTTCATAATTTTTCTGGTTTGATTTTGTCTACATGCTTTGTTTAAACTGAATATAACCTGCCGAAGATATTACAATGTATGTTCTTTTTGCTACCTTTGCTGTTTTAGATCCCCTGCTAAGAGTTGGAAAACCACTGGAAGTTTTTTAAAAGGAGTTTTACAGATACTGAACTCTTGATGGAAAGTCTGTAAGTGATCATCCGGTCTGTTCTACCTGTATATAAAAATTAGTTTTCTTAGATACTTAAAATATTTCATACAGTTTAATTCAATGCTGATAATGGCATCACAAAACTTGTGTTGCACTTTTGCAAAGTATGATTATTAGTTCTCTATAATAAACATTTCTAACATTATTACTAAATAATAGAAATATAAAAATAAAAACTACCTTCCATTTGGTAGTGTCTTAACATAAATAATCAGTTACAGACTGCTGGTGAAAAAGGTAACAGCTGCTGCTTCTAATAACCTTATAACACTGAATATTTGGTGCAAGTATGACCATTAATCTTATTTTAAGAGCAATGTCTTTTTTGCTCAGAGTCTGGCTCTTACACTATTGTTCTGTATGGTTCATTAATTTGATTTATTCCTTTTTCATATTTATCTTCTTAACTTTCAGATTTCATCAGGTAACAGGAATAGAATTTGAGTTCCTTTCAGATGCAGAACCAGGACACTGAACTGTAGGAGACTCAGTAAAAGATCAGGGACTGCAGCTGAAGGAGAGCAATGACTACCAACTTTTTATTATGAAATATTTGACTAATGTAAGTTTTGATATATTTATTAGTATTGTTTGTGCTTGTGAAGCAAGAAAAACATAATTGAGTTCTAAATTATGACAATATATTGGATTGTAATTTGATATTTTCCTTTTTTTCTCCATGAGTTTAAAAATTTGTTGATTTCATGATGCTACTATGTGTGGCCTTAGCTTGATAAATATTCCTGTCATCCTGCAGAAGATTAAAAACCATAACCTTGTTTTTGAAACTCTCCTACTTGCCTTCTAGTAAAGTTTACACATGCAAATACTATATTTGCATATTCAAATCAAGCATAGCTATTTGTAGTCACAGTCTCTCTATTTTATTTGCAGGCAAAATGTACATGTTCAGTCTGGAAGTTATTTAAGAAGGTAGCTCCAGGCAATTTCAACTCACTTTTCAAATTAATTAAGAAAATATACTAAACCAAAAATTGAATACTTTTATTACTAATTCTTTTAGAACCTTATTATTAGAAAGTAATTTGGAAATAGGCATTTAAATGTGTACTTTTACACAACTGTCATATACTTACTTCTCTCAAAGACTTGGGTATTATGGTCATCTTTTAATCATCCAATGTACTGGGAATTTTAATAAGAAAATAAAGCTATGTAATACAGAAAAAAGAAAATATTTGGGCACCAATCTATGGGAACTTCACATACTTTGTCAGATTGTAGCTGAGAAAAGACAGAAAAGATCTATGACAGCTTTTCAGTACTCAACTAAGACCACAGAGCTGCTACTTTATGAATATGGTAATAATTTCTCAGATAAAATCTGCTTCACAGGATTTTCACAGCTGATCATTTTGGGGCAACCACTCCTGAAGGCATGTAGAGCTGTGTTCTAAGAGACATGGAAATGGAGGAGGTAGAAAAGACTCTTAAGGAGGTTAAACCCTGTTTTGAATCCCCCTCGTAGGGACATGCATTAGACATACTGAGGTTTTGGATTCAGCACACAAGGCTTTCAAGGAACAAAACCTTTCTGACAAATTTGCCTCTTCACCCTCAGAAAGAATCTGTGGCACAAATATATGTCTGCTGATACATCCTATCACTGTCACCATCTATCTCCATTTTTCTCTTAGCCTCTCAAAAATTTTAATAAAAATCCATAAATATCTTCAGAGAGAAAAGATTTACTGCTCTATCTCCTCCAGACACCAATGGCAGAAGCTTTATTGTACTATATTTTCCATGGTTACAGAAGTTAGAATTAATTTAAAATAACTTCAATGCCAAAAAAGGTTTCAAAGGGAGATAAGACCATACTGTTTCTTGAAGAACATCTTCACCTTTGATATACATGAGATCAAGATGGGATTTGTGGATTTTAAGGCCCACTCGGGGAGTCTAAAAAATCCCACCTACAATTTTATTATTTACAGTCATGAATACAGCTCTAAAGGACTTTTAAAGATTCTTATTAATTGTTGAATAAAGGTGTTTCTTTCCAAGCACTGTTTACTCACAAGAAGGGACTAATGTTGATTTAAGAAATTCTTAGATGACTGCAATACTTAGAGGTCTTCTCTGTAAGACACTTTTGCCACCTATTCATAAATCCTGCAGAGTTAAATACATTCTTATTTTCATACCAATAAACTTTGCCTTTGTCCCAAATTTGACATGCAAAAGATAAAGCTAAAAATTGGAATTTACATGCAGGCACTTTAAGGTAATGAATGAAATGTTTTCAATTGTCTCTAAGTTACATAAGTCATAAGTTTAGTCAAAGACAATGATAAGCACAGTAGAACATCATTTTATTCTGATAAGGACAGTAGAACAACAGAGCTGCTGTGGAGAAACAGATAAAGGATGTAACTCGGGCAAATCCATGCAAAATGTAAGCAGGATACCAGCTCAGCTCTGCAAGGCTGACAAAGCACAAGTTTTACAAAACAATTATGGTGCTTACTCAGAAGTGGGGGCTGAGGAACAGCCACCAACAGGACATCAGGTATTGTAGACAGACCTCAAAGAACCAAAGAAGAATGGGGTGTAACTATGTACAATAAAGTGATACAGACACATCAAGCAAGCAGGGATAGCCAATTAATTAGTAATTGCTGTGTATGGTAAACATGTTTCACCTGATTCTTGACACACTCAATTAGAGTAATAATCTTCTCAGTGGCGAGGCTGTAGGCAAGAATGCCTGCTTTCTAATACTTAAATCGTGTTAGAAAGTTTCTATCTGGCTGATTTCAGTATCCACAGACAAACTTTTCAAGAAATGAGGCATTATTCCTCGTCATCTACATTTTTTAACTTAAATGAAGAGTTTGTATGTCATGTTCTAATATTGGTACCTTGTGTCTTAATCATTTTTCCCTGTACCCAAAAGAGTATGTATAAAGTACTGTGTCTCACTTTGCAAATCTGTAATGATGCCTCTTACTCAGGACATTGCTTTGCTTCCTAGAGAGGAAATGCAGAATATGGTGCATGGTTTCAAAATGTACTGTGCATTGTGCAGAGAGACAGAGAAATCACTTAGTAGTAGAAGCAATACCAGGTGTGTTTTAATCTCTTCCAGAACACGATGGGGAAGTCTATAGCCTACCTGAAATTCTGTGATAAGTATGTGTTACATACACACATTTTGTTCCAAGGAAGGGTGTGAAAAGCAAAGTCAGCTGAAACCATTTTTACAGGTCTAAATTATGTAAGCCAAGTGAATGGTCACATGCTTCTATGCATGGGGCTTGAAAACACCGAAAAGTCTATCTCAAAGCATTCATATAAGCTAAAATTTTCTATTTGTCTTTTTGGTCAAGTAATCTTTACCCTGTATCTGTAAATGTTTCAGAACTTCTTTTGGCAGTAGATGGCTTTATTTTGACAATGGATGAAGGAAATCAGGTCAAAGCTCCATAAAAAACCTGGAAACACTATTAGGATTTTGCAAGTGAGAGCTTTAGATAATGTAATAATGAATTAATTGCTGATTAACGTAGATGTCTCAAGGTTCAGTGGGAAACAGAAGCTTCTCCTTTCCCTTCCCAAACCTTTTCATTTGCCTAGATTCACTCTTCCTTTTCTTCCCTTAGGCTCATTGGCTGTGCCTCTTCATCTCTGTACTGCTGTATGAATGCCTCAAATCTCATTTTTTTCTCTTTGCAAAACTAATGAAAAAAGTGTATTTTTTTCCCTTTTTTTCTTTTTTCTGTGATGTACCTACTCCTAGCACAACCATCTTTTGGTAGATAATAAAAGTGGCCTTCTTTTCCCTATTGATCCTCTTGCAGCAAAATAATTCTATTCACAGCCTGGCCAAAGCTAATAAAGTCCATGCATTACTTTAAATAGCTCAGAGAACAGTGGGCTGGGGCTCTCTAATGGGCTTCCTGGTACATGAATACAGGACAAGCCACCTTATTCTCCCCCTCTGAATTCCATACTGGCTCCCTCCTTATCACCACATCATATTTAAACTCCTTTTCCTGACAGTGAAAATTAAATTTCTTGTTTTCACAATTTTCTCTCTCTCCTTTCTTGTTGTCATGCTTTTTCAATTCACTTTCCTCTATGAATTAACTGATCATCATATCCACTTTGCACAATACATGTACTGTTTTGAGTCTGTGAATCAGCAGTTTTTGAACTTTGAAAAGCCCCTGGGCAGTAAATACTCATATACACCCTACGTTAGACTCAGCATGTATGTAGATCTCTAGTGCACTCAGTGCATGGTATGTTAGTGGTATTTCTGAAGTATCTGCTTTCAAGCTGTGTGTTTGAGGTCCAAAATCTTAAAAAGGGGCTGTGTATACCTGACATGTAACAAATTCCTAGAAAAAAGCAGTACTTAAAGTAGTAGTAGTTAAAGATTAACTTTTAGCTAAAACTCATAGAATGATAGAATCATGGAATGGTTTGGGCTGGAACGGACCTTAAAGATCATCTTGTTCCAACCCCCTATCATGGCAGGGACACCTTCTATTAGATCAAGTTGCTCAGAGCTCCATGCAACCTAGTCTTGAATACTTCCAGGGATGGAGCATCCCCACTTTCTCTGGACAACATGCTCCTTGGCCTCACCACCTGTAGAGTACTTTCGCCCCCCATTTAGAACTATTATCCCTTGTCCTGTCACAACCGGCCCTGCTTAACAGTTTGTCACCATCTTTTTCAGATGGTCCTACTGAAAGGCCAGAGTAAGATGTCCCTAGAGCTTTCTCTTCTCTAGGCTGAACAGCCCCACTGTTTCAGCCTTTCCTGATAAGAGAGGTGCTCCATCCCTCTGATCATCTTGGTGTCCCTCCTCTGGACTCCCTCCACCAGGTCCATGTCCTCCCTGTGCTGTGACCCCA
>PYHW01009486.1:11997317-12018636 GCA_013186435.1 Turdus rufiventris
GTCCATATATAAGCCGCACCTGATTATAAGCCGCACTTTGGGTTCAGACCAAAATTTTAGTCAAAATGGTGCGGCTTATATTCGTGAATTTACTGTAATTGAGCTGTTGTTGACATGTGATAAAAACTTAAGGTGTGTATATAGAATACTGGAAAAAGCTCAACTTGGATCTGAGTTTCTGCAGGCAGGCAGAAGCCATGAAAGACTCTGTTGTGCTTCACAGCAGCTGCTCCCCGACCAGCTATTGTTTGGGAGGTCTTTTTAAAGAATTGTCTTATGAGAGAGGCAAGATGACTGAATCTTTGGCAGGTAGGGGAGCTACAAACATACCCACCACTGGACAAAAAAACCTCACACATTCTGAGTAGGTATGAAGTTCCTTTGCCTTAAAAGTGAAACCTAAGTCTTGTCCTGGATTTCTGCTGTCTTCAACAGCTTAAAGGTCTTGACTAACAGCACCAGTACTGAGAATTCTTCATTATCAGAATGTGTTAAGATCCAGACCATGCCCCAAGATGATTTCTGACAAAAGCTGCCTAGAAAGTACTGACACAAATAAAAGGCAGGTAATATAAAAAAGAGTTACAGTAATTTCATGATTATAAGCTGCACCATTTTGACTAAAATTTTGCTCCCACCCTGAAAATGCGGCTTACACTCAAGAGCGGCTAATATATGAAAAAAGTTAGGAAATTTCCAACCCTGGAAGTGCCAGCCAGGATGCCGAGCCGAGCACCTGCCAGTAAGTAAAATCCGGGATTGCGCAATTGTTACAAATTGGTTACTCTTTTGCGCAGCGGGTGGAGGCGGGCTCCGTGCTGGCAGCACAGGGGGGTAGGCGGGGGGGCTCCGTCCCTGCCTGCCACCATGGGAGCGGGAGGGGGGCTCCATGCCTGCCTCCCACCAGCGCCGCGGGAGTGGGTTGGGGGGCTCCGTTCCTGCCTGCCGCTGCAGGGCAGCTCCGGGCCAGGGCAAGCCAGTGGCCCCACCAAGCAGCAGCGCCGAGCTGGGCCACCTGGCCCCATCGGCAGCCCCGAGAGGGCCAAGCCTGCCTGGCTCAGAGCCGAGCCAGTAAACCCCGCGATCCCATGATTCTGTTACTAATTGGCAACTTTGTTGCACGTGGGTCCTTGCTGTGAAAGACAGAGCGGCTTATAATCAGGTGCAGCTTAGGTATGGACAAAGAACAAAATGTTGCCGACACCCGGAGATGTGGCTTATAATCAGTGCGGCTTGTAATCGTGAAATTACTGTAATCCCAGCAGCAAAAAATTCAGCCAACGTTTCCTGCAGCCCAAGTGAAAGCCAAAGAGATATCAAAGAAGACAATGAATGAAAAGAAAGTAACTACACCAAGCAGTGAAATGACCGCAAAATTTTAAAAACAATTCAAATTTTATTGTAAACATTTTAATACTATGGTAGTTAAGAAATACAAGCTTGCTGATCAGAATCAATTTAACCAGAAAATAGCCTACAAAGGACCTGCTCTTGCTCCAAGAGATATTAACAGCATTTTCAGCAAATTGCAAGGAAAACCAAATTTGAGCCTCTGAATTATTACTGCATTTTTGCAAAAGTATGTATCTCAAAACCACCCAATATATGACAAAAAATGTGCATCTCCACTCTACAGTTTTTTAGGTGTTTTGCTATGGAGTATCTCTCAGAGTTGGAGTAGTCTTCATTATGTACATTTTTAATAATTAAAAAAAAATTTCCTTTGTAATCAATAACAACCCATATACAGTAAAACAATATTGCTCAAGAAACAATTTAGGCCTTGAAGAATGGTAGAATTAAACAATTGAAATGTCCTGCAGAATAGTGAGACCTACTAACTTTAGGGAAATGTAGCCACTCTCAGTCATCAATTCTCATTGAAAATGTTCAAAAGAGGCCAATATTAAATTGCAGTTTTACTCTTCTTTGTGGCCCTTCTTCAAATAAAACCATGGGAACATGCTATTAAAAATGATGTAACTTTTTCTTATATAACTAGTTAGCTTCTATATTACTTACGTCTCAATATATTTTTGAGTATTTACTGAAGGATATTGCTTTATCAGATATCCTCATTAAAAATGTAAATAACATGATTACTAGAATTTTAGACTATTTCACTAATTTTTCATGACTTTTTTTATTCTAGGTTTTTTGAGATCAAAAGGAAGAAACAATTTTGTCTTAAGATGTGAGTTGGTCCCTCCCTTTTCTGACATACGAGCAGTAATTTCATAAGCTTAGAGAGGCAAACAAAAATTGTAGTTAGAATGCCAATCCTGGCATATATGAGAGAACTGTTTAAAGTTATGAATAATATTTTAACATACACACCCACACATCTGCACGTAGCCAAACAGGAGCCTATGACTTACACCCCCTAGCTTTTAAAATACTTCAATCAAATATTTTATTACAGCTTTAAAGCTTTTAAAACATTATGCTTAATGCCACCAATAATAGAGCTAGTCCCTTTCAGGCAGAGACAAAGTAAGTAAGTAGATTATTATCATTTCACAAATGCATTTTTTTCAAAACCACAATTATGTGGTGATGGTGAATTTCAGTTCTTACACCTCTTTAAATTTGTATATATAAAGAAATTGCGAAGATTAATTACTCTAATCAATGTAGCTGTACTTGTAACTTTTAATTCTACTCATATGTTCTTGAAAAGATTTTTTTACGCAGCCTGTAAGAAAACTTAATATTAGTAGTCGATTTACTGCTAGTTTTCAGATTAGGTGAAAGTTTCTGGTCCTGATCCCTTCATAGCCTGTAAGACACTGACCATGCTGGAGCTGCTCCAGTAAGGGAATATAAGCTCATGCTTAATAAAACTCTGATTTCATTCCATCACATTTGGCAGATGGCACCTTCCACAACACATTTCTCCTTGTTCTCTGCTAGAACAGGGGAGTACACCACCTACTGAAAAACCACAGGTCTCCCACACAAATTCTGATACTAGAGGGACAATATACCTACACTCACATGCTTTTCTAGATGAAAGTACAGTGTATGGTGAAGAGTCATGCCACTAGAAATAAAAACTTCCTTGTACCTTCCTGAAAAGTAAAGCCCTAAAACTACCTTGTGCCATTCTTTAGCACCTGATTCTCACATTTGTTTCTAGTATCTTTTACTACAATTTAATAGATGCTCTTTCACTTTAAAATATTGTGTAAAGCAGCAAGTCTGGAATGATTGGTATGGTACTTCATCAATCTATATATAGAATAACTATAAAGTGCTTTAGACCTATTTCACAAGAAAGGTGCAAATAAATACTGTGCCCTCTTATGTACTCTCCCATGAGACATAAAGTCCTGGAGAGCCCATATTTAAAAGTATCAATTATTACAGCAATTTAATAACGATCCTGATTTCTTACTGGAGAATGATGCTGTCTCCAGTATTTATTTGGGTCAGTCTCACAGCATTATAACTGGCAGACCTGCTGCTTGCCCTCCATTAGCTGCCTTGCTGGCTCTAAACACACTCATCTGAATGGGTAAAAAAGCTACTGGGAATCTGCACAAAAATGGTCCTCTTATTGTGCAGAACCAGTAGTTGCTAGTTGATTCCTTTTGATTGCTATTCGCTGAAAAGATGCACTGGCAGCACACTGCAGTATAATTTTTCTTTTTGGTTAATAGTCTCAAAATATCCACAGTGGAATGCTAATAGGTCTATAAGTTGTCAAAATTTTCCAGGATTTTGATCATGCCACTGAAATAACTCTGATTAATGTCTATGTAATGCATGGTATAGCACTGTTGCTGCTCCCAAAGGGTCTGAGTAAAAGTAGGAAGCATCTTTACTGCTTTTATGTATGAGGAATTGAAGAACCAATGAGTGAGTGAAGTGTGTCAACATAGAGTCAAACTCCTAAATGGCTCTGTAGTTGAATTCTTTTGTAGTACACAGAACTCCCCTAAAAACTGGGAGCACTTCTACAGAGCAATAATTTTATAAATGAGGGGTAAATTCTTTTCCAATCAAAATCTACCAAAAGCAAAACTCCCACTGAATGAAGTATGATGTGGATTTCACATTACATTTGTAACCAAACTCAAGTACTTTGTCACATATAGCAGAAGTATCAAACAGCTTCACAGCATGCTTGATGCAGTCTATTCCAATTCTGAATGATAAAAAAGCATTATCAAACATCTTAACTTTTTCAATATTCACCTATTCACAATTTTTTGGTTCATATGACTGTCATGCTCCTTAACTGTTATTTCTACAGCCTAAAGAGGGAAAAAGAAATAACAAAGGAAACAGAAAACAATAAATCCTATTATCCAGTTGACTGAATAAATGTAGATGACAACCATGTCCATATCAAACCGCCATCCACGGCTATCATCCTCGAAGTCCATATAGTCCATCCTGTGAGCAGCATGTGGGAAATGCCTCCTTGTTACAGGATTTGAGCACCTTCGAAAACCTGCTGAAAAACAGACTAGGAGATTAAATTCTTTTTAAAAGAAACCAGACTGACTAGCAAAAAAAAAAAATTTTTAACACTCCTTCCTCCAGTTATCAAAAGACAAATAGAAACAGGAAATCTCACACCACATTGCTATTTCATCACTTAGTCGGACAAGAAGCTATATGTGGAATTGATTTTGTAACATTTAAAGAGTAACACTGTGTTCCCTATAAAATAACTCTGTGTTTCATGTCCAGAAAATAATATGTTTGTTTGTTTGGATTTGGAATTCTCCACCATAATAAAGTAACGTTATCTGCTTATGTTATCCAGATCTGTGAACACCTTGCTTTTGGTGCCTTTTATCACTGAGTTAGACTCAGTGAACTAGAAGTAAAAGACTCCATATACTGTAATTAATCTTTTCAGTAATTAGTTAGGCTGGGTTCCCTAGGTCTACTCATCTGAATTCTTCAGTAATCAAAACATATCCAGATTTGTACATACATAGTTGAACAGCTGAATCATATTTGAATTCCTATTTCTAGAAAGTGAGATACTTTTTCAAAACTGTCTTCTAAATAAGTTGTGCTTGCTTTAATATGGTGTTCATTTTCTTTAATATCAGACATACCAGGGTAAAATAAAAATTTTAAGTCACTGCTTATATGTTGATAACACCTTAAAATACGTAGGCCGATGCAAACAAGACAAGTGAAAGTAAAAACTCTGTGACTCCAAGATGGCCTGAGTGTGGGGTCCTGCCAAAAGGATTGTCTTCTTCATTGTTTCCCAGACTTCTCCATGTACCTAGAGAGGTAGTGTAGAAGCATAGCTCTTCCCTGTGTCAAGATGTGAGGTCAGAGAAGAGTCTGTGTAGCTGTGTCAGACAGTAGGCTGCGGCACTAAAAAGAGCCTGGGAGCTATGGTGGAAAGGCAGAAAATTGATTCCATTCTGATAAAGGACAGTTGAACTCTGGATTTTTGCTCTGTTTTCACATAATGAGTGATTTTTATGATGCATTCTGTATGCTTTAATAAATTCTGACAAGAAAAATACCTTCAGATGTTTGTATGTCCAGCTAGAGTGGAAACAAACCATGTCTCTTCGCCATCTGCAGATACAAGCTGAGAACTGTGGAGTTCCTAAAAATCTAAACAGCAACATGTAGTAGTGGTTTGAATTATGAAACAGAAGACCTGAGGGAACATCAAATGCCTTCTCTTGTATTTTCTACATAACAAAAAAAATCCTATCACACACGATTTCAGTCCTCAAATAATACAGTCTCCAAATAATTTGTGCATGAGCAGTATTTATGAAAAAAAAAAAAAAAGCATTTTATTTAACTTTCTTGCACATGCCTGTGTTGCTATATGCCAAACAAGATTTTCTACTCAAATCACATGAATATGCATGCTCACTGCCAGAAGAGTCTGGCAGACTGTTAGTGGGAACTTGTTACTAGACAACAAAAACAATGTTGTGCTCAAATCAAACTTTCATATGCACCAAAGAGTGCAAACCAAAAATGATTTTCACTACAGCATCAGTAGACACATCTGTTATACTCTGCAACCTTCTGTTGAAGTACTAGCAAAACACAAAAATACAATAAAATTAAAATACCCTCCCAATTTTATAAGTTGACTTATTTTTTAAAACTTGAAAATAGAAGGCATCAGATAGAAAATTTTACTCTAAAACTACTCCCAAATTAATAATGTGAGCAAGCTACAATAGCCATTTACAGTAATTCCACAACCATAAGGTGCACCGGACTATAAGGCGCACCTCCTGGGAGCTGACACATTTCGCAACTTTGTAGATCATATAAGGCGCACCGGACTATAGGGCGCACTTTATTTTTTGCAGTGACGATCTGCCCCTAGCTCTCCTTGCACGGTTGCTGGCCAAGGCCCCACCTCAGCCCGGCAACAATGGGCCCCCGGACCTGCCTGTACCCGGCAGGAGGGGCACTGTGGGCCCCCGGGCCTACTTGTACCTGGCGGGGCCGGGGCATTCTGGCCGCCGCTCCATGCTGCCTCCACGGGGCCGGGGCATGCCTGTCGGGGGCCGCCCCACCTGCACAGAGCTGGGCCGCGCCTGTGGGGGGGTTGCCCTGCCTGCATGGGGCCAGGACGTGCCTGCTGGGGCACTGCCTCGCCTGCATGGGGCCGGGGTGTGTGTGCCGGGGCTCCACCCCGCCTCCACCTGGCAGCCGTGGCTCTGCCAGCTCCCCCTGTGGCTCACAGCTCTCACTTCCGGGTTTGCAAATCTCTGAACTTTGTCCATCATATAAGGCGCACCGGACTATAAGGTGCACTTCCAGGTTTGGGGGAAAATGTTAGTCAAAAGCGTGCGCCTTATAGTCGTGAAATTACTGTACATTATAAGTGCTCATGTAAAATTAAATTACATATGAACAAGTGTTCTGAGATTATCAGACATACCCAAGTACATAATTTTGGCACAGTCTCTTCTTTCTGCAGTAGATAAAACAGAGTTACTGAAAGACTGTGAGAAAAAATGTAAGTACAGACTCAGACCTTCCCATATGTGCCCTTGCAGCACCTGTCAGCTAACTGCGCCAGATCTTTGGAAGCTGTTTTCAGAATAATGTGTTAAAACAGCATTACATGTGTCTCTGCATGCTTTTGAACCAGATCTCACATTGATTCAATTTAGTGCGCTTTGTGTCCCTTGGTGGAGTACTTTTGAAGTAAATAAATTGTTTCCCTTTCAGGTAAAACTAGAAACAGAAGATGAGCTCTTAGAGCTCAAAAGTGTTCCAGTAATATGCTTCAACCACTAATGGGCATTTAGCCCTTGAGACTGAAAGTTGCCTCACATGCAACCGTGGACATCTGACCTCACAGCATCAATTTTTGTGCTCTGTTATGGCTGATATAATTGCCAATGCAAGAAGGCTTGTAAGAGGCAGTGAATAATCTTTCCTAAAACATCTTTATGCTATTCACAATTTTACTGACCTCCTGTATCTGTGTTCTCTAATATGCTTTCCAAATGAAATGACTTTTGAGTTTCCTTTGTATGCAAACAGCTTCTGTTTTTCAGACTATCCTTTCCACATTATGCTTCACCCTGCTTTATCTTTCTCTGAGATGACGTAATCTAAAATTACATGCAAAATTTGAGTTGTGGGATCACTACAAATCTACACAACGACATAATAGTTTCCATTTTGTTATGATTTTAATCATTCCTGCTTACCTTTTTACTGTGGCTGTGCATTAAATTTTTCAGAAAATTAATCCCAGTATTATCCAAATGTCTTTTTTAAAAAGGCCAATAGCTAATTTATAGCACATCACAGTGAATATTATGCATTATGGAGATGCATAATACCTCTGTGGCCACCTGCTCCAGCACCTGACTGTGCTCATAGTGAAAGTGTTTTCCTTGCTTGCAGTCTGAATTTTTCATATCACTTAATGTTCATCCTCTTGCCATGCATCACTGTGAACAGCTGGTCTGTCCTCTTGGTGGTCTCCTTGTGGGTATGATAAGGCTGACTGGAGATCCTCCCCAAAGGCTATTCTTCCCCAGACTGAAGAAGCCAGTTCCTGCAGCCTCCCCTTCCAGGTCAGGTTCTCCAAGCCTCTGAGCATCCCAGCTAAACCAGGTCACTCTGCTAAACCTGCTCTAGTCTACTGCCATCTTCCCTGTACAGGAGAGGAAGGCAAAACTGCAGGATTTTAGATGTGGTGTGTTGAGCAGTAGGGGATAAAAGCTTCATCTACATACTTTCATACATCATACCTCTGTTCACAAAGCCCAGGATGCTGCTGGCCTTCTCCACTGCCAGGGCACACTTCCAGCTCATGTACAGCTTGCTCTCCATCAGGATGCCCAGGCTCTTTACACAGATCTGTCCCCAGGCTTTCAGTGCCCAACCTGTCTCATTGCCAGGGGCTCTTCCTTCCCAGGTGCACGTCTCAGCATTTGTCCTTGTTAAACTTCAGAGTCCTTCCAGAACATTTCTACAGCTTGTCTAGGTATCTCTGAATGGTAGCCTTGTGCTGAGTCTATCAATCTGTCCTTTGCTGTTCTCTGCAGTCCTGATGAAAATGTATTCTGTTGCCTCCTCTAGGTCACTGATTAAAGGAACTGTTAGTTAAGTTCATATTTACTATTATCAGTGAAGTGAATAATTAAATGTCACCATAAATTTTACCAGTTGTATATGTATCACTTTCCCAAATCACATATGAATGTTCTGAACTACACAGACCACTGTGGCATTCCGACAAGGTATCAATCTGGCTTGCTACATGCTCTTTTACACTGCATTTCCCATCTCCTACTTGGGTCTATTTTAATTTTTAGGTGCCTGGCAAAAGGGTCTTTGTCTGATGAAGCACCTGCATTTCTCCAACTTCTTGTTCTCTCTGAATAACAGACTCACCACTGAGTCTACCAATTTGTTGTCACCTGCAGACTTGATGACAGCATGGAAGAAAAAATAAGATCTTCAAGTACAGTAATTTCACGATTACAAGTCGCACTGACTATAAGCCGCATCCTCCAGGTGTCGGCAACTTTTTGTTCTTTGTTCATACACAAGCCGCACCCAATTACAAGCCGCTCTGTCATTCGCAGCGAGGATCCCCCTGCAACTTTCAAAAAGTTGCCAATTAGTAACAGAATTGTGGGGTCGCAGGGTTTACTGGCAGGTTCTGACCTTGGAAAAATTATTTCCAAGTGAAAAAAGATACAGACAAAAGCTGCAGCAGCATACCCTGAAAGTTTTATTTATGAGTGGAAAAAGATACGAACAATAGCGTGGTCATTTTAAAAGCATTTCCAACGGATCCGTGCTGCCTTTAAACAGCCACTCAGCTGGGCAGCTGGGCAGCTGCTCGGGTGAGTGGAGAGCAGGGCAACCGCTCGGCTGCTCGGGGATGTGGAGAGCAGGGCAGCTGCTCAGGCAGACAGAGAGCAGGGCAACCGCGCAGCCACACAAGACTGATAACACCAAAAAAAAATACAGAGAAATATCACAGGCTCAGATCGGCAGCACCGCCCCATTGCCAGGGCCACTGGGGGCTCTCACTTCCGGGTTTGAAAATTTCTGAAAATCGTTCATACATAAGCTGCTCCTGAATTCAAGCCGCACTTCCAGGTACAGACCAAAATTTTAGTCAAAATTGTGTGGCTTGTAATCGTGAAATTACTGTATTATATAATTTTTCAAGTATACGGGTTGCTTTCAAGCTTTCACAAATGCAGTATCATCCCAAACTTCTTGCACAAATGCCAGCTTTCTCCCATATGCACATCAAGAGGCTTTATATTCTGGTTATGCTAACGTAATAGCTAAATTGCAAAATTTGCTAGTTAAGATGAGCTGTGAGATTTGTATTTCCAAGAAAGAAAATCACATATTGCCAGAGAGGTTTATGAGAGAATAGCACTTATCCTTGTGACTGACTGCAGGCATGTCCCATTGACTTCTCATCTCATGCCCCAAGCTCTAACTCAGTCTCAAGCACTCAACTGAAACTCAGGTTCCCAAAGTATCCAATCCTTCCCCAAACCAAGGCCATTCAATGCAACCACCATTCTTCTCAGATCCAGAGATCCATTTCTTCTGTATGAAAAGTTTGAACCTCACCACCCTCTTGCCTCAGTATTTCAGTTCCACACATTTTTTGTCTCAGAAGATGTTTTTTTCTCAAGAAAGACATACCAAATTCTTCTTTCTCCAGGATGCGCACTTCGGCTCTCCTGTGTTAAAACTTCTACTGTCACTTTCCAAGGCCTTTTCCACAGAAAAATCATCTTTCCAAACTTCCCTCACTGTCCTGCTCTTGCCTTCCTTTCTCTTTCTCTCTGCACTTTTTTCATATTTCTCTGTTCTTGCCTTCTGATTTCACCTGTGGGCTCTCACTGGCTGCCAGCATCTTATATTCATGACTAAACTTACATGATAGCTGAAACATCTCTCCTTTTCCATTACCAAAATCCAAGTCCTACTTTCTGATAGCTGTTAGACTTTAGAAAACCTGGATGTAAAATATACTTAAGGTGTAAAAATGTACTTTCCTTTCCTGAAATAATTCTCACATTCACTATGTTGTCTTCTTACCAGTTATAGACTGGGCTTTTGGTTTAGGTGTTGAATTCTATCACAGTCTCAGAGAGGTAAATCATGCTTAAGCAGTAATTTGTGCTGCTTAAAATGTGATTTATTGAACTCACTGTGCATATGATACAGATGCCCTCCGCACATGAACAAATCGGTTGCACACAGGCAATATAGTGAGGAATACTCAGTAACTGCTTTTGAAAGGTGCCAAAGAACCCTGTCTAAAAAATTCTACATAAGTCTAAGACCAGTTACTGTGAAAATCTGAAAAAGCCCTGTCCTGAATCCTTTAATACGGGACACATGACTTGATTCCACAGGGGACATTCCTTTCCATAAGGCAAGGTTGGGAATCACTGTTACAGCTAGATGTCTATTTTATGACTTTCATAAAGCATTTAACATGAAAAGAAGAACAACATGCTACAGAGAAAACTATGCAGAAATCCTAGAATCTGGAAGTGTCACTGACATACATTTCATTTGTCTAAACAAAAAGCATGTAAAAACTTCAGTCCTACAGAATGAAACACAAGGTAAACAATGCTTCTTGCTGTCTGCTATAAGCAAAACTATTGGCATTTATATCTAAGAATGGTATCCCCTCTCTTAAAACTTTATAAATCCTACAGAATCTGGGAAGAGAATATACCAAAATGAACCAGACATACACCAAATGGAAAGGATAAAAAAACCCAACCAAAACAATTAACAGAAGTTCCTGAAATAATTACAGTTATTAAAAATATTTATTTCATATTGCTCTAACTTCCCATATTATTTTCAAAATTTTAAGTACAATATTTTTTTGGTAGCTAATCTCAGAATTTTTCTACAGAGATGTGTAAACAAAAATAAACACAGAATTTAAGATTATTAACTGCAAATCAATACATAAAAGCTATACTTGAATTTAGCATTTCTTTGGATTATTTATGGTCAATCCCTTAAATTAACAACTCTCACGCCTTTAGGACAGAGTAGAGGCAGCTTGCCATTTGAAGTTTTTCCTCTGTGAAATACTGGAATTGCATTCCATCACAATTACAATTATTTTCACTTGACAAGGAGATTTGACAGTTTTACTCTGGATTGGAAATAAACAAAAGATCTTTTTCAATTCAAATACAGCTTGTCAGATTTCAGTGAGAAATATTTATAAGTGAATTCTTTTGCACATTCCTACTTTTGAATCCTAAGATAAAGTATCTCTTTACCAGTTAACAATGATCAGAATACTAAGCAAATAAAGAAATAAAAAGTCTGAAGACAGTTATCTTTTGCTATTTTATAGCTAAATAATTCAGCTTTTACCAATTAAAATCTGAACCCATGAAGTTATCTTGTGTATTGTGACAAATAAGCAGATTGTTGGAAAAGAAAATGAGGAAGTTTAAAAATTAATACCAAAATTCATAAAGCCACATTAAATGCATGCATACACATTTTACATTGGCTATTCTGCATAACTAAAAATCTTATTTATTAAATCAGAAATATATTTGCCGAATTTAAACGAATTATTCTATAACAACCATGTCCAGTCCCTCTCACAAATTCAAAGTAAAAAGTAGAAAATCACGTAATTTTTATCTTGGGCTGCTTATTTTCCTGAAAATAAAGGAATCAAGAAATGAGAGGATTATGGGAGGGCATAATGACCTTAGAAAATAAACTCAGTGTATGATTTATATTGCAGAAAACATAATCATCAGTGATTATTCTATAATTATCAATACTCACAAATAGAAGCCACTTGGCTAGCTTAACTGCTAGGAGACATACTAAAATGGGAGTAATTAATCCACATGTCACAGTGTAAAAGTCACTTGACTTTGGAAGACTTGAAGAAATTTTGGAAGATAATCAGCAAGCAGATTTTTTTAAAAGTAACTCAGTAAATTACCTGTTTTCTTTTTTTTCTTTCCCTAAACCACAACACACGAAGTACCAAACAGTCAGAATATTACATAACAGCTGAGGACTAGTATCAAGGAATGAAGCTATATGGTCTTATGCATGTCATAGAGATCTAAATGCATAGGCTGCACACATTATAGATCAAAAAATGTCTTCCTTTGATTTTATAGGCAAGACTTGTACATGTGTATTGATGACACATGAATTACAGTTGTGGTAATTTTCATACATTTGCTTTTAAGACAGGAATATTCTAAATCAATAAGTTTTTGTCTTATTTTTAATTTACTTTCTGTTTCTCTTCCACTCCCTCTTCATCTAATTGCTTACTCATCATCAACATAATTCATCTCTCTCTGACTGTTCCTACATTTTACCACTGAACATTTCTGTACATCATATTGTATTTGCCATGTTCCCAGATGACCAAATACTGTATTTCAGCTGCCAGCAACTCTTGCTAAGTTATCATCACAAAAGCCTTCACCTGTTTTGTGTCACCTTACAGTAATGGCATCGGCTCCCACTAGTTTCATTCTCCCCTCCCTAAGTTCTTATATCCTTTTAGGCTCCATTTTTATAGACTGCTACCTCACAATATACACAGAGGCAAACAATATTGATATTTATAATAAGAGATGACTGAAAAAATATAGCATTTTAAAAAAATGTCATATTGTTTCTTGCCTTTACTGTGAATGCTTAGCATGTTGATTAATTCTCTCTAGATTCTTATTTTGTGACCTGAACAATAGCTGCATTTTGTCAAAACATAGTATTTAATACTAATGATCATTTAACAAAAACTTCGCAGAGTTTTGTAACTACTGCCACAACCCTTTCAGTGCTTCAGGCTTTAATGTTTCAAGTCAATGTTAGTGATAACAGTAGATGATAGTAATGCAAATACTTCCTTAAAAATAAATCAACGAATTTGCTCTACTTCTCTTAAGACAGGGGCAGTGTGACAGCAGAGATCAGAGGAAATACATGTAATACATATGCCTCACTATACCCCTCTGTAAGAAGGTTCTGTGCATTTACATTACTAAATCAACATTTAGTTTACTTGCAAATTTGGCAAAATGACTCCCTTAATTTTTCTGGAGAAACTGGTTAATGATCTATCTTGGAGCCATGCCACTGTCTTTAGCAAAAGTCATGTTCAGCTTTAGCTAATGTCAATGCCCAAATTTCCTATTTCCCATCCGAGCAAGCAAAAGAAACATTCCTCCAGATAATGAAAAAGCCAAAGTGCAAGATTGTATCTTTAGAAAGTTGGCACAGTCTTTCTGAACTGAAAGTTTTCTGATGCTGGCAGTACTTATCCAGTTCTTAGGAAGTTAGCCAAGATTTCTGTCTAAAAAACCGTCATAGATGTTCAACAGAAAATTAAAAATAAATTTTCATAAGGCAGGGTTATTAAAAAGTTAACAAGAAAGAAGCTATTTGAAATAAAAAGAAAATTATTATGAACGGTTAAAAATTCCTTCCTTTAATCCTTGATTAGATGTGTAATGATTTTAATCTCTGATTTTTTCTGATGCCATTTCAAACATTGAATTTTATCTACTTAGTGAGTATATTCACCAAAGGTCCTGAATTACTCTGCACATCTCTGGCTTCTTTGAGATTGTATGCCTAATTAAAATATGATTACCTTTTCTTGTTTATTATTCTCACACATCTCCTTGAGTGTTTTCATGGTTCCTCTTTTGTCCTTCATCAAATTAAAATGTATCTTTTGCTTTCAGTTTAAAGGGTCTCCACAACTCTGTATCACCTAAAAATGTTGCCTAACTTTTCACAATTATGCTGTGCAAGCACCTTATTCTCCCAAAAATCTTGCCAGCTTTCTGACCAATAAATGTTTGAGGATCAAAGTGAACTTGTGTTTATGTTCAAATTTGGAATGGGCACAGAGCTATGCGTCACTGGTGCAGACGTATGAAGTAGTAATCACAGGCATGTTAGGCAGGAAAAACATTGTATATGGTTGTCCTGCTTTCTTCCTTATCAACTCATTGACAGTGATGAAGCCAACTGATATTTCTACCATCCATTATCAATCAAAAATTATTATTTTAATAGCAAACTGAGTTTTTGTGAGGTATCAAATCAACAAACTGAACACCAGGCAAACTTCTGAGTTAAGATGTATTTACACCAGCAGAGTTGAAACTCTTTAGTGGCTGCATGAGCACAAACTGCTCTCATAGGCAGTACATTTCAGTGCTGGGGAAGAATGCACAACATAAAATTTACTAAACATAATAGTTAACTGCTATAGCTAACAATTGATTAAGAATATAATATAACCATTTGCTCCCTATTCTCTATTATTCTTGGCATAGTTGGCAAGGATTATTCCCCACTTCCACTAAAACACATGAAAAACACTTGCTAGTTCCTGCCATTGGTAAAGAAAAAAGACATCTTTGTTTACAGAGACCAATCCAAACCTGAACTAATCACAGCAAAATTTTACATGAAACATAAATATTAAAACCAAGAGATATTTTATGCTCTGAACAAATTCTGGAATGAGAGACTACCACTTCAAAACACTAGTAATTCAAAGTTCATCTAATGTGGTTAAACATTATGTATTATGTATTGTTTTCAATTGTTTCTGGAGAGTAACCTTATTTAATAAATAAATAGAATAAAACCCTCTTATAATGGCTTAAATAAAATTGTAATGGAAGATACTATTTTATCAAACTCTAGAACATCGTCTTATAATACAGGCATACTGAGTAGTCTAAAGGCTTTCCTACCCTATCATTCTTTCTCTGACAAGTCAAACTATGAGGATTTGGCTGGGATTGAAAAAAAATAACAAGGAAAGCATATTGCAATACTTTTCCCTCTCTGTCGTAGGGACTTGCATTTCCAGGAACTCTGCAGACAAATGTGGTATCTTTGAATTTAACAGGAATAAGAAACAGTCATTATTTGAACACATGCTCTAGGGTAATGATAATTTTATTTAATGTCTTTTAGCTCTTTTGCAGAGCCCTAGTTCTTTTATTACGAGACAGCAAATAACAGCAGCTTATATACTTCTGTCAGCCTTTCACAATCCTTATTACCACAATTATCCCCCCTCTTTTAGTAATCTCTTTCTTTGTGTGAAGCATTCTAGTCTATTTACATATTCCTCATCAGGAAACAATTTAAAACTGACTTTCTCTTTTCTCTTGTCTGTACCCTTCCCTCTAACTACCTTGTTTTGTGATGAAAGGAACACAGTGTAAACGTTACTGAAGAACATTAGGTACCAAGACAGTCTCCTGCCGCTGCTTATACTTGGTTTTAATTTTTATTATCCAAAAATATTTCAGTACTTTAAGCAAATGTTACATCTTCATATCTCATAAAAATACATTGGATAATACAAACTGTAATATAGACCCATATAGAAACCATATGATATTCTCTTCAGTGAGAAAAATTTACCATGTATTTCTGTTCTTTATTTGGTATCTTTTAACTGGCTATTACAGTAATTTCACGACTATAAGGCGCACCCTTTTGACTAAAATTTTCCTCCAACCCCGGAACTGCACCTTATAGTCTGGTGTGCCTTATATGATGGACAAAGTTCGGAAATTTGCCAACCCGGAAGTGAGAGCTGCGAGCTGCGGGGGAAACCGGCAGGGCCATGGCTGCCAGGTGGAGGCGGGGCCAAGTGGCGGTGGGCATGTCCCGGCCCCGTGCAGGCAGGACAGCCCCTCCAGAGCCATGCCCCGGCCCCTTGGAGGGGGCACGGAGGGGTGGCGGCCACAGCCTGGCCCCAGAAAGGCGGCACGGAGCAGCGGCAGGCATACCCTGGCCCCACCGGGTACAGACGGGCCTGGGGGCCCGCAGTGCCCCTCCTGCTGGGTACAGGTGGACCTGGGGCCCATGGCTGCCGGGTGGGGCGGGGCCTCGGCCAGCAACTGCGCGGGGGGAGCTGGGGGCGGAGCCTCGCTCCAAAAATAAGTGCACCTTATAGTCCCGTGCACCTTATGGTCGTGAAATTACTGTAATTCTTCAAAGGACTTTCCCTCTTATCCTGAACACAGCTATATTTTATCAAGCATCTTTAGAAAACGACCTTCTTAAAAGCTTTTAGGAAGCTGCAGTCAAAACCATGACACCTCTCAGTCCCCTACAAGTTCATTTGGGTATCTCTGGTACAGCTGTGGTTCCATGACTTCATAAGAGGTCCAAGATATTCTTAGTTTGTTTCACTAACCAGTATGAACATTTGGTTGCCTAGGCAGAACCAAAGATGCCAATCTAATATCCATTCAGGGACATGTCAAATCGGGAAAGGCTACAGTATTCTTTTTTGCCATGGCTATTCTATCACAATCCTTGGTGTTGCGTAATTACAGCTATCAATATTTCTGGTACACCAGTCTTACAATATCATGGTTAAATGGAAACAAGAAATCCTGACATACAAATTAGACAGAATGTCATTCCCTTCAGTGCACTGATGAACCAATAGAGACAAATCAGTAACCATAATTTCTGAGCAGTAAATTACTCTCCTACACAGTCCAGTGCTGGAGGCAGTCTTCAGGACTAGAAAAAGGTTACAGAACATCCTTTTCAAGGAGAATGTGGCTCTGGAGGAGTCCCTAAAGAATAGCTTCTGCAAAACAGCTTAAAAGATAAACAAGGCTATTGATACACAATGTTTTGTACTAACACTGTTGGCAAAATAATGGGAGGAAGCGGCAGCTCTGAAGCTGAAGCTTAAAACATCTATGTGGCAATGACCTTTTCATTTCAAACTTCCTCTTCCATTTTCTTTTCCTTTCAGATTGACTTCTGCTTGGTGAGGTGCAAAAGGAGAGGCATAAGGGCAAGTTATGCTCCTCCATGGTACCTAAGGGTTACTCTGCAATCAAGAAATCAGTCCTGCATTTTTTACCAACAGGAGCTGAAAGAACTTGTGGGCAAGGAAAATCCGTGCAAGAGTTAGGGTCCAAGTGCTGACAAAAAAATTACAAAGTTGCCATCAGTGGAGGTGACCTAAGACACTCAGCCAGCAGGCTTGGATTCTGTCTTTTCTGTATTAGTGTACTATAAGCCTAATAGGTACTCTGATACAACACTTTCCACACTGTCTTTTTTTAGGCAGAAAATACACTTTCTGTGAATATTGAGAAATATAATGTGCATAAATTAACTTTTTGTGATTTCACAAGTTCTACTGAAGGATCTTATGAGGAGAGGCTGAGGGAGCTGGGGCTGTTAGTTAAGTCAGGAGGATTCAGAGGGGATCTCATCAATGCATATAAATATCTCAAAGTTGTGTGCCAAGAGGATGATGCCAGACTGTTCAGTGGTGTCCAGAGCCTGGGAAAGGGGCAATGGTCATAAAATAAAACACAGGAAGTTCCACCTCAACATGAGGAAGAACTTTATATTGAAGGTGGCAGAGCACTGGAGCAGGCTGCCTGGAGAGGCTGTAAAGTCTCCCTCTCCAGAGACATTCAAAACCCACCTGGAGGAGTTCCTACGTCACCTGCTCTGGGTGACCCTGATGGGACAGAATAGTAGAACTTGAGAAAAACAGTTGAAAATAAGGATTGTTCTGGGACCCTTCTGCCAGCATTACTCTTTATAGCAAAAATTAAATGCTGCACCTTTGATTTGCAGTAACACTTGTCTTGTTTTCTTCTCAGTAGATCACAGTACCTGAACTTGAAAACCAGTATCAGGTTTTTTGGTTCTTTTTAACAAGGAATTATGAACTTAAAACATGCACATTTTGTAGTTTTAGCATCTTGCCTTTGTTGCCTATCAAATTGAAACCATGAACAAGAATCTTGAATCAAGAAAGTAACTTTTAATATTACACCCCTATTTTAACAACAGAGATACAAAGAAATATACCAACAGGTATTATTAAAAGCCTTCTGTAAAGGAAATTGTTCACCATTTTCTCTAGAGAATGATTACATAAAAGGACATGGCAGATGTGACCTACTGAGGTGGTGGTAATTTCCACAAGGGTTTAGCAGGCTTGGAAAACACTCTATTGTGCAATCCTTGACTGATGCAGAAGTCAATCTTTTTATTAAGTACCTGAAGACATGAGATTAAGAAAGAATCTGCAGAGATTTCATAGTATGCAAACTGAGGGGATGTTTTCTAGATTAAACATTTGAAAATATAGAAATAAACATTCTATTTTTAACCAGACTTTCAATTTAATTGCCATATTTTAAATAAAAACATCAGTGACAGTAAGAGTTAAATAAAAACATCAGTGACAGTAAGAGTTGGAGGGGATTCCTATTAGCCTAGGAATAATTACAATTTCAATTACCAAGGGCTGTAACTCAGAGGTTTCATAATCCTTTCTCCTGTTCTGAACACCTGCTTCTACTTTTCTTAGGCCATCTCTACAATCTTACTCCATATGTAGGTAGTCAGCATCCACCTAGAATGCTACCATCATTATCCTGACTGCTTTATCCTCCTATATCTCTTCCATGTATTTCTATCTATCTCAGATTTATGCAAAAGCTTTTGAAAAAACATTTTTAGGCCCTGTGTACTAAATGTCTCAGTAATTTTTAATTTCTGCACTTGATTACACCAAAATCACTATCAAATTAAGTATCATATTTGCAATTTAAATTATTCTAATCACTCATTTTAGCTCACATTACTTTTGAAGACTTACCCTTAGTTGGTGAACTTCCTGTGACTGTACAGCACTTACAGAATGCAATTCCACCTTAATGGCATACAAAGGCCTCACTTAAGTTATTCAAATATGAATATAGGATAATAGGATCCAACTGAGCGTATTTGCTATTTAACTCTCCTGTTCAAAATACACTAGTTATCCATTTTAAAATCCATTTAAGGGAACCAGTAATTGAGATGTTATTTCTACCGTGAAATTACTTTTTTAAAAAAATTGTCAATACTCAAAAAATTACTAATATACTATCTTTGTTTATCACATATGAAACAGATATTTTACAGAAATATTTAAAATTAACTTGTTAACTTTTCAATGTATTAAAAATCTGAATAGGAAAAGAAGAATTGCTTTCCTTCTTGAACAGGGTGTCCATCTTATCATTAACCTATCAGCATACATACACAGCATACCATATAGAAAGCTGGTATAAGCATTACTTACAACACAAGTAATATTTATGAAACAAATGGAAATTATGTTGATTATTTTATTGGAAAAAAATACAGTGCAATACAAGGGCAAAGTACTCTGAAGCAATTTTCATCATCTTAAAGCCCAAAAGTGCTCAAGCGCTGAGGTGTCTTTTTGCATAAGAACCGAAAAGCTATGGTTGGTTGTATTTTTAAAGATAATTCTACATTCCTCATGGAAAATATGAAAGAAGACTCACAAGTAGATTACCAAATATATTTGTCTTAGAGAATCAGTTCAGGAAAAAAGTAAGGAAAAAGTGCTTGATTTTATCTAGCAGTCCTGCAATGTTCAGAAAGTAAAAATTAGTTAAGCTGGTAAATTCTGTATATAATCTAGACTTCCTAACAGCCATCTTTCTCTTTCTCTCCCAATCTAGTTCTGTTAAAAACTAGTTCTGCTAGTTTTATCTAGCATCCCTAATGAGTGATTTACTAGGTAAGATTTACTATTTTTATATCCGTGGTATTAAAATGGTATTGTGGAAAAGGTTTTGTTCAAATAAAAGCTGGAATCACACAAAAAGAGCTTCTAGATTCTCAGTGAACACTGGACCTGCTGGATATGAAGATAAAAGAGCACATCCATTTCTAATAGGGCTACAGAATTTCTTCTTTGACAAAGCAGTACTGTATTGCAGTATTTGACAGTGCACTCCTATACAGAAGTAGTTATTTTCACATTCAAATTTGCAAGATTTCATTGCTGTCTAAGCACTGTAATCATATCCCTTTTCACTCCAGTCATTCTACTCATGCATCCGCCCTATTCCTCTTCCCATTCTCTGTATTTGACTTCTGAAATTCTAACATCCTATTAGGCTATTAGATTCTTAATTAAAAGAAAATTAAGTACCCTCTTTATCCCGTCAGATCTTAGTGGTATCAGGGTTTGCATTTGCAATGGTATCTAATATGGTGTCAGAAAACTTTTGCTGCCACTATTCTCAGTATTTTATGCCTGCTAAGTTCCTAGCAGCCTCCTCAGCCAGAGAACACAAGAAATTATGAAACTCAAATACGGAACTTTAGGTGTTGCCAAGCACAATTTAGATATAAGCCTTAATAAACATTCCAGGAAGAAAATATTATATATTTGCATTTTGAAAGCACTCAAACTTGCAGTAGTTTTTATTGAAATAAAAAGTCAGAAGATAGATGTGGCAGCATCCATTTTATTTAGGAATGCAAAGACAAAGGTCCAGACAGCTTTTTTTATTTGTGTGTCTTGCTAATTAGATCTAACCATGTTCCCATTTACTGTGGGACTTTTAGGCTACCCTTCAGAGACACATAATTCCAGCATTCAAAATTACCTTTGTTGAACAATGTGGCAGAATTTCAGGTGGCACAATACTGAAACTGTATGATCACTCCAGATCTTTCTTTTATTTCTAATTATCTGTGCTTTTTACAATGCTTAGCATTGTAAATTATACCTTTAAGAAAGGCATAATTCATATAACACTACAAAACATAAAGGAACTATGTCACATACATAATATATATTAAAATTAACTCAGCATTAACACCCATACTACATTAACTC
The DNA here is from genome assembly GCA_013186435.1 of Turdus rufiventris. Taxonomy (NCBI): domain Eukaryota; kingdom Metazoa; phylum Chordata; class Aves; order Passeriformes; family Turdidae; genus Turdus; species Turdus rufiventris. Next base: position 12,018,535 of record PYHW01009486.1, read on the forward strand.
CTGTTAGAGAAAATAAATACAGTAATTTCACGACCATAAGGCGCACCGGACTATAAGGCGCACCTGCCGGCAGCCAGCAAAATTCACAACATGTAGATCAGA
>PYHW01009486.1:12047263-12075853 GCA_013186435.1 Turdus rufiventris
TGCAACTTTGTACTTCATATAAGGCGCACTTCCGGGTTTGGGGAAAAATTTTAGTCAAAAGGGTGCGCCTTATAGTCGTGAAATTACTTAATAATTCAGATTGCTCCACATTACCACAATTAATGCAGCATTTTTACTGCATGTGAGAAAAATACTACATAAAATGACAATCTTTCAAATTGGAAATGGTTTGTGGTTTGCATCAGGCATACACTTATATACATTCACACACACAAAAGAGAATTCTTGCAATTGAGTAAGATGATAATTCAATCAAAGTCTGGGTTTTTCATCATTTTTGTCCCTTGAAATACACCAGGATTCCTAGTGCTTTGATGAATTACCTACACTGCACTCAAAACTCTCATAGAAAATATTGCCTGGAAAATGTAACATGCTTAGTTTTGCATCAGTTCAAACTTAAATTTGAATTAGAATACCCTGGTCTTCCAGCTTCACCACAGCATGTCATTATTCTCACACCAGTCACTACAAACTTTTTCTCCAGCTGTAATCTCACTGAACTACTTGCCTTCAGAGCAGAGCCACTAAGATGATCAGAGGGCAGGAGCACCTCTCCTTTGAGAGAACTGGAGTTGTTCAGCCTGGAGAAGAGAAGGCTCCAGGGAAACCTTATTGCACCTTCCAGCACCTGAAAGGACCTACAGGAAAGATGGGGAGGGACTTTTTAAAAGAGCATACCATGACAGGATGAGGAGGAATGGCTTTAAAACAAAAGAGGGCTGATTTAGATCAGGTATTTGGCAGAAATTGTTTTCTTCGGGGGAAGTGAGGCAGTTGACCAGAAAAGCTGTAGCTATCCCATTCCTGGAAGTGTTCAAGACTGGGTTGGATGGAGTTCTGAGTAACCTGTCTAATTGGAAGTGCCCTGTCAGAGGCAGTGGGTTTTTAAATACATGGTTTTTAAGGTCTTCTCTAAACCAAAACATTCTGATTCTATGATTTCCAGAACACAAAATTCTTTATTTCTTTTTCAGAGAATATTTTTAATTCTGACAAGACACTAAAATTTTTCTACAGAGATAAAATTAAAATTACTCCTTTTTTCTGCTATCAAATGTTAAAAATATTGTCAGTTTTGTAATTTCAGTTCAGTTTTAAAAATATTTGTAGAGTAGTTAATTCTGTAGTTAATACACTTATGATGTACATCATGTCCACTCAAACCAAATTTAGTACAAAGCAAGGAGTCAAAAAACAAGAGTGAAAAACTGTCTTTCCAAGAATAAACTGAGGTCTAAGTTCAGTCTAGGGTTATCCAAGATTATCAGCATGCAGGTCACCCAGGCTCAACAGCTAGGTAGGATGCTCCTTTTCATTGTTCTTGCATCATTGAGTGTAAATTAAAATGTATCCCCCTAAAATATTTTAATATCTTAGATACATAGTTGGCATCGTACTTTTGCTTTGTTACCATACCCATTTTTTAACACAAAAATATGCTGAGTGCCTTGTGGAAAGAGGTCAATTGCATGACTGGATGAGCAGGCTATTTTAGTGCCTAAGAAGTGCTCTCTAAAGTCATCACTGTTAAATACTTTTTATTACAGAAGTGGAACGGACAGCTGGAACTGGGGGTGTCAGAAGTGTCCTTTCAGAAGTGAAAAAATAAATACTTGTATTAGTATCTTTTATAAATTCCCTCCATAAATGGCACTGTGCAGGTGCTTAAACTGCTCTTAATTAAATAAGAATCAACATATCTTTCCACAGCACTAGTTCTCCCTATCCCAGCCCTCCCCCTGTCCCTCTTCCCTATCTCCCTGGTATTGTAAGATTTCTTACATAACATGGAGGGAAATTTACTTTCAGAGTTTTTAAATATTGTTTTAGACTCTTGCAGAAAAAGTAGTTCTTCTCAACAGCATTCCTACCCACTTATAATTCCTATCATTTTTGTAGCGGTATAAAAATGCTGTAGAGGCAAAACACAAACTACCAGACCATACAGCAGAGCAATGTATCACTGTATATACTATATGATTTAAGAATGCATTGTTAAATACATTATATATGTGAGGCTAGAAAAGCTCAAAAACAGATACAAAAGTTCATCTTCAAAATTTAGAGAGACAGAAGTTGTATCAGCTTCATATTCACATTATAAAGTCAGGGTTTCAGTACATGATGATTATACTACAGCCCTCAACTTAATTTTGTTCACAGCAAATCAGTTCTGGATAATTTCTCATACACTTCCACTGAGAATAATTACATTTTTATAGCCATGACAAGAAACATCCATCAAGTGAAGATGATTTGCTGATAGGAAATAATATGACTCCAAACAACCAAGACTTCAACACAAGAATATTTCCTATCAAGATTGTTAGACTGTGGAACAAATTAGTAGCAAAAATCAAAAGTATAAGCCATATTCTCATGTTCTCAGCTGATTTACCAGCTAACATTTGTTTACCTCCAATCACACAGCTCAAATTATACTCTTATGCTGGCTACAGCAAACTAGTAAACCTAATATGATCTGATGTAGTAGAAAAAGCAGTCGAGAAGTATTCGGTTTTAGTTTTTATTCCTCTCTGAATCAGGGCAATATGGGTCAGATGAGACAAGAGAAGCAGACAGTTCCGGCCAGAATTGTATGGGGGTTCCTTTTTGTTCTCTTTAGCATGAAACCACCACCTACACTGCCTACCCACACTATCATTTAAACTAAAAAAGCAATCAGATACTGGCATATTTTGGCACTGCCATGCGGTTCTGATTGTGCTGGTATTTTGAACAAAGAACTGTGCAAGTTTCCCAGAATATAATTCATAAAACTAAATTGCAATAGAGTATCAGTGAGACGGTGAGTCATATACTTTTCATTGATGTTCATGCTTGACAAAAGCAAAACATAATTCCTGGAAATTTCTGGTTCAGTCACAAACACGCAGTGCCCATCCACCATTCTGACAGGCTGCTGTTGTTCAGACAGTCTAAAAAATCACTAGTAGGAACTTTACAGTTCCTAGAGTTTACAGAAGGGAACATGACACAGCATATTACAATTGCACACCTTTTGTTCTTTCTTGTTCCAAAAATCAAAATAGTTTGGTTAGTAAGTTGTCAAAAGGACTATTTTGTAAAGTAGCAGGGACCTTGAACTCCTAGTGAGCTTTTGCAAGAATGTGTCATGGAAGATTAATCTTGCATCAACAGGCTCTAGATCAGGAAAGGTGAGCTACTGGCATTGATAAGAAGTTTGAACTTCAGCACAAATTTTTGGTGAAACAAAATTTAAACAAAGCACTGCTTTACTGCTTTTTTTCTTCAATAAATCTGATACTAATCACAAAATTTTTATAAATATAAACATTCTAAACTGGTCGGGGGGGGTGGGGAGGGGGTACTGGGGCATCCTTTGAAAATTTCCTTAGATTGGACAAAAAACAGGTGAAGTTCTTGTGCAAACAATGGAATGGCTGCACTTGGTTATGTACTAATACGTCTTAACTTCTTTTTTAAAAGTAAAATGATAGAGCTAAATGAAAAAAAAAAATACTCTCCATCCTGTGTGTTCCACATATACCCACAGGTTCCTGTCTATTACTTCAACACCCAAACATAAGCGCAAGTTGATGGGCACCACTCTGTTTTCTTCTTAGATTTCACTTGTGTAAGTGGTTTATGATAGCCTCCAGTAAGCTTGTTATGTTTCACCCCATTTCCCCCTTTTTTTTATAGTCTAGCTTCACAACAAAGCACAGGAGAAGCAAGGAAGGTACTTGCATTTGCAGTCAAGCTCTGCTACCTTTGCTGCTCTTCCACCTTCAGCTGCAGTCCTATGCATCACAGCAGGAGCATGACAAGAGACAGCTAAAGAAAAAAACCTGAGTTAATTTTCTTAGGCTACGTGGTCTCACTCTTGGATTCTAGAGGCACATTCTGTCAATGAACTTAAAATCAGCTCAGGTCTCTTCCCTCTCCACACATAAAGGACTACTTACAAACTAGAATGGGACACAAAGGAGTGCTGACAGTGATGCGAGCTATGTTTGGGCCATAGTTCACTAGCTGAGGGGTTTTGCTGCAAAGTTTCTATACCTATGGCACCAAAATGTAACCGTTCACATTCCATACACCATGTATATGGCTGGAAAATACTGACAAAGTTGTTTATGATAACCATTTTGATGTATAAGAATTGTTTTCTTCCTCTATGCACAAAATATCATTTTCTGCCTGTTTTCCTGAAGAATTACATGAACAATTGAATGCTACATACAATAAATGATGATGATATAAAGCACACTACATACAAAAGTACAGCAAGTCAGTTCCCACAGCACATGCACAACCATATTTGAAAAACAAGAAAAGATTGATGGAAGACAAGTGGAAAAATACCTCAAATTATTTAAAGTCCAAATAAGAAATTGAAGACAAGATGACAAAACACATGAGAATTCAAAAAAACAGCTGCAGTGGTCAAGAGCCTTTTGCTATGATGTCATGTACAACACATGGAAGGGCAAAAAAGGCAAACTGCTGCCAAGAACACAGGTAGAATATTAGATAGAGAAACTTAGGACAGATAAACAAGCAAGAGAAGAATGTATTTTTGTACCTGTAACTGATGAAATACTGGTAAAGATAGATAAAGAGAAACAAAGAATCATATAATGTTCTGTTAGTGACAATAAGATGTTCACTGATGCTGCCTCTAACAAGTTTTACAAATTCAATCTAGAGAAAATGCAGAGAACTACTGTAAGACTATCTTAGCACTCTGGCTGAGCAACTACTTCACCTTTCCGTTATAAAGTAAGATTATATTATACTAATAGTGGCTCAAGTTAAGCCAAGGAGATCCTCAAAACAATCTGTCCCCACTGTGTTGGGTCACACACTGTACTTTTTCGCATTTATCCCAAAAATTCAGTACTGCTCACACATACGTATCAAAACAGTTTGCACGCACTAGTCAGTTACATTTCTACTTAAGGTAAATGGGACTGGGTTAGCTTTAGAACAAAAGGAATCCAAAAGACAGACATCCCCACAGTGGCTAATAGCATTATAAATATGGATTCCATAGGTTAACAGATTTCAATCCAGAAAGATAAATCTAGTAGTAATTCTAATACATTACTTATATCCTCCTTAAACAGCTTACTTTTTTAAACCAGATCAGTTTGTTGTGCTGTGCTGGAGATGGAAACAGCAGCAGATTGTCACAGCAAACATAAAAATGGTGATCTGCCTTTCAGTTTAGTGGCTCCCTGATGAAGAGAATTGATCATCTAGCATTTCACACAAAGCATTTAGGATTCTCCTAATATGTGTACCTAATTTCCTAAAATGTGCTAAATATTAGCAGTCATCTGAATGAAACTCACCAAATAATAAATTGTGGCTGGAATGAAAAAAGAGGGCAGAAAACATTGAGGAAACACACAAAAAAAGAAGATTGCTAATTTTTTTCCATCCAAATGCTCAGCCCACAGTTTTTAGCTTTTTCCAGAAGAATGACTGGGCCCTAGCTTTTACCTTCTTCCAAGAATCAGAAGTGTAATTTTTCATGCTATTCATATATGTTTGTTTGTTGCTTTTTTAAACAAACATTTTGCTACATCCAATTGGAACACAGTCAGAGTGTTCCAGAGTCATCTACTCTTTCCAATTCAGGGAGCCCACTTAATGTAACACTTCACATTGCCTGGTTTCTTTCACTATTTAATGTATTTTAGTTCCTTCACCATGTATGACCCTTCTGATGTTTTAATGAATATTCTTTGCTTTGTTTCTTATTAATTAAATAATTCCATTACTCACTTTCTTAATCTGTAAATTGCTTGGCTCGAAAACTAGTATGACAAGAAAAACAGTCGAATAAGCAGACAGATGAAGTTCTGTTTTTCTAGTAAAGAGCATTTCAGAGTTGCACTATAATTCTAGCTCTCCTCTTCCTGAGATATACTGATTTTAATCTGAAAATGGAAACTGAGATATTGTAGATTACATCGACTTTTTATTTTCTAATTTTACTCTTTTAGAAGTCCCTAAAATTCTTGTTTCTCACATGTTTTTTGGTGTGTGTGTGCTTGTTTTTGTTTGGTAGGGGTTTTTTTTGGTTAGTTCATTTTTCCATTTTCTGTGCATCTTTTATCAAAACATGAAATAATTTTTTTGCATTTATGGATGAAAGTGAGAATCATCATTCTTCACCAGTTGCTTCCTCTCAGTTTCCCTTAGGTAAAATCCCATTTTAGTTCCCAAGCTGCTAGCTAATTATTTTCAATTTGCTTCAGACACTGTATTGCAGTGTACTTTAGCAAAAAAGTCTAAATCCAAAGCAAAACTCAAAATAGCTTTTAAAAACTATTGAACAAAATACAAATGAGAGAAATAATGCCATTACATTTGGGAGAAGCATCAAATTATTTATTCAGTTGAGTGTTCATAATGTCAAATATTTATTTGATTGTACATAGTCCTACTAATCATACAAGATTTATTAATCCAAGTAGTGCAATCTCTCCTCACACTGTAGACAGAAGAAAATGAGATACACAAAATACGAAAATCGGATCTCTTCAACTTTTTCACCTACAAATATTATGATTTGATTAACCTTTTGTGAAAGTATTGCATTTTTAAAATAAAGACTACAGGGAGAAAGTCTTGTCTAAGGAATAAGATTCCTCAGACTGGTAGCATTTTCAAAAAGGTAAGATCATTAATGAATCAGGATATTTAGTATGTTCTTCTTCAATACGTTCAAATGTTTTCTTGCTCATACTCCAGTCTTTAGCCCTTAGAAACTATACATTCTATCTCCTAATGCTCAAATGAAAGGTAAAATAACTTTAAATAGAAGCTTGATTACAAATTGCTAATAAGGGAAACTGACAAATTTCTAGCATTCTCACATAAAGCAGATATACTCATGAAAGGAAACTAAAAGATAAACAAACCCCTCCACATTCCATCCCCAGAATTCTAAACTGTGTAAATGAGAAGCGTGTTCAGCTAAATCATCTGTAAAGGAAACAATTCCCTTCTGATCTGTAATCATTATAATTTAGATGTTGATATAAAGTATTAGAGGATCATGTGATATCAGAAAAAGCAGTGTTTCAAATAAAATCTTGGTAACAGCTAGCTTTAAAAAATAATGTCAGAGCTTTACAGACAAAAGAGTATTATATCATAGCATAGGAAACTTTTTTAAAATCTAACTTTTTGGGGTAAACTTGTTTTTCGTATGTTACAAAGACATTCTTATGCCTGAAAGACTGCCAGCAACTTCTTCAGCTGTAACAGTAGATGCTATAATTCCTTACTTCTGAATTATTTCCTTAATTCTGAAATGCTGTTACCATACAACTTCTTTTCAGTATTTTGCATTACTATATATAAAAATTCCTTTCACAAATTTGTTACTTTAACTTTGCCATTTCCTACTGGAATCACTGATTGTATATCAACTGCAGGAACAGTTTTTATGAAATCTGATCTGTTCTATTAGTGTGATGTCCTTTGGATATGTACAATGACTTTTGCTCAGTGTTTGCATAATGAAAGAAATGTAAAGAAAAAATTATTTTCGGATAGCATTATTTTCTCTCAGAAGCAGATATGAGAAAAAAAATATTTTGGAGTTGAATACCATTAAAGTTAATGGGAGACTGTGGATAAAAAACATTCATAGGCACATAGACTGCTACAAAGCATGATGAAATAGCTGTGGTTTCCTCATCCCTGGAAGTGTTCAAGACCAGGTTGGATAAGATTTGAACAACGTGGTCTACTGGAAGGAAGAAGAGGGGCAGAGGGTGAAAATGAAATGATCTTTCATATCCCTTCCAATCCAAACCATTTTATAATTCTGATTCTGTGAAATAGTAGAGAGCTTTAATTATCCCAGATATTGGGAATTTTTTTCCTAAAAAAACCCCCTACAGAAATGAAACAAAAAAGTTGAAGAACCAAGTGCTGCACTCAAATCTCCATACAAGCCACATTTAATTTACCTCAGTTATATGTATTCTGAGAACTTAATACTCTGAAACTTATCAGAAATACAAAACCTACTCGAACTCTTAGTCACTGAGAATGAGTCAGTAACAATTCATAGCACAAAATTCAGGGTTTTTTTTTTGTAAAATTCTATCTTAAATGATCTCCTTACTGTGTATTTGACGTTGTTCTTCTGGTTATACACAGTAAAACACGTAATACGAAAGCACTCTTGTATTACTGTTTCTACTGTTGTTGAACTTTGATTTTCATCTGCCACAAAGCATCTTATGTAACAGCAATTTACTGCGCTCTTCACTCTATCTATGTAATAAGAATCCCTGCTGAAATTATGGGATTCACCTAACTGTACAACACTGCAACCTACCTCTGTGAACAGGTCATTGCCTTTCTCAGCTGAGAGACTGCAAATTTCATAAATTCTTATGATCTAAGTTGCCTGTGAGCTTCTAGAGAAACTTAAAAAATAGTTTCTAAACCTTACAGGATCAGCAGCAAAGATCCTCTGGTTATCTATTGAAAAAACACACTGTTTTGGTGTGTTTTTCTCAGACAGTCAGCAATAAAATACGAAATTAATTTCAATGAGCTGTTTCTTTCTTTTATCGTTTTTATCCAGCAAGATACAGTGCCTGTGAGGATGGATCAGGATCTTATTTGTGGCATGGGACATTACCTCAGCCATTGACCCTTTGGGCTGTAGCACTATGAGGACATTACTACTTAAAGCAGAGGTGGTTGCATTAGTAGACTTTCTGTGTCCATCTTCAGAAAAACTACACATTACAAAGGATGCAAGAAAAGCACAAGTGTGTCAGTGAACACTATTGCCTCTTCTTAGCATACCAAACACCAATGCTGGCCTGGAACAGCAAGTAGCAGATGATCCCCTCCCCCTTTTGCAAGACGGGCACCTAATGTGTAAGAGGACATTGAGACGCTTGAGTGTCCAGAGGAGGCAACAAGGCTGGTGAGGGGCTTGGAACACAAACCCTGTGAGGAATGGCTGAGGGAGCTGGGGCTGTTCAGCCTGGAGAAAAGAGGACTCAGGGGTGACCTTACCACTCTCTACAACTCCCTGAAAGGTGGGGATTGGTATCTTTCTCCAGGCAGCAACTGACATTACCAGACAACACAGTCTCAATCTGCATCAAGGGAAATATATGTTGGATATTAGGAAAAACTTTTTCACAGAAAGAATAATAAAGAACCGGAATTGTCTGCCTGGGGAGGTGGTGGAGTCACCATCCCTGGATGTGTTTAAAAACAAAAAAACTGGATGTGGCACTTGGTTCCATTTTTTAGTTGAGGTGTTAGGGCATGGGTTGGACTCAACGATCTTGAAGATCTCTTCCAACCTAGTGACTCTGTGAATTCTGAGACAATTGTATAAAATCTATGTATCCTAAAAGCATTTTATAGACAATCAGTTTAATAACATATATTTCATTCAAATTAAGGAGTTAATTCACAGCCAGCTATTTTGGCCTTCATTAGAGTTACTGTGATAGTGCAGCTACACAATATTCTAATCTAAATAATCTAGCTTCAAGATCATAATAAAATATATTAAAGAACATACAGAGACACTCAGATAATCCTGATATACTGTTTTTTATCCAGTAGCACCCTGAGTAATTTTCCCTCCTTTCCAACACAAGTGTTGTTTACAACACAACTCATAACCAAATACAAGTAAAGGTTCTTTCTGCAAATTTGAAGAACTATCTATTCCACTATTAACACCAAATTGTGTAGATGATATGTCAAAGAGTAGAAGTCAGGTCAGAAAATACCCTCAAGAGCTGTAATTAGAAGACTGCAGCTAAATCTACAGTAATTTCTCTACTATAAGGTGCACCCTTTTGAATAAAATTTTCCCCCGAAACTGGAAGTGCGCCTTATAGTCCGGTGCATCTTATGTGATGGACAAAGTGGCAAAATTTGCCAACCTGGAAGTGCAAGCCATGAGGGGGAGTTGCCCCGCAGCAGGGCCGGGCTGTGAGTGGGGAATGGCCCCACGGGGCTGTGCCAGGCTGCGAGGAGGAGTGGCAGTGGGGCTGTGCTGGGCTGTGAGTGGGGAATGGCCCCACAGCAGCATCGGGATGTGAGGGGAGAGGGGCTCCGCGGGGCGGGCCCGCTGACATCGGGGCGGCCGCTGCAATGGATGGGGCCCGCTGGCATTGGGGCAGCGGCAGTGTGCCAGGGAACTTCCAGAGACACAGGTAGACATAGCCCGGCCCTGGGGACACCGCACGGAGTGGCGGCGGGAATCCCCTGGCCCCGGGGACGCTGCACGAGGCGGCGGATACAGGCAGGTCCAGGGGCCCATGGCTGCCGGGTTGAGGCGGGGCCTCAGCCAGCAACCGTGTGGGTGGAGCTGGGGGTGGAACCTCACTGGGGGAAAAAAAAGAGTGCGCCTTATAGTCCGGTGCGCCTTATATGATCTACAAAGTTGTAAAATTTGCCGACTCCGGGGGGCGCCTTATAGTCCAGTGCGCCTTATGGTCGTGAAATTACTGTAATTAAAACTCTAAAATATTGATGTTTAAATGCTTGCAACAGGAGACTCAGGTGCACCTCAGAAAACAGTAGCTTTTACATGCTATTTTACTCAGATACAACTTCCACAGAAATCACAACTGCGGTTTTACAAAGGCATGTCATGCATTTGGGCATCATTCTTAAAAGATATAATTCTTAAACCACCTTAATCCATTTTAATCAGTGACAGAATGAATCTGCTAACAATAGCAGAGGTCTTTGAGAAATGGAGACCCAAGACATGACATAGAGGAGCACATGCATGGGATCATATTGGTGTTAGCACCGCAGATTAAAACAGCTATAAGAAACTTCCCAGAGGTCTGTTAAGAAACTTTCCAGAGCCCTGCACAGAATTGGTTTTAAGCATAATAAACAGAACATAATAGTTGTATCTTACATACATGAAAGGCACCACATAAGGTACTTTGGATGTGGCATGAAGCTAGAGTTCAGTGAAGAGACAGCAAAAGTACAAAACTTACCAGACACACAAAAATGATCACAAATAGATCCTGAGGTAAATAAAAACCATCAACATGAACTTCCTTTTATACTCAGTGAAGGACTTTAAACATAAGAGCTTCCCCTTTTGCTCTGTATTTCCTCTGTCCTTATGTTAAGTGACTCCTCCAGGTCCTCATATTTCCCTAACAAAGATCTTAATCGAAACTTCATAGGTACTAATTTCCTTCTCTAGCTGTGATTTCACTTCACTCCCTCCTCATCCTGCTTTGCTTAGGTGCCAACACTAAATAATGTTTCAGCCCAACAGTCAGCTGAGAGATCCATAAGCAATTTGAGAATAAATCTTGTTACGAGTATCACCACAGAAAGCGTGAATGAAATCCAAGTATGCAGTAATTTCACGATTATAAGCTGTACTTCCGGGTGTCGGCAACGTTTCATTCTTCGTCCATATATAAACCACACCAGATTATAAGCCACACTTTTGTTTGCAGCGAGGATGTTCGCACAACTTTCACAAAATTGCCAATCAGTAACAGAATCGTGGGATCACGGGGTTTACTGGCTCACAGCCAGGGCCATGCAAGCTCAGCTCAGTGCTGCCCCGCCACCGGGGCTGGGGAGCGCCGCTGCTGCCCCGCCGCTAGGGCAGGGTGGGTTCCGGCTCGGCTCAGGGCTGCTGCAGGCCTGCACTTCCTAGTTGGCAAATTTCTGAACTTCATCCATATATTGGCCACTCCTGAGTGTAAGCCGCACTTCCGGGTTGGGACCAAAATTTTAGTCAAAATGGTGCAGTTTATAATCTTGAAATTACTGTACACATGAAGGATTTGCAATTTCAATAACATGACAGTGCAAGAAAAACAACTGTAAACCAATGTGTTCATGAAAAAGAGACTCGCATAGATGAAGCTAACTTTGGTCACAAGTTAAACCTGGAAAGCCAAGCACTTTCACTACAAGACTATCACTTGCTAGAAGGTATCAGTATGAACTTGAAAACTCAGGGCTGTGGGGCAACATAACAGCACCTGACAGTGTGGATAAACAATGCTGTATCTCACCCACTTGTATCCAGAGTTCACATTATCACTGGGAGCATGAAAAGCAAACTGACTTATTGGAAACTGACCACTAGCCACCCTTGTCAGATAAAACACTGACGTTTTCAATATGATACAAAATAACCAGAGAAGTGCCATTAAGAAATGAAGCAAAACTGCCAGTATTTTTCCCTACAAATCAGGATCCTTTCCAAGAGGATTCAGCAGTTTTGAAGCTGACTACAGAGCCTTCCTCTACATACAATGATTGTGAGAAATAAAGGCAGTATAGCTGGTGAAGTCACAAATGGTATTTTTCTGAGACCTTCCAGAAAAATATTACATTACAAACAATGTAAATATATAAGATAAACACAAAATAGAATTTATAAAAGAAATACTTAATCTGTTTAGCTGCAGCAACCATAACAAGAATCATTACTAATATTGGCAATTCCTAGACTTAAGTAGCTATTATCATATCCTAACAATTCGCATAATTACCATGTGCTAAAAATATAGTCATACTATAACAGAAGTCTAAAAATCCCCCATGAGCACAGATATGCACACACACACACAAAATGCAAGCATCCCCTGAACAGGCATGAAGAGCTAGCTGTCTTTTGTGGAACAGACAGAGGAAGCTTGGGTCCCTCTACTGTTAGCTAGTTAGTTCAATCCCGCACCTGCACCTCAGAACCTGCATCAGTTCTGGAAGTGCACGCCTCTGCAGGAAGTGCAAGTCAGGAGCTCACAGAATTGCTCCTATTTACAATTTAAGTTTTATATACTTCAATTTAATAACGAAGTGCATTTTGCCACCACACAATGTTTATGGCTGCACTTTGCTTTTCTGCAAGGCAGAAGAAAACCTTTGACAGATAGTTATCCCATAGCAAAATAAGCTGGGTAAAGCAGCCCTTGAATATACAAAGAAATTCCAAAATCTGAACAGGTTCGTTATCGCAGCCTGCTTTCCAGAAAAGCTTTAATTAAAGATAAAAATGATATGCTCAGTACTTTTGAGACATCTTTGAAAATATTTACCTCAGTGTTCTGCTGCACTGAAGTAATTCTTACTCTAAGAGTACCTAAATTATATACTTCTCACTGCCATTTATTAAAACTCTTTCACTTCATCCAGTCAGAGATTTTATGATTTTTTCTTTGTGAAGTTTTATTGATTGCTTAAGCACATATGTTATGTTAGAAATCATGGTTACAAAGTACCATAGATCAGCTCTCTATTGGAAGTACTGGAGTGACAAAAATCCACATTTTAACAATGAGGATTGTAAGAATACTAAAGAAAAGAGGATGAAGAGTAAAACCTGCAAAAAAAGGATAGCAGACTGACATGAGAGGAAATCCTTCATGAAATGGAGTGTGTGGCAGAGAGCCATTCCCATTAATGACATGTCAGGCTCTACAGAGGATATGACTTTCTGGATTCACATTCTCCTGGGAAGATACCTCAGCACTAGGAAACACAGCTGCACTAGCCATATGGGCAACTTGACATAGTCTAAGTAGTAGACCCATTTAAATATCAATCCAAACCAAAGTGTCTTCTTCTGCAATTTTGAAATTTTTGTATTTTGTAAACTCATCAGTATGTTTACTGTTGAGAACTAACAGATTTATAAAATGCATGTAATTTTTTATATTATGTTGTAAGAGACTTAAAGACTAAAATTGCCTCAAACACTGTTAAGATCACCAAAGGACTTTGCTCACTATGGCAAAGTATAGCAAAAGGCAACTGCTCATTGGTGACCACCCTTCCCCCTGCCACCCACCCTGCCACTGCTGGATATGTCTTCGTGAATTCCTGGAAATTTGGACAGTAAGTTAAGTCACATGACAGGACCTAGAGATGAGACAAAAGTGCTAATATTGTCTGATTATCTCTGACTAGGAAGAGATAAAAAACCTGGGAGAGCACTGATAATGAACACAAAGAATCCCCTCCTTGTTTTTTCTATTTCTTTCTATCTCTCTCTATCTCTCATTTACTGTTAAATGAAATCCATACTCTTCCCTTCAGCATATGATCTTGTTCTCGTTTTTACCACCTTAATCTGGATAGAGGCACCTCTCAAATAATGGAATCTTAACATTATTTTGGCATAGTTGGAGGATACTGTTCTCTGATCTGAATTGCCTTTGACGGGGGGGTTGTGTGGTTCCTTCCCTGGGAACTGTTGGTAACTTTGCCACAGCTTTCATCTGAGGAAGGTTCATGTTTTCTCCCATGGGAAATTTTGGAAAAAATGGCTGACCAGGGCGGCCACTGCAAAAAAAGTATTTTGGTATCCTTCCTTGAAAAAAATCAGTTGTTAGTTGCAAGGGAAACTTGTTAGTTGCCCTTCCACCCCACAGGTGGGTTGACGCAGAAAAAAATTGAGCTACTCGTTCCTCATAATGAGCTATTGGATATTGAAAAATCTGAAGATGAAATAATGTTATCCTTACAAGATTTGGTGAAAGACTTGTACTTTCACTTTAAAAATGAAAAAAAGAATCCAAGTAGAGGCATTGCTAGCTGTCAAGCATGATGATGCCCAAAAGCTCCAGGCAGAGCTTTGGAACATGCAAAAGAAAGAGGGAGAATCTTAGGGGAAGAACTACAGGATGTAAAACCTCTAACATTCTCTGAAACACTTGTAACTCCACATTTTTTTGTTCACATGAGGAGTTGGGAGACAGTGCATGAGTCTGTTGTTCTGCTAAAAAGCAAAATGTTAATGTGTGCATTGACATCTGATGACAAGGAAGTAGCATGTTGATGCTTAATTAAAATTGAAACCACGAGTGATTGCCAGGATCAGCAAACAAGTACTGAAATGGTGCTTTACATAATTACAAAGATATCAAAGCCTGGCCATAAATAAGGAAAGATTAAAATCTATTAATATTAATGCGTTGGGATACCGAAAATCTTGGTATACTTCCAGGATGGCAAAGAGGTAAACTCACTGGAGTAAATGGAGCCAGTGTTACCTGCCAAACTGATAAGGTTAATTCATGGTTCCTGGGTGAGAAGCTGAAATCTGCTAATCTTAACCCTAAAGGAAATCCAGGTCAAGACATTAAAGCACTCCCTAACTCACAAGTGCTGGCACTTCTCAAATGTTTACAAGCAGTTTCCCTCCAGACATGAAATTAATTGGAGGAAACCCTTGTGAAAAGATGAAAGAAGCAACAAGAGGAAAGCACGGAACACCTCATGAAACAGAAGTTAAAACTCTTAGGGGTAACCTGTCAGGAAAGTTTGTGATGCTTTCTTTTTCTATAAGTGCCAGCATCCCCTGCCCAGACTGAAGATCAAAAGAATCAGCTCAGAGAGGCGAACCAGTGGATTTATATAAGAAAGCTTACAGAAGTCACCTAAAAAGATATGATAATGACTTTTTCTTTGGCACCTTTCACCTTTGTTGTAGACACTGGACCTTTGAATCAAGACTTCCGTGGATTTTCCATCCTTTTAATAATCCATCTGTAGTAGGCTGAATTTTCAGTTTTCTTTTTAAAGGAACCTGCCAACATATGAGACTGAGCTGCACAGAACCGATGAAACTTTTAATAGCTAACATATTTGCTTGCATTATCAGCTTATTAATGTTTGTGATTTATTTGTGTTTTCATTACAAGTGAACTTGTAGGGAGACCATACATTAATCAAACCATTTTATGTGTTGTTAGTTCGATTTTTTGCCAACTTTATTTTATCTTTTACTGGAGAAAAATGGTGTGGGAAGAGCTTTTACTTTCTTCTCATGAATGTATAATTTTGTCTAAGTCAAATTTAGTCTGGGAGTTGGCATAAGAATTTATGTATATTTGGAATAATACAAATATGTATTAACCAGTTCTGCCTCAGAAGGCTTTAGATTTATGATGATTCTGCTAAAATTTTTCAGAGATATTAATGAGTGAGCTGAATAAACCTAACAAAACAAAACAAAAGAAAATGTACCATAGGAATTGGGTGACCATTCCCTTTCTATATGAGAAGGACAGACAGCCATGGACTGCAAAAGGGACACAGGTAAAATACACAAAGGCTGTTTACCAGCTCTTAAGCAACCTTACTTGTGACCAGTTTTGGAGCCAAATATGTTATCAATCATGAGACATTCCAAATAAAATCAGAGACTTATATTCCAAACCGAACATGTCTGATGTACACAGGCTTTCCTACCGTGTATCCTAACAGAGTATCTTAACTTTACCTAATTTATTTTATTTATGGTAATCAATATGGTTATGCTACTACATTCTGCACCACACATGCTTCTCAGCTGTGGGTGCAATCTACTCTGGCAGCAATTAAAAAGGAATGTAACAAGGGCCACTTGCCCCATGAAATAAAAATTAAAGAAAACAAACAACAAACCCCAAGCAACCAAAAACAACAACAAAAAAACCCCCAATCAAACAAATAACCAACCAAATCAAGCAAACAAACAAACAAAAATCCCACCCCCCAAAAAAATTAAAAAGCAACCTGGGATAATACGACTAAATCTGAAAGTTTATTCTAGAAGTTAATTTTCCATGGTTTATAGAATTACCTAGTTGGACAGGAACATTACCTATAAAATTCTTCCCACTACATGTGGATGGGAAAATAGCATTTGAAAGACAACACTGTTTTAAAAACTTTGAAGTATGGAAGCACACCTTATCAACAAACCCATTCACACTTATTCCCAGTGTGCAATTGTGTAATCAACTGTACTAAGGGACCTGAAAATCTGCCTCAGAGTAGGCTGATTGATGCATCTTAATACATGACATATGTATCTGTTGGGGATACCCATCTTTGTGATTTAAAAATCAAGATCCACAGTCTAACTTTATGGCTAATTTGGGTCCACATCCAACAGACACAGTATTGCAGAATCCATCTCTGTTGGTTATGCATTGAAGGCATCTGGGGAAGTGCCAGATACTTGGAAGTGAGAACTTCCTCTGTGAATTGAAGGGACCAGTTGGAGACTGGTTTGGTTGTTGACAGCCTGAGAAACCAATTGGAGAAGTCAGTTCGCCTCCATTAATCCACATTTTAAAGCAAATAAACCCTGGGAAAAAAAACTATCTTTTGTTTCTGGCCTCTAACACGGTAACAGCGACAGGCCTGGGCCGCCTCCCGCACGGCCCGGGCAGGGTGGGCTCGGGAGGCCGCCGGGCCCCGTTTTCAGCCAGGAGCCCCGATAGCCAGGGGGAGGAGAGGCCCATTGCTGAGATCTTGGCTCTCCCCGGGGGTGGCCGAGCCCGCCCCGCTGCCCTGGGGCCTGAGGGGGAGGCGGCCGGGCCCCGTCGTGGCAGAGCCCCTGGGCAGCCCCGGCTGCTGGGCCGGTGGAGCAGCCCTGGCCGGCAGCTGGAGTTGGGTGCGGTCGGCGCCGGACGGCAGCTGTGGAACCACAGGCTTGTCACCGCTTTCCCTTTTCCCTGGCTGGACTTTGCAGTTTCCGTCTGGCCCCTCCCTGGCCTGGCAAGGGTGGCCTGAGATCCTAACACACCTCCAGCACGGCCTGGTCCAGCCCCTCCGTTTTTTATGTGAGATTTTAACTCTTTCAGTGGTCAGATAAGACTTGTAGACCTTCAATCCTCCCTTGAGTGAAAGGAAGAAGAACAGAGAGGATACACCAAAGTCGGTGAAGCAGGAGCCAAGTTCTAGATGGAAGGAGAATGAGGAGACGTTGTGAAGGTTGGCTGAAAATCCTTTTTTGTAAGCTATAGACATGGACTGTACTACACTAAAAAATTCCTATAAACCGTGGAAAAAGACATGGTGGGGGGTTGAAGTGTTCAGAAAATCTTTTGTCCTGAGGGAAAAAGGGGATCTTCGCTCTTGGGAATGAAGTGTGAACAGAGGAAAGAGAGATGAAGAGAACTTTTGCTTTTGAACAGTTCATGTTCACACCTCATAAATTTAACATAAACACAATTTGGGAGAGCTGTGAAGATTATTTAAGTTGGGAACTGACTGAAGTGTTTCTGTATGTTGTTAAAAAGGTGTGCAAGGGGGGAGGAGGGTGTGGTCTGAAAGTCTTACTCTGAATTTATTATTTTCTTTGTGTTAATGAAGTTTTTCTGTACACCCTTTTTAAAGTTTTAGGCCTGCCTTACTTTTGCTCCTAATTCTATCTCACAACAGAAAATGAATATATTGAAGTTGGCAAACCTAAACTCTTAACTTTTTTTGGTGCATTGGCCGGGAAATTGAACTAAACCTAGACACTATCACATTCACTACCCACTAAACAACACTAAGATCCTTGGGAATCAATGGGTAGGGCAGTGGCTAATCAGAATTGAGTTGATAATTGCAATTGGATTTGCATTTTTAATGATTTGCATAGCTATTGTACATGATAGCATTACTTGTGTTATTGTTTCTGCTGTTTCTGTCTTTTCTCGTGGTGCCCACTATCTCTATCACTCCCACAGACAACCCATAAAACTGAGGAAGAGTCCCTGGAACACAACGTTTGAGCCACAGTGTGGTGTAAGGAAAGCCAGCTCAGCAACTATGCTGACAATCAGCTCAGTTGACTGAGTCCCGCTCTGAAGGAGGGGGCCATGGCCCACTGACTGCGAAGAAGAGGAAGACTGAGCATGGGACTGATCAGCACTGGAAGCATGTGAATCATTTAACCAAGAGAATAGGAGAACTCTGTACCCACTGAGCACTGATTCCTATCCACGGATTGTTTGCTAAAATGTGCAAGTAGGGAGAAGTTTTGAGTGAGCTTGGACCCCCACTACTGAGAAGACCAGAAGAGGACCAGAGGGATGATATCTGGAACCACAGGTGGTGATACCTTTTTACTTAATCTGTGTCTCTAACTTTTTCACTCCCCTCCTCTCTTTTTCTGTTTCCTTCTATCTCCCATTTACTGTCAAAAAAATGTATACTATTGCCTTCAGCATATGGTCTTGTTTGCATCTTAATTTGGGTAGAGGCATCTGTCCAATAATCAAATCTTAATAACTGTAACTAAAATAATGCAGGAATTGGTTAAGCATTTTTAAACCAGAAAAAAGTCTGAAAGTATCTTTCTTTCTTAGCTATCAAAAATTCTGAAAACCTGTACAATGTTTTATTCTTGAAAGTATCATCTAAAGATTAAAGATTAAGTCTAGGGAGACAGTAGATGACATGATAGTGAAAATGCTCATATACACTGTGCTTGTGCATCATATTCCATTTACCAAAATGAGATCTGAAAAATTTAAAGCCATTTTAGGGATCTGGACAGCTAAGAATCTTTACAGATTTATTAGAAAACAAGTATTCAGTATTCAGTATTCAGACTCTCAGCTTTAGAGATGCATTTTACAAGGGCAAATTTTCAAAAGGTCACAATACTAGTTTAAGTCTTAAAGCAAAACAAAAATCCTTCACAAAGAAGAAAGAATATACGCATACCATACTGAAAAGACTCATATTTCCCACACCCATTACATTTTCAAGTTGGTTCTCACATAGAATTGAGAGAGACACCCTCTAAGTAGCTACCTTAAATCTTGAATTCACAATGAGAAACCTACCCAAAGCAGGAATAATTGCTTGAGTAGATACTGCTTCTCTGATTAGTTAGTATGTTTGCTCTTGCTTACCACAGTTATTTTGTGCAGGAAATTTACAATGCGAAAATTTCTTTCAAAGGCAGATTTTTCATTAGTCAGTCTACGGAATTTGAGAGCAAACCAAAACTGTGTTAGTAATTTTAAGACTTCCTTTTCTTTCCAGCCTTCCACCAAAAGCTGTGACTGCCTATGGACTTTAATTCTTGTGTGCTTTAAATGATTTAAAGAAGGAAACCATTACTGTACAATTGATAAGAATATGTAACAGTTTGTGTTAGATTTACAGACAAAATATTTACCTACTAAAGACTTATACTTTAGATAGCAGTAATCAACTCTTTACTCATAGAAAAATGTTTGTCGTGTAACAAAAAATAAACACTTAACTGTAAAGTTAACTCAAAATTTCATTTGTGTAAAGTTAGAAAATTCTGACATGGTAGGGTTCCTCATTTAGAAGATTCAAATGTTTAGCTTTTCTTTCCCACTGATTAAATTTCACTGTGCTTTTTCTCATTCCAAATCTATTATTACATCACAAAACAGTAAGAAGGCCAGTGAAAACCCATCATGTTTTGATTTTGCACAGGAAAAAAACCTGATACGATGGAATTTAAAAAAAAACCTACATGTAGGAAGGGGTAATAAATCTTTGCTTGCCTGATAGCTGATTTGATACAGTTCCACATTAAACCAGTATTAAAAGACAACTTTAAAAAAAAAAAAAAAGAATGATTTCTAAAAGCAAGTCAAACTTTAGCAAAAAAGTAGCATAATTAATTTTAACACTTACTTGCTTCTGTAGACATTGCTCTTGCCTGCTTTGTTTTCTCCTCAGGTTTTGCGACTTGTTTCTTTCTCTCTTACTCAGCTTCTGGTTGGAGAAAATACTTGTAGGCTGCACAAGACCACCAAGTGTGATGTACTGTTTGTCTTCTACAGCCCATGTAGGCGAGGGAAGATTAATCACAAATGGTGACCCATCAGCAATGATGGTCCCAGAAGATTGTCCAGTAACTTCAAAATCACACTCACTTTCTGTTTCTCTGTGTAGTAATTTGGTAATGGAAATAACTTGAAATTTGTTTTGTAGTATGTCAGCACTGGAACTATACAGATCCTGAAAAGAACTACCATATTTCCTGTTGGACTCTAATTGCAAGCTCCCTTGTATGTAAGCAGGTGGATTTTTATTTTGGCCATGGTAAAGTGTTGCCATGCTGTAAGTTTCATATAACACAGGTGACAAAACAAGTCTTTCTCTGATATTTAAATCCAAGCTATGTGATCTTCTGTGAAAAGGATTCACAGTGCATGCACCTTTTATAAGATGGGAAGAAGGGAGATTTCTTTTTTCATTTAATGCCTTTAAGGGAAGATTTTTACTTTCTATCTCATATCTGGGAGTTCTTGCTTCTAGACAAAGTGCTTCTGTTAATCTTCCAGCACCATTATTACTTCCAGCTGTGTAGGAAAGTCTGTAATTTTTGATTTCTAAAGTTGCAGTTACCACTTCATGGCACGTACCCTTAGTAAAACCTGACTGCATTTTGAGAAGCAAATGTTTTTCTGACGATTTTGACAATTTAACAGAGAAAGGTGGCTGAGGCTCAGTCCAAGTTTTGCAGAAATGTCTATTTACTAGCTGTCCACAGGAAGATTCTTTGTTGCAAACAAAGTTAAAACTCCCTAAGCAGGCCTCACAGAATGGACAGTCCAGTTTTCCAATTGTCCACTGTGCCTATTGACAAAAGGAGAAAAAATAAAACACGCAAGATGTTCACTGAAAATAAATGAGCAAGAAATAATTACTGTAGTTATTTTCTCCTTTAGTAGGAAGATTTTCTTCTTGTTTTTCAAACACAATAAAAGACACTTCACAACAGAAAGCAAATCCACCATAAATAATGTTCTGGTCAAAGCTCTGCTTGCTGGAGTGATAACTAATTTTAAGAAAACTAAAACACACATTGTAAAATTTAAGTGCTCTGAAATATGTTTAAAATTTGTCCACAGATAGAATAATGCTTCAATACTAATGAAAACATTAAATCTTTAAAACAGAAAAATCAATTTCCCATGTTAATCTGGAATTGGCAAGCACAGCTTCTCAGCTGAGTGTTCTGAATGCTTGCATACTAAGTACAGTAGAAGGAGATTTCTATATTCTAAAAGAATATAGCTTTTCACTTTGATTACTCCACAAAAACCTTAAAGTGGTATTTGTATTCTGGTGTATGTAGCATTACAACATAACCTCTGTGTAGATACCATGACAAATCCTTAATACTCTATATACAAGGAGACAGTTATTTTCATTATTTATAATTCTATGAATTTCTTTTCAACCCTGAAGGCACTTTTTCAAAAGGAAATAAATATCAAAGATCTATAAATGCCTTTTTATTACAACTATTAATCCTCCTACATATTTAAACAACTATTAGTATTTTCGGCAATTATATTCATCTATCAGCAGCACTACTGAGGACTAAAATTATGCAAGTGTTTTTAGGATCAAAGCCCAGATAAGAGACAACATTATCAACTCCAGTCACATTTTGCTCACTTGAGTGTCTAAAGAACCATGAATGCAGAAGCTGCCCAACATTTCTAGTTTAAGCATTGCTTTCAGTAGCAAATGTTCTTCAAGTAATTTGGAAAAACATGTCAATAACTGATGCTTGTCCTATTGAAAGCTACAGAAAACATCAGAAAAAAAACAATTTAGCAGTTTGAGAAAAAAACTCCAACAACCTGTGTGGAAAAAGTTATTTTTCACACAAAATGCTAAAAATTCTGGAAATACTTATTTGAGAAACTTACTCCTGCCTTGTGGGTTAAAACCTCAAAATTATACAAAATATCAAAGATGTGTCTTTCATCACACCTATGGGAACCTATTTAAATCTGGACGGGTTTTTAACTTGGAGGAAAAAGAATAGTTTACATATAACCAAAGACTTTCAAATTCTTGAGAATTCTGTAAACGTGCACAATCCCTCTGAGTTTATAGCTGACCAATGTGTACTCAGGCCATTCACAAAGAAGAATTAACCTTGTTCAGAGATTTAAGTCTCCTGCTCTCCATTTCCCAGATGACAAGGGCTAGACACCAAAATTAAGGGAAAATCACTTTCTAATGACTTTATTGGGTCTCTCTGGCATGGAATAGTATAGTGAATCTTCAAGTGGAGTGATTCATGAAAATTAAGAAGGCTAGGAGCCTGGAGAAAATGGACATGCAAGACATACACTGGAGGAAAAAGGACATCTCTATGTCCCATGTGCACAGAGACTGGGAGATGAGGTGCAGTACCAAGGAGCCTGGGACTGATTTAGCATGAGTTTGGCAACGGAGTGTGGAAGCACTGACTCAGTAAAAGAAGTAACAGCCTACTAGTGGAGGAGGTGGTAGGGGGAAAATCAGCAAGCTCTGAAAGGGAGCGAGGGTACTGATTTAGTGATGGACTGCATAAAGAGGAAAAAATGGAAATGGTTAGAAAAAGAAACCAGAACAAGCAGTAAGTGATAGGTAAAAGTAAATCCAGGTCAATAAAGGTCACTAGCAGCACTAACTATGTATTTGTAATTATTGAAGATTATCTATACACTAACATGTACATGAAATCCAAGGAGATTGGTTAAGAAGAGGGACAGATGGCAAAAAAGAACTGGCTGGGAAGCAGTGGGTTTTTACAGCCCGCAAATAGACTATGTGCTTATGTAAAATTATTTAGCCTTTGATTCAGGAGTCATACAGGAGAAAATAACACATGATCACAAAATTATTCAGAGTCCAGGAAGATCTGGAGATAAGTCAGAATTTTTTAACACCCCCCCCACCCCCACCCCCCAAGCATTTATCCATAAAAACACAGGATCTTGCCAGAGGAGACAAAGTGAAGGAGGCAAGAGTTCCAAGGATATTAAATAACACAACAAACACAAATATGTCAAAGGTGTATACAGAGATTTGCATTGTCTGCCTTTTTCAGCAGAGGAGAATTCCTCCTCTGCAGCCTTAAGCAAATGTGTCAAGCAGTCTACGGGTTTTATATTTTCTTGGCCCCTAACTGGACCCTCCAGATTTTGAAATGCAGAAGCCAAAGGTGCAAAAGAGTAATTCAAGAGCTAAAGGTGAAAATAATAATATTACTACTGAATTGAATCCAATTATACTGACATAATTTATGAGGCAAAAAAAAATCCTGTAAGAAACTGCCTCCTTATTACTAAAGACTCATGATTAGGTGATATTGTATGGTGAGGAAATAAGGAAATAGCTCATGAGCTGTAATTTTCAAACATGCCTCCAAGATTAGTGTTTCTGAACATAACTATTCTGTTGTGTTCACTGAAGTAGAAGAGATCACTAATTTTAAAAAGTGTAATTAATGTTTAACAAAAAAACCCCAAATAGAGCAATACAAAGAAGGAAGATTATGTTTTTTAAATTTTTGAATGCTTAGTTCTATAGTCATAACAATTTTTTCTCTTTGTGCATCATTTTCAGTATGGGTTTGCTTAGGGTACGAAATGACTTAAAATACAGTTAAATTTTACACTGAAGTCTAAGGAGAAAGGAATGCAAATATAATTTACTTATCAAAATCAAAGAATCATAAAAGAACATTTGTGTGGCAAAAAGCAATGCTTCTGCTTATTAGTATCTATGCCACAACATTAACTTCTAGATCTAAAACAACTAAAGAAAATATCAACTGAAGCAGTCGTACCACAGGAAATTTGTAAGATGGTATGTAATTTCAAATGGGCAGTTAAAAGCAGTGACACTGGCTTGTCACCAGACCTCTGAATTTGCAGAAAGGTATCTACTTTCTACTCATATGAGACATAAGAGCATATTAAGTACAAAAGACTTCAGTATAAAACACATCATATTCCAAAAACTGGTATCTTAACAAATCTCAGTCCACTTTTATGGGGAAACATTTTTTCTGTACTTCTGCATGTATTAAAAACAAAACAAAAATAAAGAACATTTCAAAGAGAAAAAGAAATCTGTAAATGGTAAAGATAGAAGTTCCTGTGAAGAATTCCCTCAATTACAAAGCCTCTGCAACATACCTTGCTAAAAAAGTGTCCTTGAAATTTGTCCCCCTTGATTATTTTATGTTGAATAATAAAGATGCAAGAAAAAAAAATCTACCTTTTCAATGGAAAATTTCACCCACTCTGGAATGGCATCTAAGCTCACATGCCATACATTGCAAGGATTCTGAGCAGCAGCTGAAGATTGTGATACCTGTTAATAAAAAAATTGTATTCATACTCAAAATTTATGCAAGCTTTTTATTTTCTTTGAATATAGCCAGAAGTCAGCTCCCCAAAATCAGCATCCCCAAAATGTAAACATTAACAAATTATAAAACAAATTATAAACCTCAAATATGATACGCTTCTTTAAGCTAAAAGTCAGGTAGATACTGTCAGTAATTTTCTATTTCTGAATCAAAGAACATTGGGCAAACTCCACTGTGGAAATGTAGGTGTCTGGAGGTGGTTTTGTTTTGTTTAGAAGAACAGAAAGTATGGAGTTTCAGGCCTTCCAAGAATATCTTGAAATTGATTTTAGAATCACTGTCAGCTGGCATAATTCTTCAGTAAAGACAGAAAAATATACAGTAATTTCACGACCATAAGGCACATCGGACTATAAGGTGCACCACTCGGGAGTTGGCAAATTTCGCAACATTGTAGATCATATAAGGCACATGGGACTATAAGGCACACTTTTTTTTGCTGCAAAGATCCATACTGTGCGCAACAAAGTAACAAATTAGTAACGGAAACCGGCAATTGTGGAGTTTTCTGGCAGGTGCACAATTTGGAAACATTTTTCACAGATCGGTGTAGGCTTTCAAAGCCAGCCCCAGGCGCCCTCCCCGTGCAGTGGGCCCTGGCACTCCCGCCCGCCCCCGGTGCTGGCTGGCATGGCTTGGCACAGCCGCGGGGCCACCTCCCCCTTGTGGCTCCGTGCTACCACAGTGCTGTTCCCCCTCGCGGCTCCGTGGAGCCGCCATGCTGTTCCCTTGCTTGGCTCGGCGGCGCTGCCACCCTGCCGCCTGTCCCTTGCTTTGCTCGGCGCCGCCACCGTGCCCCCGTCCCCCGCGGCTTGGCACTGCCGCCGTGACGTTCCCCCTTGTGGCTCCGCAGTGCCACCTGTCCCCTGCGGCTCAGCACTGCTGCCGTGACGTTCCCCCTCGTGGCTCCGCAGTGCCACTTGTCCCTCGCGGCTCCGCAGTGCCGCGGTGCTGTCTCCCCCTCACGGCACGGGTCTCCTGTGGCACAGGGCTCCTGCAGCTCAGGGAGGCACGGGGCTCCCGCAGCACCGGGGCTGTGGTGGCTCGGGGGGGGCTGCAGCTCCTGCGGCTCGGGGCAGTTGCGGCTTGCACTTCCGGGTTGGCAAATGTTGCAACTTTGTACATCATATAAGGCGCACCAGACTATAAGGCACACTTCGGGTTTGGGGGAAAATTTTAGTCAAAAGGGTGCGCTTTACAGTCGTGAAATTACTGTAAATTATAGTTCACATGAAGACTGTGATCAGCAACGCAAAAATGCAACAAGTAGAATTAATTTTCTAATGCTTTTTAGAACAACTAACAGAGTAACTAGGCAATCTTAGCAACTTTAGAGATTTTACTGCAATAATGTAATACACTGATGAGAAAAAAATCTAAAAATCTGTTGCATTTCACTAATTGATAGTAAAATAAGAATAAAAGTAATTACATAACTAGAGTTACAGGGATGGATAAAATTATAAACTCCGGTGAGAAAGTCCTAAAATCAGTTGTTAAAATTTATGAATATATAAGGTTGTGAACGCCTACATTATTAAAGTTATTGGAATAAAAATTTCATTCTGCTGAAAATTAAAAGTGGGGCTACAGAAAGAAGATAGAATCTTTTAAAAATTCTCCAAGTATTGACAGAAAACAGACAGATCCATTTATCATGTCTATGCTGGCTTTTTGTCCTATCTGTGAAGACCACCTGCACTTCAATATGGATATAATTATTAGTGTTTATACTGTGTTTGTAACTTCAACATTTATTTTAAAATTTGTTCTATATTTTTTTCATTTGTCTGAAGGTCTAAAATTCATTTGTGCAAACATGCTGAAAATATGACTCTTCTCATCACAGTACTGTCTTTACTTTCCAACCTCTTTGGATACAGTGTTAAATTACACTTTTTAATTTGATATCTACATAACTGGAGAAGAAGCTCCTTCAGTCATATATGCAGTGATGGGGGGATTGCCACTCACAACTGAAAGGTCTACCATGGGGAGCCTGGACAAAGATAAGTCTTTCTTTTCACTACATTTTTTCCATGCAAGGAGTTGGAACTTCCACATTCCCCCCTAAAAATCACATCAAACCATGCACAAAAGAATCATCAAATATAATGTGTGAAAATTATTCCAGAACTCCAAGCTCTGTATGCAGAGTGATTAAAATGGGGTTTTTTGATAATACTATCATGATCCTAAACAGTATCTTTGTTTCTACATCTATTGGCTGTGTTTAATGTATCTACAAAGAAAAAATGTAAACACCTGAGTCTTAGCAAAATAGCTTTTAATCAATGAATTAGGTGGCCAGAATACTACTAGCCTATCAGAGTTGCACACAAGGTCTGTGTCTATGAAAACTATATAAAATGAGTTATGTGAATAAAGAATTGGCTTTTCCTACATGAAGAAACTGAGCCCCATCTGCTTTTTACTGCAAGTGCATAGACTATGGCCAGTATTTTAAAAAAAATGAAGAGTAAAATTTTCTGATGCAGGGATATTTTACACAGGGGAAATTGAATCAGTCTTTTAAATACACCTTAGACACAAAGAGTTGTCCACTAAGAGATACTAAAACAAAAAAATGACTTCTATAAAACCATCAAAACCAAACTCCATTTTTATATTAGAAATGCTTTATTTGGGCTATTAGTCAAGTGCTCATGAACACCAGCCTGCATGTTGCAGAACATCAAGGTGAGTGCAGAGCGCTCACTGACAGGCATGCTGGAGTACAAAAGCAAAAATCAGTGTCAAAAGGTTGAGAGTCTAAACATCTGATTTTGAAACTATTTTAACATTCAATCTTCTTTAGTTTTCACTAACTAAAGAAACTTTCAGGTCTTCACTACAGGCTCTCTGAAGAGCAGTTTGTCTTGTTGAAACATACAGACCTGCATTTTCCCCATTTCTACCTTTTGTTTTTCTAGCTTGTTTTCTGATTTAATCAAAGACAAACACACAGAGAAGTTACTTATTATCTTTTATTTACATCTGAGGTCTTCATTCGTTGCATTTTTATCTTTTTACAAAAGTAAAGGTCTGAAATATAGTTTGACAAGGACAAGCAGAAATGTGTGTACATACAGCAGACTCTTGAGCTCTAGTGAACATGCAGTTTTTAACAATCAGATCCACTCTCAGCTTAAAAAGCAAAATTAAAGTAAGCATTAAATATTTTCTTGCAATATCACAATTAAAATGAATTTTTGTTATGGGTCCATAGTGAATCTTAAGAAAGCCAAGCAAAAGATCATGCAAGAGACAAATAAAAGCTAAGAATTTATACTATTAATCTGTCTCATTCCTGACAAAAATTCCAATGCTTTGACTTAAGCAGAACATCAGTTCTTACTTAACTTAAACTTAGCATTTACTAACTCACATATGTGAATGCTGCTACCTTCTCTATTAGATATTTCAAAAGTGGAATGTATAAAATAATGAACCTGTCTATGAATGATTTTTTTTAAAGTAAATTCCTTCTCTGATAATTTTCAGAAGTACAGTAAATTCACGACCATAAGGCGCACCTGACTATAAGGCGCACTCCCCGGGAGTCAGCAAAAATTGCAACATTGTAGATCAGA
>PYHW01009486.1:12085215-12108281 GCA_013186435.1 Turdus rufiventris
ATATCAATGCTCTGACAATTTTTAATTTGAAATAATATACATAGTAAAAAAAAAAAAAAAATTATTTTGAGCTAGAGTAGACACAAAAAATACTAAAGTGATTAAAAATTGGATAGAGCCTGGCTTATGGGAAAACATAGTGGTTTTGCGTAATCAGTTCAGCAAAACAAATGCTGTGAAAAGCTTTTCTTGATAGGTTATCACTGAGGAAAAAAATATTATTGCGGTTTTATATAACTAAACAAATGTATTAAAAAATTTAAAATTGACCAATAAGAAATTTAGTTGTTAAAAAATTATAGTTGTACTACCACAGAGATTATTGGACAAGCTTCCTAAAAAGAATATTGGAGGAAAAAACCACACACTAAGTTTATTAAAATTCATGGTGGCTTTTTAGTTTTAATTTTACACTTTTTGTGAAAAGAAGATTATACTTGGTAATTTGCTATCTTATGACTTTGTTTTCTTAGTCCTGATTTTCTTTCCCATGAGAGGCACTGCCTTGTCAGTGCTTAATATGTATATAAAGATAATATTTCCCAAGTAGTGTAAAAACATCTTATATCCTTCAGGGGAAATATAAAGGAATTAAATTGGGGTTTTTTTCAATGTTGCTGTCACTCAAACATTTTGAACAGCTCTGCACAGTAATTCCTATTTAGTGAAGTTTAATCTTCCATAACACTCCAGCATCGTTCTCTGTTTTACCGTTGTCTAAATTAAATAATTGTAAATGTATTTCTTTTGCAGCATTATATGAAGCAGTTTGAAATGCATTTCTTTTCTAGAATTTTCTAGTTTAATTTTTCAATAGGAATGGGTAGGAAAGAGTGAAAATTTCTTTCAGTCATTAATGCTAATACCTACATATACCAGGCTTGTTCTCAGGTTAAGATATAAAGAAAATAACTATGGAATGGTTTGGATTGAAAAGAACCTTAGAGATCATCTATTTCCAAACCCTCTTGCCATGGGCAGAAACATCTCCCATGAGACCAAGTTGCTCAAAGCCCCATCCATCCTGGCCTTGAACACTCCCAGGATGGGGCATCCACAAAGTCTCTGGGCAACCTATCCCAGTGTCTCACAACATTCATTGTGAATAATGTCTTCCTAATATCTAATCTAAACCTGCTCTCTTTCAGTTTAAAACTGTTACCCTTGTCCTATTGCTACTTGTTCTTGTAAAAAATCCCTCTCCAGCTCTCTTGTAGGCTGCCCCTTTTAGGCCCTGGAAGATGCTATAAAGTCTGCCTGGAGCCTTCTCTTCTGCAGGCTGAACAGCCCCAACTCTCTGCCTTTCTTCATAGCTGATGTACTCCAGAAGTTTGATCATTTTGTGTCTGAACTCATTCCACCAGAACAGCTTTCCTGTGCTGTGACCCCAGAGCTGGGTGCAGCACTGCAGGTGGGGTCTCAGCAGAGCAGAGGGGCAGAATCCCCTCCCTGCCC
The DNA here is from genome assembly GCA_013186435.1 of Turdus rufiventris. Lineage (NCBI taxonomy): Eukaryota > Metazoa > Chordata > Aves > Passeriformes > Turdidae > Turdus > Turdus rufiventris. The sequence continues at coordinate 12,086,671 of PYHW01009486.1, forward strand.
TGCTGCCCACACTGCTCTGGGTGCAGCCCAGCACACGTTTGACTCTCTGGGCTGGGAGTGCCATGGCTGGGTCTCTTCCAGCTTCTTGCCTGGTAACTATCCTGTTAAACTGAAAATTGTTTTGAGTTTAGCTTTTAAGTAGTGTTTTTCTTTTATGTACGCTTAATGTATTTAATCTTATTCCAAATATTAAATAGAGAGTAAGGAGAGAGAATTATTAATTTGTTTAACTGCTGAAGAAAACAGTGTAATCCATTTTATGTTTTAGAAGACACTCCAGCTTAAAGAATCCCATTATCCTTGAGAATAGCTCAGAATATTAATTTCATATTACCTATTTGTGTGGATATATACTGTGAACAAAGTATATTTTTAGAAATAATGATTTCCACAGATTTTTATGTTGTACTAAATTATCTTTTTATTTCCTCTTAATGACATTCTGAACTCTCTTTATTCTGTGAAGTTGCTGAAACTTAGCAAATAAAAATCTTGGTACATAATAAATCAATGGCAATCAATCTCAAAACTACTCTAGCTTGCTTATGTGTTTGTTCCAGTTTCAGTTACATAATTAAAATATTTAATTATTAAAAACTTACTTGTCTTACACTCAGAAGACAATATCCTCATTCAGATACCAATTGCAGTTGAGGACATGAAGAATTTTGAGATAATTTCTAGTTTCACTTTTTTGAAAATGATTTATTTATGTTTCACATTTTCTGAGTTTAGCAATGTGGTCTAAAAAATTCTGTGTTGCACTTGCCATTTGCAATTTGATGGCAAAACAAACCTAAGATTAAGATCTTTGAAGCTTTCTAACATGAGACTATTCAAATACTCTTTTGTTGTAGTCGAAAGAACCTCCTACACTCATCCCTGATTATGCAGAATATTTTCATTATTACTGAAACAAGATGCTTAGGAATTGTCCTGACAGAACTCATAGAGATCTAAAATTCTTATCATAGAGTAATCTAAAATATACAGTGTAATATGATGCTACAGTAAATAGCGTTTTCACTTCAGTTATTTATCTGTTACCAGATCCTAAATAAATTGTTTCCTAAGTGCTTTTGCCATGGAAGTCCTCCACCAATCCTTGAATGTAAACTCTGGTTTTATCCCAACAAACGGGCCTGTTAAAGTAACCATTTAAATTGCCAAAAGTAATGATGGGCTGAAAGGAAGCTCTCTGCTTTACCTATGCTTCTTGCAGAGTCAGTGCAGAGTGAGACTTCTTAAAATGCTCTCTGTTCCAGCAGGATGCTGCCAAAGCCCCCAAGTAGAGCAACCAACCAGGTAAAAGCAGTACTGCCACAACAAACACTGCTTTTATTCCTTTTGACAAGGTTTAGTCATACTCTCACTTCAGGCTTAAGCCATAGGACAAATGCTTAAGGAAAAAGCTATGTACCCACAGTCTCTGAGCAAGACATTAGGCTTAAACAGTTTTTAAAATCTTGTCTTTTATATTATGGGCATTATAAACTGCAGACAATTTAGGAACTGCTCGGCCATGGAATTCTGGTATTCTGAGTCTCTTTTGCGATTTTAATACAAGGCTTGATTGGGATACTCACACATATGTCTTCAGTGCTACTTAAAATTCTCACTTGTTTATGATGTTGGCAGATATCTAAAGCAGCACTTAGAGTCCAGATTTTGTTACTGAAGGCTTTTCATATGGCTCTAAGAGTTTATTGACTGGCAGCTGAACAGAGTCCTAATATTCCATTGAAGTGTATTTGAGATGCCTAAAAAAGTAACTGCTCTTATTTGCCTAAATATATCAGTTTATAAGGATGATGACTGGGAAAACAAATCAGAGAATGTTTTTTTTTTTTGGCGTCAGTTTCCAGTAGTGAACACTCTGCAAATCTCTGAAAGTGAGATTTGTGTTTCTGCTTAATCCAGGGCATTTTTTGTGTAAACTATGCCTTTGTTTTTGAGCTTCCTAACAGGTCCTATTAGGTCCCATTGTGCCTGGAGCTGTCTGTATGGGGAGTGTTTGGGATGTGCTTGGGCCATTGGGAGCTAGGTAACTGTCCTTCCTGAGGGACCTGGGCTTTTCTTACTCTGTTCTGTTTTACCAGTGAAATAAGATGGTCTCCTCTGTTGTGCAGTGTGTGATACTGCTGTTGTGGTACTGGCAAAGGGGAGCAGCTGCTTGTTGTCAGGTTTTTCTAGCCTCTTGCAACATGCAAACATGATTGCGGAGACCAAGAGGAGCTGGCTATCTGCTGCAATGCTCTATAGACTCTTGCTTATGTAACTTCCTGCCTTACCAGTTCTGCCCGGGATGCATTATGTGGTGGACAATGAGGAAAACAGAGTTTCCTCCTTTTCAGGCAGGCTGTAAACACCAACATTTACTCCATGTAGTCAATTTTTGGAGATGGCTCAACAGCATCCTCAGATCTGTCAGTTGCCAGCCACCAGGATCACCAGGTACTGTGCAGCAGGAGGCCAGGACTGACAAGGGCCTCTTCCAGCTTGATGTCTCAGCAGGCATTTCCTGGGAATTGCTCAGAGGAAAGAGTTGCTGTAGGGGGCCACTGGTGGGACACGGCTTCGACTGCATGAATGGCCAAAGAGTAAATCTGTAGTGCTGGGTGAGGAGGCCTTGGTTTGGGAGTTGTAGTGCTTTCTACAAAAACAGACAGTCATTCTTGCTTGTCAGCTCATCAGTATTGCTGGAGACAAGTGCCCCCCAAAGAGGAGGGTCAGTGGCCCCTAGGACACCTGCTGGACACCTCTGGCAACACTAGGGCAGTGAAACCAAGGGCAGCTGGGAAACGTGCTGGCCCCAAAGAGGACCTAAAGGCACTTGTAAAAGCAGAATATAAAACTATGAAAACTGCAGGAAAAGCCTTGTCTCCCATTAAAATAGTGTAGCTGTGAAGTTTTCTCCTCTTTCTCTGGGTGCTGTGCACACCTTTCCCCTCATGTATCTGCAGCAGCCTGGGATTGATGGAACCTGTCTGCTGGGATGGAATACAGCCACGTACTCCTTTGCCAGGATGAGGAGGCCTTCAGGTCCAACCTCTGCCTCACGTATCACGAGCCTAGACCTGGTCTCCTCCTCTGTGCTGACATCTTGAAGCACTTCTCCAACCTTTGCTGGTCAGCACAGTCTTGATATGGTTGCACTCAATACTTTCTGCTCGGAAGCACAGGTTTGTGCTAGTCTTTGTGTAGAACTGCCACTGTACTTGGATGAGGTGAGCAGGACTACAGTGAAAGCACCATGGCTGCCTGGTCAGCAGGGAAGGTGTTACAGCAGCTCAGCCTGGTGGTTGCCCAGCTCTAGGCTGGCCATACTACACTCTGGCAGAGCATGCCTGAGGAGTCTGAATGTGAGGTCTTGAGCAGACTGCGGAGCCTGCATCTTGCTGCTGGCAATGGCTGTGGCCTGATCCTGTGTCCCAAGGCTGGAGGTGCAGGATCCCCCTTTCCACCCCAACCATATGGAAGGCAGGCAGGTGGTGACAGTGGAGGCATGATTGACATCAGTGTCAGTCCCTTATTATCTTAAAAACTCCCCATATTTTCTCTCTGTGGGTTTCCCACAGGCAGCTCCACACAACAATGACTCCCTCTTTCCTTCCCCTCTCTTCTGTCTCCCCCTTCTTTCTGCATGACCACCTAACCCTCTCTGTCCCTTGCATGACCCTTCTCTTCACACCATAACAAGCAGATTCCTACTGACTCTCGACCAGCTAATCCACTCTCTTATAACACCTATCCTCATTGGATGGCAAGGCTGTTTCCACTCTTTGGTAATTAGTACAGCTGTAACTCACTGGGGGAGATTGCCTTCAGCACTGTCCTTACAAACTGTCCTTCCACACAATGAGGCTCACATTCTGGGAATAGCAGAGGCACAACTGCATTTGCTTTCATCTCCTGGGTAGTAGATGGGAATGACTTAAACCAAACTGTTCCTCAGGGATGCTCTGGATTTAGCAAAGGTGCTCTTCACTGTAAATATCTTCCCAGCATAATCTGGGTGTGTCACAAGAAGTTTGGGGAAATTTGTGTGGAACTCTGCTGTCAAAGCACTTTGTGGTGTGTGAAAAGAGAGCTTTTCTAGCCAAGAACCTGGCAAGAGCTTCTGAATATACAGGAACTCTCAGCATCTGCAATCAGTCTTTTCTCATCTCCCCAGTCTTTGCAAGTGTTTGTGTGTCCTTTTATGGGGAGGAAACCTGTTGTTTCCATCTTGTTTCTGGAAACCAATGGTTGCATCCAGAAATGCCATACTTAGGAGCTTGCTCTGACCTGATGATAGGGAAAACCACACAGCTCACAGCCTACGTATTTGATATGTACCATCCTGTGGTCAATCCCTTTTGTCAGCCCCCAAAAGCCAGCTCCCTGTCTGCCTTCTCATCAGGAGTGAGAACACAGGGACTGTGTTCTCACAGTGCTTCTCACTGGAGCTATTGACTGTTGCACCATTTTTGAAAGGTGTCAAAAATCCACCTTTAGATTACAGTAATTTCACAATTATAAGCCGCACCATTTGGACTAAAATTTTGCTCCCACCCCGGAAATGTGGCTTAAATTCAGGAGCGGCTAATATATGAAAAAATCTTGGAAATTTCCAACCCCGGAAGTGCCAGCCAGGGTGCTGAGCTGAGCACTTGCCAGCAAAAGCCGGGATTGTGCGATTGTTACAAATTGGTTACTCTGTTGTGCGGTGGGTGGAGGCAGGCTCTGTGCTGGCAGCGGGGGTGGGGGGGGGAGGGAGGCGGGAGGCTCCCTCCTGCTGGCCCCCTTGGCCCAGGGGGGAGACAGGGGGTTTCCGTGCGCCCCTGCCTGCCGCTGCCACCGCAGGAGCAGGTAGGCTCCGTCCCTGCCTGCTGCCGCGGGACTGGGGGGGCTCCTTCCCCGCCTGCCACTGCCAGCAGGCTCCATCCTTGCCTGCCGCCAGCACTGTGGGTGCCAGCAGGCTCTGTTCCCCCCTGCCGCCGCAGGGCATCACCGGACCGGGGCGAGTGAGCCTGGTGGCAGCGGCAGCCAGCCCCAAGCAGCCCCACTGAGCAGCAGTGCCAACCTGGGCCACTTGACCCCGTCGGCAGCTCCAAGCGGGCCGAGCCTGCACGGCCCGAGCCGAGCCAGTAAACCCCACGATCCTGCGATTCTGTTACTTATTGGCAACTTTGTTGCACGCGGGTACTCGCTGCGAATGACTGAGTGGCTTATAATCAGGTGCGGCTTATGTATGGACAAAGAACGAAATGTTGCTGACACCCGGAGATGCGGCTTATAATCAGTGTGGCTTGTAATCGTGAAATTACTGTAATTTTGAAATGTAGGTTTGTCCTGGGGTGACGTTATGGTAGCTTGTATCCCCAATCGTGTGTTCTGTTTAAGCGAGGTTTATTTTGTCTACTTATCTTGGCTCCCTCCCCCACAGTCGGTGCTTGGGATGCTAGGTTTTTGCTCACTTGGCTGGCTGGCTTTGCTTGCTTTTGCTTGCTTTTGCTTGCTTTTGCTTGCTTTTGCTTGCTTTTGCTTAGCTTTGCTTCGCTTGCTAGCTTTAGTTTTGCTTTTGCTTATTAGTTAGGCAGTCCAGTCTTTTTCCCTGGACTGTTTTTTGTTCTTTCCCCCCTTTCCCTTTCTGTATACCTTCTGAACCTGTTTGGACTGGACCTGGAACACCAAGGAACACCAGGACCCTGCAATTTGAGATCTGCAGCAGCCATTCCCAGTACCGGAGATTGATACCACTCGCAGCAGAGACTTTCTGAGTTTGTCACCCTCTCACACTGGTGAAAGAGTTTTTGTGTCATCTGGAGCTGTTCATTTTCTTCTCTTGTGTTGGGGAGTGTTTTGTTTGATTAATAAGCAGGTTTTTTCCACTTTTCCTCTGAGGAAATTCTTCCCAAACCCGGTGGTGGGGGAGGAGTCTTAGGGGGTTTGTTTTTTTTTTCTGGGGGCTCCTCCTGGAGGTTTTCCCTAAATTTGCCCTAAACTAGAACAAGGTTGTATGTGGCCAAGTATGTCTGTTAGGAGCAATAGGAACTCCTTCCTGGTTTCTTGTACAGAGAGAAAATTCCAGCAATTGCAAAGATCATACAGAACTTCTAATGCAGTTTGGTATCACAGGCATCACAATTTCCCTCCTTTGTGTACATAGTAAAAATATGCCCATTTATTTTATCATGAAATATATTATGCTGAGGCTATGAACTTTGCTCAGTGTCAAAATTTTTAACAAGGTACAGAAAAAAATCTGCTGTTAACAGTAGGGGAAAAATCTGCAGATAAAAATCATTCCAGGGAAGATAAAGAAAATGTTTTTCTGTAAGACAGCAGTTGTCTGCAGTTGTTTTATTTCCCTCTGATTTTACTCTTTTGACTGCTGCTTGCTTTGTCAAATCCAGACTTAAAATAGACTAAATAACCTGAAGTTAAGCAGCCTCCTTAGTCCAGTAGAGTTGGCTGTAGGCATCATATGTTTCATATTGTGATAACTATGTTTTTCTGTCATGTTTCAGGACACAGATACTGTTGAATGAGCCAAAAATACATAGGAGTTACGCACAACGTTTTATACACAAGGCTTTCCAAATATGAGAAAAACATCAGGATTTATAGTGAGCTGATAGGTGATGAATATTTGACACATTGCAGCAGAATCTTAAAATATATGGGACAGAAAAGCTGTAACAGACTGAACTTCAAGAAACTTTTTCCCATCTTTTCCCATATGTTTGAAACTTGACCTAATTCATTATCATTATTACCATAAAATAAATAGATTAAAAAATGGAAAGGAGGAAGAAGTAGAAAAGAAAAGGCAAAGGAAAATGAGAAGAGGGAAGTGAAGAAAAAATGAAAAACAAAACCATTCCTAAAATCTCTTTATGTAGTAGCATGTTCTCACATTCTGGCATATGAAGCATTTCTGTATGTGTTTTGTAGATGAAAAAAGAAAAAAATGTTGAACTTTGAAATGTGGGAACTGCTCCAAAGAAAATAACTTTGGTACAAGACAAACATCCAGACACTTTAGCGTTCTTAACTATTTACCGTATTTCTCAAGTTTTAGTAACAGAGATATGCTCCTTATCTTAAAAAAAAATAAAATAGTGACTTTCAAACCTACATTTTATGCTGGGAAAAAAAATTTAAACTCAGAGCCTCTTTTATGACAGATTTATATATTTAAAAGAGATTTTTCTTTTTAGAATAACCATCCAAAGACCTTACTGATTTCTATCACTGGGGAAAAAAAATCCATTGGGAAAACATGTGTTAACATATCCAGTAACAGTGGACAAAGAGAAGATTGAGGTGCTCAACAGCCTTTTTGCCTCAGCCTTCACTGATACTCTTTTCACATCTCTCAAGTGGATGGAACTCAAAGCAGCATCTGCAGGAGCAAAGTCACACCTGCTGTAAGAGAAGGTCAAGTTTGAGACCACCTGAGGAAATGGAGCATACATGAGTCTATGGGACCTGATGAGGTGCATCCCAAAGTCTTGATGGAATTGGCCAATGTAGTTGCCAAACCTCTCTCTGTGGTATTTGATAATTCATGCCAGTCAGGTGATATCCTGGGTATGTAAATAAAAGGCCAACATGGAACCTGTTTTTAAAAAGGATGAAAGGAGCTACCGACACACCAGCATTACTTCTATGACTGGGAAGATGATAAAGCATCCTTCTAGAAGCTGTGCTAAGACACATGGACAGTAGGGATGTGGTTTGAGACAGCAAGCATGGCTTCATCAAAGGCAAGTAATGCCTGATCAACCCACTGGCTTTCTATGATGGAGTGACTCTATCAGTAGACAAGGGAAGAGATACAGATGTTATGAATTTCTGTAAAGCCTTTGACAGGGTAGTCCCCAACATCCTTCTCTTCAAGTTGGATTTGATGGATGGACAGTGCATAAGAAGTTGGCTGGATGGTTGCATCCATAGTGTAGTGGTCAAGGGTTCACTGTCTTTACAGAGATCAGTGGTGACTGGTGTCCCCCAGGGGTCTGTCTGTACTGGGACCAGAATTGTTTAATATCTTCACAAATTGCTTAGACAGAGAGACCAAGGGAACCCTCAGCAAGTTTGCTCCAAGATTAGTGATGTGGCTGACACACTCAAGTGATGGAAAGTCATCCAGAGGGGCCTGGACAAGTTTGAGAAGTGGGCCCACAGGAATATATGATTTTATGAGTCTATTATATTAAACAGATTAAATGCCCACAGATATATCAGACATGTCTGAATTCATAAGTACCTGCTACAAATAACAGATGGGAAACTGAGTCTTCACAGAACACAGTTGCAGAATGGCTGGTGTTGGAAGGGACCTCTGGATGTCATCTAGTCTAACACCCTGTTAGAGCAGGTTCACCTAAAACATACTGCACAGTATTGCATCCAATCAGATTTTGAATATTTCCGGGAAGGGAAACTCCATGGCCTCTCTAAGCAATGTGTTCCACTACCCTGTCACCCTCATAGTAAAGAATCACAGAATCCCAGGATAACCTGGGTTGGAACAGACCTTAGAGATCGTCTAATTCCAAGCCTCTTTCTGTGGGCAGGGATACCTTTCACCAGCCCAGGCTGCTCAGAGCACCACCCAGACCTTAAACACTTCCAGGGATGGGGCAGCCACATATCTTCTGAGCAACCTCTTTTAGTGGCTTACCATCTTCACAGTAAATAATTTTTTCATAATATCTAATATAAACGTACTCTCTTTCAATTTGAAACCACTGTCAAAGAGTCACATTCCCCACCTTTGTCAAGTTGGCAGTGAGAGTGTATTAGTGTTTGCTGTATCCCAGGAGAACTGCTGGAGGAATTTGTGGACTGGAGTTCTCCCTCCCAGACACATGCTTGCTCTGAAGTTTTCTCTTTCTGAGTAGTCGCTGTGTGTGGGCAGCACATCTGACAGTGCTCTGGATGCTTCTGTATGATCCTGAGACACAGGCACTTCTGAAGCAACCCACCTAGGCTGAGGCCTTCAAATATCACATCACTGACCAAAAGAGCTGAAAATGCTATTTCTCCATGAGGTAGTTTTATTGTCTGACTCATGTCCATAACCACGTTCACACATCTAAGCTGGGAAATTTGATGTATTCTTTAGCATATTTTTAACATTAACACTTTGAAATAGAGATATCAGGAAAATTGAATTTTCAGCTATTCATATTCTTCCCAGAAGCTGAATTGTCAATGACTGAGAGCAGTACAACCTTGATGTAAGCTGATGGTCCTGCACAGTTAGGATCCTGCTCTACACAGGATATATGCATTTCTTACCTTGCCTTGCAAGAAGCACATGCTTGCGGTAGCCACAGAATCACAGAATGGTTTGGGCTGGAAGAGTCCACAGGGATCATCTAGTTCCAGCCCCCTTACCATGGACAAGGATACCTCCCAGTATACCAGGCTGATCAGGGACTCATCCAACCCTGCCTTGAACACTTCCAGGGACAACTTCTCTGAGTGACTGGTTCCAGCATCTCACCACCCTCACAGAAGACAATTTCTTCCTAATATCCTAAATTCCTAAGCCTGCTTTCTTTTCACTTTGTCCTACCACTGCTTGCCTATGTAAAAAGTCTCTCTCCAGCTTTCTTGTAGGCCCCTCTAGGATGTGAAAGTTTGCTGTCCAGTGATGGTATGTGCATTTGTTTTTTTTCTAAATTTTCTCTTTCACCTATTTTTTTTTTTTTTGCCTAATGTATTTTTAGGCACTTCTGATAGCTGCTTAGCTTTTATTTAGTGTTTTCTGTAGTATCTGTTTTAAAACATTTTCTCTGTTCCACTTGCACATATATCTCTTATTTTGGCAAGGCGCTATTTTGTTCTGGTTTTTACTTACCCCTTTTCTTACTTGCATTCGTTTTTTATTTTTTCTTTTAATCTGGCAGTGCTTTTTTCTTTCATTTATCTATTAAGATATCTTCTTTTTACATTAGACTTTTCTCTCTCTCTCTTAATTTCTGAGCTGAGCAGAAACATGTAGACTGTATCTTTTGCTGATTATAGGAATACATATGAGATGACTACTGGATGTGGTTTCAACAGGCCACCAACACACAGAGAGATGTAAACCCTCAGTTGAGATCCATTTGATAAATGCTGGATTGAGATTGGAGTAAGAGCAAGAGGCTCGAATATCCAGCAGAGGGAGTGATTTCCTCAGCCAATATCACTCTGCCTGGGATGCCTTAACTCCAGCCTCTCGGAGAGAGCATTGGCATGTCGGCAGAGGCATGAGAGTAAAGGTTGTGAGATGTGTGGCAAAAAGAGAGAGCTAAACCACAATATTTAAACTGCCTAAACAGAAAGAAAGAGCTGTCTTGAAATAGCTATAATTTTTATCTAACTAGTAAAAAATTTTGAAGAATTTAGGAGGTAAGATTCAAATATAATGTTTACCTGGCATGGTGATCTAGCCCCAGTGGACAAGTACTGCACAGCCACATCCCATTCCCTTGGTGGGGAGGAAAATCAGAATTTAAAAAAAAAAAAAATCGTGTTATGACATAAGAACAGCATAATAATTGAAACATAAGAAAATATTATTACACTACTACTACTGCTGCTGCTACTATTACTATTCCTCCTATTAATAATAATCATCATGACAAAAAGGGGAGAGAGAGAGAAATAAAACCCAAGGGATGCACAATACACAAGGTCTCACCAGCTGCTGATCAGTGCCCAGCCCACCCCCCAGCAGCAGTCAGCCCCTCCTGGCAGTCAGCTCCCCACAGGTTACATCCTGGACATGGTGTTCTGTGGTGTGGAATATCCCTTTGGCCTGTTCAGGTCCGCTGTCCTGGCCATGCTCCCTCCCAGTGGCTTGTGCACGTGTTCAGTGTCAGGGAGTGGGACATTGGAAGGTCCTTGACTGGACGTAAGCTCTGCTCAGCAACAGCTAAAACATCAGGGTGCTATCAACATTACTCTCATGAATCCAAAACACAGCACTGTACCAGTGACTAAGAAGAAAATTATTCTATGCCAGCCAAACCCCAGCTAACTAGAAGTGAGATATTGTGCAAGAAATATTTTTAACCAGTAGTGGTGGTATTTGTCTTCACAAATTGCCACAAATCAAATATTGATGAAGTGATATTAAGTCTGTAATAGGGAAATTCATTTAATTACTGGAACATGTAATTTATCATATCAGTTCATTAAAATGTAAACTGAAATGGTATCTTTTTTTGTTGAAATACTTATTGATTAAGAAAAATTTTACCAATAACTATGATAATTATGTAAATAAATTATAAAAACAAGCAATATACAAGAACTGACCTATGCAATGAGAAATTAATTCACTGGTAGTGTCTGTAACTTTTTGAATCTCAGTTTGATAAGTAGGTACTAACCAAGTAACAAGGCAAAAGTCAAGGTAAAATGAGTGTTTTGCAGAATGCTTTTTATTAATGACTCCAAAAATTTTCCTGAGGTAACTTCTTGGGAATGAATGGAAAAGTCAAGTAGATTTATCCATGAGCTGTCAACATTTTGGAAGCGGTCATTGATCTCTAGGTGTAATTAGCATTAAGAAAGGTGTTGACTATACTGAAGTATTTAGATATTGCTTTCCCTCAGTTTTTACCGGAAGCAGACAAGGGTGAATAGAGATGAGACACAGACAAAATGGACTGACCTGAAGAGCAACCCAGCAATTAAATTGACCCAAGTCAGCTTTTGATTATGTTGGATATCCTCCCTCCCTTCCATAATTTACTGAAATGAATTTTCAATTCTGTAAAAAATAAGGCTGCTGGGCAACAATCCCTCAGTACCTCTAAACTGGAAACAAAACTAGGATTGTAAACTTGGTTATTATGATCTATAAAATAATTATTCAAACTTTTTTGAGAGGTAAGTGTCAAGATTCAAAGAAGGTCAATGTTAGAAAAAGGATTCAAATAACATTTTAATGTATGGATTGCCAATGTCCTAGGATGCCATTTTAGATCAAAACACCAAATAAAGGAAATTACAGAACAATATGTCATTTTCTAAAAGCATTTGCTAACAATAGGGAATAATAGGGAATACTAACTCACAACCTAAAACACACCTAGTGGAGTTCCAGGTAACTATCCATTCTGTAATATGTATAAATTGATTGAAATTGGACAAAGCAAGGAAGCTTAGTCTTGTTTATTTTTAGATCATGCAAAATGCCAATGTAATATTTACCTAGACTGTTGTCAGTGGGGTGGGTATTAAAAGGATATTTTATTTGGTTGGAGAAAGGACCACGTTGTTTTTATAACATTTTCTCAGTTTATCAAAACCATGTTATAAGTCGGCACAGCAATTATGCATTTAATACATGGAAATACTTCTATAATTCAACAGAAAGCAGATGGAAAGTCTCCCTCCCCCAGAAAATTTATCTGGAAATTATCAACATTGCCTACTTACTTGCTATGTTCTTGTTCAACACCTGCCACCATAGAACTCAGCATGGTTTTGGTCACTGGGCGCTACTTTTAGGATATCTGGTATTAATATTCAAAGGGAGAATACAGAAGCATCTTGCTCGCCATAATTATTTGCAAAATATTGTGGTTATTTCACAGGAGCCACAGCTGAGGCAGGGTGGCAGATTGTGCTTCATTCCACATCAAGACAGAATGTTTCTCCTAAAAACCTCATCTGAAACTGTGAACCATCGGTGAGTAATACAGGTATTGTCATCTAATAAAATAGAAACATTATATCAAATGATGAACAACTGTGACTTATTTTCACAGTCTGTTGCAGTCTGAAAATAAGGCTATAAATTAGTGGTTTGATAACACTAGCCAAATTTTTATTCTCCTCAGAAAGCGAGGTGATACTGGGTAGTGTTTTCCTAATTTCTTTTGTTGACTAGAATACCTATAATCTAGATCTAAACAGAAAGTCAAAATTTCAAAACATAAGTGAAATTGAAACTGTTAACAGTGAAAAACAACAGAACTGAAGTGCTAAAAATGGCAAAGACTGTATGCAGTGGAACTCTCAAAAGGATGTGATGATTACCATGAAGACTTCTGCATTATACCATTGGGTCTGAACAATGTAACATTCACAAGAGCAGACTGAAATACTGGCAGACTGATCACTGGTGCACGCTCCACTAGCTATTTTTGTTTCTACCTGTGGTAATTATTTTTATATAGAACTAAGGAAAGCTATTCTTGTGATTTTTTTTTCTTAATATAAGTTTAAAAGATGTAATATGATATTGGTATATGAAGGACTGTTTCTGACAAGAGTGAGTGTTTAGGAGAGTTTTGGCAGCAGGCGTCATCCTTAGGATATTTTTTAGATTTTAGAGGATTTATTTTTTTTTAGAGGAAGAGGGAGAACATGTTTCTGAGGGAGGGTTTGATAGCTTATTTTAGGCTAAATTGTATGATCAGAAAAAAAAACAAAGAGTATTTCAGAACACTGCTCTTCTGAAAAAATAAAAATAGATATAAACAGACTGAGGAGAACATCCCAACACCATGATGTAAATGGCTTAGGTGTATGTGAGGACAAGATCAAGACAGAGAATTTATTAAGACTTGTATCTATACTTCATCTTCATTAGCAGGGATATTTTGACAAATTGTATGAATTTTCATTGATTTTTGATCCTCAAAAAATGCCTGCAGTGTCACCAGAAGGTTAATTAATTTTTTTATAATTGTGTAATGAAATACCTTTTTTCAATGTGAGATATATCAATGACATTTTTATCATATATGTTAACTCCCATCATTGTTCCACCATCGAACTATCCTCCTCAGGCCATTTGTGGTGAGGGTGCCTATTAGGCTCTGGGGCAGAGACCTCCTGTATCAGTAAGGAGCTTCCATCCATATCTCCAGCAGGGATTTTTAACTGGGGCCACCGAAGAAAGTACCAGTCCTACCATCCCTCAACTGACTTGGAAACAAGATTGTCCAGTGTGGGTTGATTATGGCCCTTTTCTGGGTCACTGGTGCACTCTGTAGTCCGTTGTTGAGAAGCAACTTGACAAGGGGCACTTAAAAGGGACCAATAGCCCATGGAATTCCCCTGTGTTTGTCCTCGAGGAACCTGGCAAAGACAGGCTCCTCCATAACCTCAGGAAAATAAATGAGGTAATTGATGATATGGGTCCCCTGCAGCCTGGCTTGCCCTCGCCATCCATGCTCCCTCAGGATTGGAAACGTGCCATCATTAATATAGAAAACTATTTCTTTAACAGTATCTTTCAGGAAAGGATACTGTCCTGGTCATTCTGGGGTTCTTTCTATAGGCTCTTAAACTACAGAGGTATACCAAATCTGGCCTGAAAATCAAGAACTACCCACTCAAAGCAGCATTAAGTTAAGAACCAGTATTTGCCAGGACAAATTGTTTTTCTGCTGAGCTATGTGACTGTAAGTAGACTGTCAAAGGTTCCTGAGCCAGTTTCTTTAAATTTGTCATGATGATTGCTAGCACTGCTGATGAATGGTGATGAGCATGCACAGACATGCATACGTGAGGGTTTCCCAAGCACCATTGCAGTAGGCTTCCAGTCTGAATTGTGGTTTATATTTCTTTTATTTTAATTAGTTTAAAAGTAATCATTTTTATAAAGTCCATTGATAGGAAATAATGCATTCACTTTATCTAGAGCATTCAAGTGAGGTTCTATTTTCAACTAATTTTTGTCAGAATTTACCCTATGACATGAAAAGTGCTTTCAAATGTTAGACATCAAATATATAAAAAACTTGAGGAAAAACTCTTTGTGGGACACCTCTAAATATCTAATATGTCTCTTTATGTACAAACTGTAAAGTATCTTGGTACAGAATGCTACAAGTGTGCATTTACTAATTTTACTGGTTTCCTGTATAAAGTGTATATGGGCCCAGGTGGCCCAGCTCAGTGGGGCCGCTCAGCGGGGCCGCTCGGGGCCGGCCACCGCTGCCGCTGCTGCCGGGCTTGCTCACACCGGCCCAGCACTGCCCTACCACCGGCACCCACGGCGGCAGCAGCAGGTGGGGAAGGACCCCCCCTGTTCCCGCGGTGGCAGGCGGGGACAGAACCTGCCTGCTCCTGTGGTGGTGGCGGCAGGTGGGGGTGGGAGCTCCCTACCTCTGCCCCAGGCTGTGGGGCCAGCAGGAGGGAGCCCCCCCCTTCCCCCCAAGCCACAGGGATGGGAGCACAGAGCCCCTGCCTCTCCCCTGGGCTGCGCTGTGTGAAGGAGGGAGCCCCTGCCTCCCTCCCCACATCCACCTCCCTCTTCCCCCCACGCTGCCAGCATGGAGCCATCGTGCAATTTCAGAAATTTTTTCATATATTAGCTGCTCCTGAGTGTAAGCCGCATTTCTGGGGTGGGAGCAAAATTTTAGTCAAAATGGTGTGGCTTATAATCGTGAAATTACTGTATTTCTGGCTTTCAGTACGATATTCCAATTCTTTTTATTATTCTGAAAACTTAGTGAAAAGCTCTTACTTTTTCACGGATATAAAGGTATATTTGTCTTCATCTTTGGCAGAATGCGTTTCCCTTTTGGTTGCTTCTCCCCCATCTGTAGAAATCAACTACCTAAATGAAGAACACAGAGAAAAAGGGTGTGAGGTCACTGAGAAGGAGTAGAAATAATAATAGTCCAGCTTGGAATGAAGAGGCACAGAGGAAACACTTGTCTTACACTGCACCCAAGAAGGCTTCTTGAAGTTGCCAGCTGTCTTATTGATTTGAGTGTATAGCTAAATGCTAATATTAATGCTAATTAATGCTAATTTAACATGAATATTCTTAAAAGCTTATGGTGGCCTTTCCCCACTTCTTTGGAGATTTCAAATCTCAGGGAACAGCATGTGACAGACTAGAGAACTAAATCAATTTGATAATTTATTTAATATAATTTAAACTTCTGGTCAGATACCATCTTCATATTAGGGATGAGTGCACTGCTTGTTGTTCTTTTGGAACTTGTCTTGGATTCATTACACTGAGACCTAACCCTTCTTGCATTCCAACAGAGTAGTATCAGTAATCAAAACAGAATGATGGTGCACATGTAGTAATAAATCCCCTGAAAACAGCACAGGCTATACCATACATCTACCATCTGCTCTCTCCCATTTTGCTTGCTAGATGGCAAACAGATTACCCAGCCTATTAGCCTATGATGAGAAGGATTTTTCTGCTGTCTTGTATAAAATTAGCTGGGCTGAAATTTGCCTTATACTTGGGCTTGCTCAACTGAGCTTCCTCAGTGGACAAAAGAAGTTTAATGTGTTAATTCTGGACAACAGTCTCTCTTCCCACAATGAAAGGTATTACTCAAAAATCATTGTTATACCTAGTGGTTTCTTAAAGCATGCTGAAAGAAAGGGTGGGCAAAAGTATCTACTAATAAGGCAAATCAGCTGTAAATCCACATTTACAATTTAGAAAATGTGGGAATGAGAGCTCAGTGGTGTCTTGTTTAGGTTATACATCACCTTGCTGTGGCTATGTTTTGAAACTGGGATCGTGGCTCAGTGGAGTCCTTTTGCTCTAGGTGTTGCCCAGAAACATAATGTGGCTACTTCTACGTATAGGTAATATTTACCTCTGTGCAAAAAGAGATCAATTCAATCCTTTGTGCTTTCCAAACCTTCAGTTAAAATTCCTCATTTTTGAGGTAGGTTCATGCCGCAGTGCAACACCAGAAGGAAGCTGTTTTCCACCTCTTCAGAAGTGGTTGCTACTTACCTGCCTTTCACAGAATCCTGCTCCATGAGCATGAGTCTGCAGTCAGAACTATTGCAAACAAGTGGCATAATCTCAGTGTCTATGGAAGAAATTTGAATCAGTATATCCAAAGCTTAACTCTTCCATTTCTACCCTCTGTTAACTCTTATAATTAACCAGAGCACAGCCCTGGGCAAACACACTAGTGTTAACAACTCCATTTCCTCTACTTCTGGAGCTGGTAATTGTATTCTTAGTGAGACATAACACCCTCAAGCCTAATGATTTGTCATTCCCCCCAGAAGGTCCTTTCAGATTAATTTTTCTCATCTGAATATAACATAAGTAACAGTATTGGTATTTCAAATGTCTACATTTGACTCCAGATTTAACACCTCAGCTATAAATGGGCCATTTGAAGTCTTTTCTCAGAACTTTTGTTCCCCATCACTGATCTGCATTCTCATGTGGATCACACAGAGGTTTCAAGCCCAGAATCACAGTTGCATGTAGAGGAAATGGAATCTGAAAGGCCTGATCTGAAAGACTGCTAAGCACACAAAATTTAAGGAAGTCCTGATACAAATATTTTAAATTCAGAAAACACGGAGAAGTTTTTCATCTTCAGTTAAAAAAAACAAAAGAAAATTAAAAGAAAAAAAGAGAATAAAACCCCCAACAAACATCAGAAAAGAGTAAGCCGGGAAGTTTAGGTTCTAGGTAGAATTTTAAGATACAATAAAAACGCACAGATAGATCATTGATCTATTTGGTTGAACTGGATTTTCATAACATTTGACATTTATGTCTCATACAGTATTTTCTTAGTGGAAGCATGATAAGTAAGATTATTTTATTTCTTTTTCTATCTCATTGAAGGTTTTTGCTGGAAAGCTCATTAGTTCTACTTTTTCCTGGTTTGAGAATTCTTAGGCTCATATGAAAATAGGAGATGGCCTAGAAGGTGGATGGGAATAAAAAAAAAATCATTCTGAGTATATCCTTTTCATCTTTAAGATACTTTTTCCTTCTAAATGCAGCTTTAGCAGTAATACCCCAAATGCTTTTAACTTTTAGATAAGCAGCAAGAGTATGGATAATAAAGACATGCTTAGGTCAGCTAAAAGTTGAACTTCTTTAATATCAGTCCTTTTGTATTGCTTAGAATACTTTTGGGAATTCAGGATGTTTCAGGTTAGGCTTTCCCCCACTTCTTTCTTCTGTAAATTTTGAGAAAACTCTGGAGAACTGTTACTGCATCAGAGACTGCCTGGTTCTCTGTCACTCTGCACTGGTGTGAATAGGAATGTTGGAAAAAACCTCTTGATACTGTTTACCGTGTAGGTAAACAGATATTCTTGCACAGAATTTTTGGGGAATTGCTCATACAAGGATGCAATTATAGCTATCAATTTCTTGTAAAGAAAAACAAAAATGTAATTTGCTCTTTCTTTTAGTGTGATACCTACCTAACACACTCTTGTCTTAATGATTGTTATTATAGGAATTAAGTGTAGCCATTACTCTTTATACACAGAGACATTTGCATCACTCTCTAGATTATGTTCATAGTTATATTTACTGAATAAACTGCCTCTAACAGTTGTAATGAGCATCACTGTTATGAGTTGTCTTTTTGAAGCCTTCTAGTAAATTGAACTGTGCCAGGGAGCACTCCTGAGAGCTGAAATTCATACTGTGAAATTTTTGCTGTGGTTCTGTTGGGGTTTAACAGCAGTGAGCAATCAAAGTACCACACAGCCACCTGCTCACTTCCCCACCAGCAGGATCTGGGATAGAATCAGAAGGGAAAAAGCTGGAAAACTTGTGGGGTGAGATAAAGGCAGCTTAATAGGAAAAAGCAAAAGCTGTGCACAGAAACAGAGCAAAAAAAAAGGAATTAATTCCCTGCTTCCCGTGGGCAGGCAGGTGTTCAGCATCTCCAGGAGAGCAGGCTGTCACATGTAGCAGTGGCTTGGGAAAACAAACTCCAAACATCCCCCTTCTTCCTCCTTTTTTCTTCCCACTTTATATACTCAGTATGATGTCACATGGTCTGGAATATCCCTTTGGTCAGTTGGGGTCACCTGTCCTGGCTGTGTCTCCTTCCAATGTCCCAGGCACCTTCAACATCCTCACCAGTGTGGCACTATGAAAAGCAGAAAAGGGCTTGGTGCTGTTTGAGAATTGTAAAGTGATTGAAAGAATCTCTATATTATTAACTCTTTGTTCAGCACAAATCCAAAACACATCCCCATGCCAGCCACTATGAAGAAAATTAACTTTACCCTAGCCAAAGTGGGCATAAGTCACTAATATATTTTTGTCCCACATGAGATTGCACTGTTCTAAATAATTTCCAAGCTCAGCTTGTGATATATTATGGATCATTTCCACTAGTCAGTTTGCATGTCCCCAAGATGCTTTATAGGCCAAAACTGTTTAGGACTGTAGAAGTAAGCTATTCTCTCCTAGCTGGTGTCGGCAACCATAACTCAGGCACATTAAACTAAATATTTATTAACTAATTACAGTATATGAAATGTCTCAAGAGACACTGCATAATTTTTTTCATTGGCATAATGAAGGGCTAGTAACTTTGTAAGGTTCACTTATTCTGCTTTTCAGAGCAGCCAGCCAGAATGACCTTGTCTCCCTGAAATCTGGCTGAGCACCCTAGCTGATATGCAAATCTTCTTATGTCCTTCCCTCAAATCTCAACCAGAAATGATGCTTGTTTAAAAAATTCTTTGCTCATTAAGGCACAAGAAACTTGTTACCAGCTCTTAGTCATAAGATTTACTAGTGTGAAAGCAATGATCCTTCTTGTTAAATTGCATCTATAGCGCATTTTTCTCACTTAAACTAGGCAGAAAACACCAACCTACAAATGCAAATGTACACTAAAATTCACAGACAATATGGATTACTGCAAGAAAGTTCATTAAGTCTATAAGAGAGAAATCCCAAAGACATAAACCAGGCATTGTACAAACTATGTTTCTAAATATCACTTTAAAACAGGTTCCTGTCTGTTCTGTGCATCCAATATAGGTCAACTACTAAAGATGCTCAAAGTGCAAACTACTCTGACGTAAGGGACTTTGGGGAGATAAATTAGTTTTACTTTAAAACAATTGCTAATACAGTGATGTAGCTGAATGAAAATAATTAACTTATTCTCAAGGGCCATTTCATACATGCTTAAATATAAAAGTATCAAAGAAATTCTTAAACACATAGAAGGCAAGAGTTTTACAAGTTAATCACACCTGTCAAGTTAAATAGATTCTGCAAACGTCTGAGATAAGTAGTCAAACATTTCATATTGCCCATGATAGTAATGGAATTCCTTTTTTAAGCCACCAGTCTCATATTGTAATGCTAATTCTTAAGGCGTTCTTTACCCCTTTTCCTGATGCCTTCTTACATCCTGGAGCAGCCTCACTCTTCCTCCTGGATAGCGCAGTATTCTGTTTGTCATATACTACGTTTGTGGTGTTGCAGCTTCTAGCTAAAAAAAAAATCAAATAGCCAAATAACAAAGGTACAAAATCAAGAGTGGCTGGAACTTTATTGCTGTAAATGTGGGAAGATCTGGGACTATTTCTGAACAGCATTTCTTTGTCTTGTCTGGAAAACAGTTTTGAAGACTTTAGTAATTTCAAGGATTATCTGATTGAAGATACCAGTTTCAAAATTTTCTTTCCTTCTTGCTAAAGGTAATTAATACAAAGTACAGGTAAAACTAGAATGGGGATTGCATATTAGTGTGGTGTCTGTTCAATGACAATGTCTGGATTGGCCTTTAATCTGTATAGTATTTTTTAAAATAAAAATAAAGTTAAGTGTATTTCCATCATTCTACCTTATAAGTCATGTTAAAATTACATGGGGATGAGATATTAGGAAGGCCTGTGGAATACAATTACTTGCTTTTTGATTTGATGGAAGGGGAGGCAAAAATATTGCAATTCTTCTGACTGCAAGTCATATATTCCACAAATAATAAACACCTCAGAAAAAGTACACAGCCACTTCTGTTATGCAACTGCTCCTGCAATCCCTCCTTAGTTTTATCTTTTCATCATTCTCAGACTAGTGTACCCTGAAGAGAAGCTAAAAGCAAAAGTAGTTGGACTCACAGATAGAAAAGATTTGGAGCATAAGCAGAGCCCTTTTGATCTTCTTCTCATGTGAAATATGCTGTATAGCTCTGGAGAGATGAGGAAAGGAAATGCAGTATGTAGTCAGTGCACAGTCACAAGTGCTATTTTCTTTATATGGTTACAGTAGTTTCACGAATATAAGCCGCACAGACTATAAGCCGCATCTCTGGGTATTGGCAAACATTTAGTTTTTTGTCCTTAAATAAGCCGCACCCGAATATAAGCCGCTCTGTCATTCATAGCGAGGACCCGCGTGCAACAAAGTTGCCAAATAGTAACAGAATTGCGGCATGACGGGGGGTTTGCTGGCTTGGCTAAGGCTGTGCAGGCTCGCCCCGCTCAGGGCTGCTGACGGGGCCAGGATGGAGCCCCCCCCCCGCTCCCATGGCGGCGGGCAGGGACAGAGCCCCCCCGTTCCCATGGCGGCGGCAGGCTGGGACAGAGCCACCCCTGCTCCTGTGGCAGCGGTGGGCAGAGACAGAGCACTCCCACGGCGGTGGCAGGCAGGGACAGAGCCCCCCCCTGCTCTTGTGGCAGCGGCGGGGAGCAGGGATGGAGCCACCCCTGCTCCTGTGGCAGCGGCGGGGGGCAGGAATGGAGCCACCCCTGCTCCCGTGGCAGCGGCGGGGGACAGGAATGGAGCCACCCCCTGCTCCTGTGGCAGCGGCGGGCGGGGACGCAGCCTGCCTGCTCCTGCCGCGGCAGGCGGGGGCAGGAGTCCCCCACTTACCCCA
>PYHW01009486.1:12108420-12145379 GCA_013186435.1 Turdus rufiventris
CCGCCCCTGAATGTAAGCCGCATTTCCGGTGTGGGAGCAAAATTTTAGTTAAAATGGTGCGGCTTATATTCGTGAAACTACTGTACATGGATTATGAATTACAATAAAGTGACTGGCAAGTTTCTCTCACTGATGATTTTCAGTGAACTCTTGACAGATTTGAGTTTTGTCATTATGGTTTTTTATTACTGACATCCATGGGAGTCAGACTTTATATATGATCTCAGAAGTCTAATGAACACAAAAGCAAACATCCTTGCTTGCTTTTTAAATGGGAAAACACAACTGTGCAGAATCCAAATAAATGTTTAGTCCACTCTTACTTAGAGCTGCAACAGTATTATGTTGATGACTCTCTTGAATTTGCTATATACAAAGCTATGGCTTTGTATATGAATTTTGATATTTTGATTTTTTTAATTTCTGATTTTTAAAATGGGCCCTTCAAGTAAATAAATCAAAACACCACATTATGGCCACAAAGCAAGCTGAGCACAAAAGATCGAGGTAAAACATTCTTATGAGGACACTTTTTGGAACAATACACAAGATTTTGTATTGCAGCCTTGCCTTAGAACTGTCTTACCTAACAACTTGTTTGAAGGTTAAATTTACAAGGGAAATCATAGGCAAAAATGAAACTCTTTCCCACCACTTAGCTTACAGTTGCAGTGACACTGAAGTATTATTTTTATTGTTACACTTGAGAAGTTATCTGTGAGGACCAGAGTTTGAACTTTTCAAGTGTTTCATCAGTGTTGCTGATTTCTGACAAAGTCTGAAGGACATAGAAAAGCATTGTAGAATGGAACAAATAATTTGAAGAATGATCTCTAAAAATGGTTAAAAATGGCAACCATCCAAAATGAAATATTGTCTGAAAAAGAGAAATTATCAATAGTTTTTCTGTGTAGAGGAGTAAATGATGAAGTTTCTCTGTGTCTATTGCAAATTATTTTCTCATAGGAAAAGAAAGAGAAAGGAGTTTTTCTCCTTTTATTGTTTTTTCAGCTTTCACTGGGTCTCCTGGTAAAGACAACAAAGTGGACAGCCCTTTGGATTTTGAACATAATATATTTATTCTAGTTAAGCTTAAGAATTTGTTTCTTCTATTTCATACTATTTTAATGTTGCATGTCTGTAGTTATAGTGAACATAATGATACTATTAATACATATTATTATTTATTTTTATTAAATTATATTAGAAGATGATCATGTCGTAGAGTCTTAGAATCATACAATATCTTGAGCTGGAAAGGACTTCCCAGAATCATTGAGTCCAACTCATAGCCCTGCATAGGACACCTCAAGAATCACAGAATCACCATGTGCCTTGGAACATTTTTAAATGCTTCTTGAACCCTGCCAGACTTGGTGCTGTGACCACTTCCCTGGGGAGCCTGTTTTAGTGCCCAACAACCCTTCAGGTGAAAAGACCTTTCCTTATATGCAGCCTAACCACCCCAACACTGCTTCATGCAGCTCCCTTTGATTGTATCACTAGTCACCACAGAGAAATCAGCGCCTGCCCCTCCTCTTCCCTCCATGAGGAAGCCGTAGACTGTGATGAGTTATCCTGTCACTTTGCTCCAGGTTGAACAGACCAAGCTGTCTTGCTCAAGCAGCTTTTCAAACAGTCTGCCCTCAAGGCCCTTTACCATCTTCTTTGTCCTCCTTTGGACACTCTTCTAAATAGCTTTATGTCCTCCTTCTGCTGAGGCACCCAAAACTACAGACAGCACTTAAGGTCAGTCTCCAGTACCAGTGCGGAGCAAAGTGGGAAAATCACCTTCCTCAGCTCTGCAGCAATGCTGTGCTTGATGCACCCTAGGGATTTTCCGCATATGGAGAATCCATACAATAGATTTGGCTGGTTGGCTTGTCTATATGCTTGCATACATATTTCAGTGTCCTCTTTATGCCTACCCCTTCAAACCATCGCAGTTTGAGCCAATTCTCAGCTCAAATTGCAGCAACCTTGATTCTTCCAATTACAGAAGTCCTTCATTTTGTCTTTGTGTGCTGAACAGCAGGCAACCTTCACAAACTGTGATCCTTTTGGGTTTTCCACATATGCAAAATGTTGCAGTAGGGCAGACTGAAGCTTACATGAAGCAGTTCAAAGGCCTAAAAAAACCCAAAGTACAGTAATTTCACAAGTGTAAGGCGCACCCTTTTGGCTAAAATTTTCCCCCAAACCCGGAAGTGCGCCTTATAGTCCAGTGCGCCTTATCTGATGGTCAAAGTTCGGAAAATTTGCCTACCCGGAAGTGAGAGCTGCGAGCCACGGGGGGAGCCGGCAGGGCCAGGGCAACCAGGTGGAGGTGGGGCGGTGCCCCGGCAGGCATGTCCCAGTCCTGTGGAGGGGGGGAGGAGCCCCAGCCGGCTTGCTCTGGCCCCAGGGAGGGGGGGAAGAGTCCTGGCTGGCTTGGCCTGGCCCCATGGAGGCAGCACGGAGCAGTGGCAGGCATGCCCCGACCCCGCCGGGTGGAGGCGGGCCCAGGGGCCCGTGGTGCCCTCCCTCCCGGGTCCGGGTGGGCCCAGGGGCCCATGGCTACTGGGTGGGGGCAGGGCCTCGGCCAGCAACCTTGTAGGAGGAGCTGGGGGCGGAGCCTCGCTGAAAAACAAAAAAAGTGCGCCCTATAGACTGGTGTGCCTTATATGATCTACAATGTTGCGAATTTTGCCAACTCTGATGGGGTGCGCCTTATAGTCCGGTGTGCCTTATGGTCGTGAAATTACTGTAATTATCATTTGTCTGAACTACCTTGAGTCTATAAGTTACTTGTGAAAAACAGATGTAAAAAAGTATTCAACTTTAAAGTATTCAATAATTTAAGTGTCTCTACATTAACAGCCTTTTATGTAGTTTGGTGACCAGTATGTAAAAATGTGAAAATGCATGTCTTCAGAGACTTCAGAGAAAATGGAAGTCCAGTAAACATGTTTTGTACTTTGGCTTTAGAAATCCAATCTTATTAGGCCTAATTAGCAGAAGTACACAGGAGCAAAACATTTTCCAAAGAAAAATGTTGTCCTTATTCTGCAGTTTAGTTAGAATTAAGATATCCCTGTGCTGATATAATAGGCGGCACTCAATAAACCATATAAATCACATATTTTCCTTACACTTACGGACTCTGCTTCTCTGTTGTCCTGGTTTTTGGCCAGGACAGTTGCCATGAGGGGGCAGAGATTGCAGCTGTGTGAGTGTGTCTAGGTTGTTATTCTATACCACCTCATGTCACTTCCAGGGCCAGAAGAAAGGGATTTCTTGTATAGACACAGAAGGTCCATCCATCATGGTTAGCTGCCTCAGGGTGGTGCCACTTTGGATCAGTTGGTGAGGGTTTTTTGCTTGTAAATCTCCCTCTTTTTGTGTATTTTTCAGTATTGTTTCTGTCACTCTTTGTTTATTTGTCTGGTTGCTGTTTCCAGGAAATTGTTCTTATCTCTACCCAGTACTTCAGCCTTTTCCCCCTCTCACTAGAGGAGGAGGGGGAGTGAACAAGCAGGTCAGGTTTGGGAGAGTTTTGTCTGTTTTGGGGACTCATCTGGGGAATGCCATTCCTAAACTGTGACGCCTGTGGGTCTCCATGGGCTGCAGGGCCTCGGAGGCCTCCCCATGTTCTTCACTGTGTACTGCGGGAGAATCCCTGGATTGCCTCCTTCCCCTCCTTCTGCATTGACCTTGGTGACTGCAGGGCTGATCATATCACCCAGTCTCACTCCTTTCTTCTGGCTGCAATTGCACAATGCTTTTTTCCTCCTTTCTAAAGCACATTATTCTGAGGCAGTACCTCGGTCACTGAAGGCCGGCCTGGGCCTGCAGTGGGTGTGACTCGGACCCAGCTGGCCCTGGCTCTGCCAGCCAAGCACAAAACTTCAGGCAGATCCTCACAGAAGCCACCCCTGTAGGCCGCCCGCTACCAAAACCTGGCCAGGCAAACCCAGTACACATTCTTCCAGTAAAAGCTAGCTTTCTGTAAAACAGTTTTATCCTATTGATTTTTCTGTAAAATAGATTTGCCCTTGGGAGATACCACTTTTGATATCTTTTTAATGGTTAAGTGCCTTAACCAATAGATTGTGAATGGGACTTTGCAGGATAAAAAAGTAAAGAGGAAATGTTTAAGTAGAATAAAATAGAGACATGAAATCTCTGAAAGTTTGACCAGGGAGGGTGTGTTAGTGCTGCTGTCACCAGCCTATCATGGGCTTTGTTCTCAAGTATTCTTGGCCCCTGAGTTTCATCATCTTTATCTAGCTATTAAGACAAAGATGCTCTTAATACCCCACTATCTGTTCACAAGTCTAAAACTGAGAACCTGTTTTCTAGTACATGTGAAGCCTGGAGTATAAGAAAACAATAAAATATTACAATAATAGAGTTCTTTTATTTCCCTGTGCTCTGGAAGACATTGAACTTTCTGCTAGGATTGTTAGTATTCAACTGTCAAGGACTAATTTCTGGGTTTAAAATTTTTATGTCAAATTGACTTGTCCTAATGTCAGATACTCTTCACTTTTTCTGAAGTAACATTTATAAGGGGAAATATCAACAGAACTTAATGAGAAAATGATTGAGTTTTTCATAGTCATCAAAAACATACTAGTATTTGAATAAAATAATTTTGGAGGGATGTCTTGCTGGAGTATAAATCATGTCTGGTTTGAGCAATTTCTACACTCTGATTTTCTAATATTCTTTCTTGTTTTCTTCACTATTGCATTCCATAGGACTTTCCCAGGGAGTTGATGTTAGTCTAAACAACTTGTGGCATCCGGAATCGTAACAGATGCCTGGATATTGAAAAATTGTTTTTGTTATGAGATAAGAATCTGCTGGGTCTAGAAGATTGTGCAACTTTACTCAAGATTAATGCCAAGGTCGGATTTTTGTTTCTTTTTTTTTTTTTAACCAAAACAGAAAACTTTTTTTTTTTTAACATTGTGGACTCTTCATTTTCTAACTGGTGTAAAGAGACAAGTTAAAGATACAACCCCCCTGCCCCTCCTCCCCACTTCATAAGAATCAGTGCTACATTACGTTTGTTAAAAGGCTTTATCACTAAGAAAATTACCCAATACTTTTGGGTGAATAAGTTGGTTTAGATTTTTTCAAAAGATAGTTATCTAAAGGTGACCGGACTTCAAAGGTAGCAAAACTGCGGTAAATACTTACCACAGAATCATCAGGAAAATGTTCCTACAGTTGGAGGGAAGTCAAAAGACCTGTTTCCAAAGGACAGCCTAATCTTAGTCTCTAATTTTATGACTCTCTGCCAGTGAACCGCATAGGAGAAATCACTCTGGATAAAATAGAGGTGAGGAAAACATCAATGTGTATCAGCCATGAATTTTAATCAAATAAAGGACAAATGTGCAGAATCCCATTTCTGTTAATGCATATGAGAATTCTGTATTGATAGAAATGTTTATTCATCTGTGATCTAAAGAGAATAAAATTTCATACTGTGGATACAGATAAAAGGGTAAAATATACAATATTTTCATTCCTGGGGGTATAACTAAGCCTTATTTTGAGAAGAAAGCAATTATTTTCACTGCTGTGAACTGTATACAAAAAAAAAGATGCAACTGCTTATTTTAATAATGTAATTTTAATATTTTATTTTCTATTTTTTCAGCTTTCAGTGACATTTGCTGTGTTTTCAGCTTTTTCAGGCCTTGAGAAAATATTTCCAGCATATATTTCACTTTGATTTCTGTCCACCATCATACAAAACCTTGCACTGTTATGTATTGATGGAATAAAAATATACTTGTTAACATTTGCTTACGGTACAGAATCCACCTCATCCAGTGGCAAACATTGAGAAGGAAGTGTCTTAACTAAAGAGAAAACAGATCCTGAAATTCTCATGGGAAGAACACATGAAAAATATTAGCATGCAGACATGAACTTGCTTCTCACAGATAATACTGAAAGTTTAATTCCTAGAATATTATGCCACAAATATGCTTCTGTAAGTCACTGTGGAAGAGAAAACTGGTAAGTATGTTTGGGATTTCAATGTCAATTACATTTCATTAGTTATTATTGTATAAAATCGTCCATACAAGTGTGGTAAATGTCAGCATCAAAGACACAGACAAAAGAATGAATGAACAGAGCACCCCAGGGGAGAACAGGCAAGCATCTTCCCACAGATTAAAAAATTTAGTTCTAACTGGTTTGATTAACCATGGAATTAGCACCTGTGATACCAAGATTTTTTTCTCTACATTTCCCTTATACTCGGCACAAAGTCACACCTTGAGTGCTGTGTCCAGTTCTGTGCCCTCAGTTTAGGAAGGATCTTGAGAAGCTTGAGCATCCAGAGGAGGTAACAAGGCTGGTGAGGGGCTTGAAACCCAAAGTCTATGAGGAACAGCTGAGGGAGCTGGGGTTGTTCAGCCTGGAGAAAAGGAGACTCAGAGCTGACCTTATCACTCTTTACAACTCCCTGAAAGGTGGCTGTAGTCAGATTTCTCCAGGCAGCAACTGACAGAACCAGAAAACACAGCCTTAAGCTGTGCCAAAGGAAATATAGGTTGGAGATTAGGAAAAAGATTTTCATGGAAAGAATAATAAAGTATTGGAATGCTTTCTCTGGGGAGGTGGTGGGGTCACTGTCCTCGGATATATTAAAAAAAGACTGGATGTGGCACTTGGTGCCATGTTCTAGTTGAGGTGTTAGAGCATAGTTTGGACTAGATGACCTCGGAGGTCTCTTCCAACCTAGTCATTCTGTGATTCTATGGTTCTGTGATTCTATGGTTCTGTGATTTCTCATATAGATATGCCAGAAAATGCAGAATCCTTCTGAATTTATAGCTGGCAAACATTAATAACAAGGGAAGGATTCCTCCCTTGTGCTGTTGTTTTGCCATTTGGATTACCTGGGGCCCATGAGGATAGTCCTTGGGAAAATGCTAACACAAGTGGAGACCTGTAAGAGAATGACTCCTTCCAGACATCTGAACGCAATGCCCACAAGGGAACTAATGACAATCCACCTATGGCATCAGCCTGATGTTTGAGATCCTGCTTACAGAACCACAGTGGTTGCCCTATTTTGAAGGATGTCACAATGTGTTACAGATCTACATGTTGAGAAGGAAAGAGGAACAACTTAAGGGGTTTCTCCTTCCATATTAATGGGATTTATTTGTAACAAGCATGAGGATTGCTAAAGGAAAAAGAGTTTTACTTTAATGTGGGGTGTCTGGCTGTGTAGTTACTATGACCTCAGGACAACTGTGCTCCTGTGTTGGTAGATAGTATCAGGGAGCAGAATGGTCCCCCTGTTATCTAGGAGGAGGCAGTCGCAGAACTGCTGAGCCACTTGGATGTTCATTAATCTATGGGCCCAGATGGGATCCATCCCAGGCTGATGAGGGAGCTGGCAGATGAGCTTGCAAAGCCTCTGTCCATCATTTCCCAGCAATTCTGGGACACTGGGGAGGTTCCAGATGACTGGAAGCTGGCCAATGTGACACCATTCATAAAAAGGGTGGCAAGGAGGATCCTGGTAACTTTAGGCCAGTTAGCCTGACCTCAGTAGCTGGTAAGGTAATGGAACAGTTTATAGTGAGTGCTATCACACAGCACCTACAGGATGGTATCAGGGTATCAGACCCAGCCAGCATGGGTTTAGGAGGGCGGGTCATGTTTGACCGACCTGCTCTCCTTTTATGACCAAGTGACCTGATGGATGCAGGAAGGGCTGTGGATGTTGTGTGCCTGGACTTCAGCAAGGCCTTTGACACTGTCTACCACAGCACACACCTGGAAAAGCTGGAAGCCCGTGGCTGGGACAGGAGCACTCTGTGCTGGGTTAAGAACTGGCTGGATGGACAGACCAGAGAGTGGTGGTGAACAGTGCTGCATCCAACTGGGGATCAGACACCAGTGGTGTCCTCCAGGGGTCTATGCTGGGTTCTGTTCTATTCAATGTTTTTATTGATGACGTGGATGAGGGTTTCTGAGTCTTTCATTAATAAATTTGCAGATGACACTAAGCTGGGACTGTGTGTCCATCTGTTGGATGGCAGGAGGGCTCTGCAGAGAGACCTGGAATGGTTGGATAGATGCGCAGAGTCCCATGGGATGAGGTTTAATAAATCCAAGTGTCAACTCCTGCATTTTGGCCACAACAACCCCTGCAATGCTCTAGGCTGGGGACGGTGTGGCTGGACACAGGCAGAAAGGGACCTGGGTGCACTGTTCGAGAGCTGACTGAACATGAGCCAGCAGTGTGCCCTGGTGGCCAAGAAGGCAAATGGCCCCTGGCCTGTATCAGGGATAGTGTGGCCAGCAGGAGCAGGGAGGTCATTCTTCCCCTGTACTCAGCACTGGTGAGGCCTCACCTTGAGTACTGTGTCCAGTTCTGGGCCCTCAGTTCAGGGAGGACGTTGAGAAGATTGAGCATCCAGAGGAGGCAACGAGGCTGGTGAGGGGCTTGGAACACAAAGCCTGTGAGGAACGGCTGAGGCAGCTGTGGGTGTTTAGCCTGGAGAAAAGGAGACTCAGGGGTGACCTTATCACTCTTTATCACTCCCTGAAACGTGGCTGTGGTCAGGTGGGGGTTGGTCTCTTTCTCCAAGCAGCAACTGACAGAATGAGAGGACACAGTCTCAAGCTGTGCCAGGGGAGATACAGGTTGAATATTAGACAAAGGTTTTTTACAGAAAGAGTGATAAAGTACTGGAATGGTCTGCCCAGGGAGGTAGTGGAGTCACCATCCCTGGATGTTTTTAAGAAAAGACTGTATGTGGCCCTCGGTGCCATGGTCTAGTTGAGATGTTAGGGCATGGACTTGATGATCTTGAATGATCTTGATGATCTCTTCCAACCTAATCATTCTGTGAATTCTGTCTCTGGCTGTATAAAGTCCGAACAGTTCTGAGAAGCTGCATTGCCTTATTCTTTCTGGTATCCTGTTCAGCCAGAAAAATACTGAGAAAAACAAGACTAACACATCTTTGGTTTTGTACCTAGTGGATTTATTTGACTTACATTTCAATATTGACTAATTATTTTAGTGATTTCATGCAGATGCAGTAGAAACTGATTAATCCCTAAACATAAGTTCCACTCCAGAGACAATTATACAATGGCTGAATAAATCTATGTTAAAGAATAGACCCTTCCCCCCACATGATGTATGGCATGCAGCTGTATATTATTTCTATAATCAGTAAATACTGCAGAGAGATTTTTAAAAGATGAGATGCCTCTGAAAGATATTGCTGACAGCTTTTAAGTGTTGCATAGCAAGAGTGAGTCATCACCTTTAGGCTCACAAATTACAAACTCTGAGTGTCATTTTTCTATTCTCATTTAAGAAATGTGAAATAGAAACTTCTTTATGGCTACATTTTATATGAAGATTAGGTCCTTAAAGGAATAAGTCATTATTATCGTGCATAATGTGGTATGCTTCAAAGCAGAAAGAACATAAAATACTTAATCTGATATTTGCAGCATTTTAGCATTTGCTATGTATTATTGTAAAGTGGAGAATTTTATAGGTAATAAAGAACAAAATCATCCACAAGAAGAGTAAGTTCTGTGTAATACAGACTTATGTATATGAGGTATTTAAGATTATATATTTACTTTTGTAGTATTTGAGCACAGGTTTGTCTGTCCTTTTACACTGGGCATGTATGACTTACATAACATAAAGACAAAACACTAAGTAATAAAAATGTGTCCTTTTAGCACTAGGAGAACTCCGAATTACTGAGAGACAGATAAACAATGTTTTAAGTTTTCACCAACTGGCTTACCCTGGAGGTGTGGTAAAACTTGGGTGCTGCTAATGCTCAAATTAGTCTTGCAGAAGACATGTATGTATGGATTTTTGAACAAATCTGCTGCTGAGCAAAGTCCTAACCAATGACTCCATATAGCTGAAGTGTGCAGTAGTGCCAAGCAACTCACCACAGTTGCATCCCTTTGGCAGTTTTGAGATGATGCCACAGCAAAACCAAACACCTTTCTGCCCTGACCCTCCTGCCTAGCTCCTTGACAGCACTGCTGGCTCTGAAGCAAATCCACCGGACCACTCATAAATCTGGCTAGTTTTAATTTAGCCTACCAAATTAGTGAGAATATTGCCTATGTGAAATACCACACCAGAGCATCTTACCTACCAATCATGTGACTGTTCCTCCAATATATAGCATAATACATAAGTAATCCACAAAATGCAGAACTGTTACCTTTTGGTTTGAATCACTTGTATTTTCTTTAGATAAGGGATAACATAATTTAAATTCTGTTTTTTTAGTGCCACTCATGATCCTGAACAAATCTGGTATTTTTCTGAATTTTTGGCTGGAGTCTTTTCTAGGAGGGACAAACAGATAATTAGGAAACAACTGGTTGAGAAACAACTATTTGCTAGTAGGAGATGTTTGCTAATGCGTTATATCAGTGAACCAACTGGAAGAACAATATTATTGAAGATAAGGAAAATTCCTTATGGAAGAGGAATTATTATACAGCAAGCAGAAACTGTTCAGATTCACATATTTAGTAGTCATAAGCATGAATATAGAAGTAATAGAGTTACACTAAAAATTTGGAGTACTTTGATATAAGACAGAATTCAGTTCTTGTGCTCCTGAAAGGATAACTGAATGAATGCAAAGAGCTAGTTAGGGGGCTCTCAGCATGATCATTTGGAGGAATATCTAAGAGAAAATAAGTATAAAAGAAACTTTATTGAAATCAAGGTAGCAGATTTACCTGCTGCAGAGAAAAAAAAGTAGTAACAATACGGCTGCCTGTGTTGTTATTTAATGGACAAGAAAAGTCAGACATACAATGTCAAAATTAAATAGGCTAAATGAGAATAAGTGGCCCCCTTTGAGAACAAAACCCCCCATTGAGAATTAGGCATTATTTTGTAAGAGAATTAAACAGAAACTTATTCTGTAAAGGGGAGGGATGGTTAAATAATCATAGGTGCAGGAAAGGACAAAACAACTGTCAATGAGCTGTTTATTACCACTTGGTTAATCAACTGAATTTTTTTTACCATGATAACCAGACCATAACATAAAGAAATATAAAATATGTGGATATGCTGTACAACTACAGATTGCAAGAGCTAGTGAAGCTCAGTTTTGTTAAAAAAATCCTGAGCAGTCTTGAAACTGATTGAGATTACTGCTTCAAATGTGGAAAAGATAAGGCATGTATGGAATGTAACTTGAAAAGCAGCAAGAAAGAACTTGAAGAGTTCTAAGTTTTTCAGCCTAATTTTAGCTGGTTAAAGCTGGTTAACAACTTTTAAGTTCTTGAATAACCACTTTTGTGAGTGTCTGTGTGACCAAATGCCAATTAACTATCCAAAGCAGATTTCTCAATATCAAAGAGTGGAACCAAATGTAATTCATCTTTTGGTAGAAATGACTAGTAAACAAGGGACAAACAGGTTGTATGAGATCCTGGCATTGATAAGTCATCATCCTGCTTGACATTCTTATTTGCAAAATAAGGAAGGATGGTCCAGATGAAATGGTCATTCAGTAGGGAACGCTACGCTTCTCAATTGTAGCTCTCTGTCTGGGAAATTATTCAGTATTGCATAAGTCTATAGCATGCTTTTGTTCAAGATTTTAGTTAATGGCCTGGATGGTGGAAAACCGAACATATTGAGAAAGTCTGCAGATATTACTAGAATACCAGGGGGCTTTAATGTTCTAGAGGGAAGAGAGGAGGACTGGCATTTAAAGTGTTGTCATTATAATAGGGTTGAAACGGCAAAGGATGTTCCTTTGATTCCTTTTGTGAATCACATTCAAAAAACAAATATAAATAATATTACCTTTATTTGTATGGATTATATTGTTAAAGGTTAGTTTTTCTTTATATTACTGGTGTGAGTATATAGACACTGGAGAAAAATGTGTTAATTAGCAATCAGTGATCTTTACAGAACTGAGTAACCCTGGAATTCACTGCACTAAACACCACAAGAAACAGATATCTATATGTTTTATGAAGAATACCTGAGTAAGATTCTCATTATTTATGGAGCAACTGATGTGATTAGAAGCTGTTTTAAGTTAACCGAGAAAAACAAACCAGGCTGGATAGATGAAATAAACTGTAGTGCCCATTTTGGAACAAGCAATCAAGCACAAACACATATCGTTAAATGATCATAGAATTACAGAATCACAGAATATACTGAATTGGAAGAGATCCATCAGGAACCTGCAAATATAAGATATAGGAGGAAAAATCACAGAACTGATTACTCTGAGGGGAGATACTAACGGGTCGTGAAGGGAGGTGAACAGAAGGCATAGAGTCTATTATTATAGGATGACAGTGAAAAAGCAAATTTAAAAGAACAGCTAATGTCTATTCTGCATAACAGTCTGTATTGTTACTGCTAGGGACAGGATACATAAACACACCATCAGGCTGTCTGGCAACACCAATTTATACAAATGGAGAATAATTTTATCACAGCAAAACAAGATATGTGTTTTTCCTTTGTGGATTTTGTCTGTGGAAAGGGGCTTCTGAAATGGACTGTGAACTTTTTCCCAACTGTGTTTGGTATTCAAGACTCCTTTTGTGTTCCCCCAATGCAGCTGCATTAGTGGGGTTTTTTTTGGAAATGTGTCAGTGCCGTGTCAGGCATGTCTGACCTCCTACCATTTTGTTGTGAAATGAAGAAATACAGTCTGCAATGGTATTCCAATGGAGGTCTGACTCCAAAGCTTTTCATTAGAATAAACAAAGATTGGGGCTTCCCTTTAACATTTATATCTGTAATTTTTTTGTATGTTTGTTTTCTAAGCTGAAGAGGCAAGATATTGGGGGAACTTAATGTCCTTTCCTTATTGTAAGACATTAGATTAGTACAATCCTTGGTCTACTTTTCCTGTGAGGGCTGTAAAGAGAGATTTGAGACCGGGAAAGCTGTGTGCACAAAAACCTTCTTTCATCATTGTGCTAGACTGGTCCTTTGCAAATAATGTGAACAATAGCTATCAGAAAGATTACAGAATTCTTTATGATAGGGTATGAAGAATTTACTATTTGAGTTCATGCTAAGAAAGGGTGAAAGAGTGGGACAGAACATTGTCCTGCTTACACAATCCCTACATCAGAGAAAGATTCCAGTTTATTGTACCCAAACCTGTACTTGAGTAGAAAAAGTAGTGGATAATTGAAGTGTATATATGCGTATATAGCAGAAAAGGTGGTATTTGACTCAATTGCCTCCCTTCCCTCCTAAACTCTGTATAATTGGAAATTTTAGCACCTTTTCCTGGAAATTTATATCAGATGTCAGAGTTTAAAAAAATAGTGAGATAATTGTACCATTGACATCTCTTTAATGACTGTTGTTTTAAAGTGTATCACTCTAGAGTGAGACCATAGTTTCATAGTCATCAATACTAAGAAACCACATTATTGAATCACTGATTTATAAGAAATTGATTCAAATCAA
Source organism: Turdus rufiventris (assembly GCA_013186435.1). Taxonomy (NCBI): domain Eukaryota; kingdom Metazoa; phylum Chordata; class Aves; order Passeriformes; family Turdidae; genus Turdus; species Turdus rufiventris. The sequence goes on from PYHW01009486.1 coordinate 12,121,916, forward strand.
GAATACAGTTTATGGCTGTGTTTATATTGCTTTAGCTGAAGCACACTGTGAAATTCCTGAGAGCTTTTATGCCAAAAGCCAGATATAAGAGGTCAGATAATACTGACTGACCTTATGGGACAAAGTCAACCCATCAAAAGGTTTAAAAATATCTCAAGCTGCCAATAATTTGTGCTGGTTCAGTGCTTTGTGTCATGTGATGGTACTGATTTTGATCTAGTACTGGGAGCTCTAAAGGCAGACTCAGTGTGTCATGAAACTGTGGTGCCTTAGTTGCAGTTATTTTTGCAAGCACATCCTAACTGGTATAAAAAACTCCTCTCTTGTGTCATGGTTTAACCCACACCTGAGTACCATGTAGATGCCCGCTTGCTCTCCTGCTGCCTGCCTCCCCTTCAGCGGAGAGAAAAATGGAAAAGAAAAGTAAAATTTGTGGGTTGAGATAAGAACAATTTTATAATTGAAGAAAAATGCCATTATTACAGTAATATTAATTATAATGATAATAATAACAATACAGTTGCAATAATGACTCTTGTGAAAAAGAAACTGTGAGGGAGACTGAGAGAGGGGAATAAAACCCAAGAGAACCAAGTGTCACACAGTACAAGATCTTACCCCCTGCTGACCACTTCCCAACCCATTCCCCATTCTCCTAACCACCTTCCCTCAATTAACATCCTGGGCATGATGTGCTATGTTATGGAACATCCCTTTAGCCAGTTTGGATTATGTCTCCTGACCATGCTCCCTCCCAGTATCTTGTGCACCTGCTGTTGACAGAGAAGGGGAAACTGAAAGGTCCTTGATTTAGAGTAAACACAAATTAGCAACGACTAAAACATCAGTGTGTCACCAACATGCTGAATGCAGCACTGTACCAGTTAATAGGAAGAAAACTAACTCTATTCCAGCTAAAATCAGGACAGGAGACATGTTCTTATTTCTACATTGCAGTTTGTCATCGGTCACTTTTGGCATTGCCTCAATGCATGAGCTGGGCTGCACCCTGAACCATGGGAATTAAGTGTACCCCAAAATGTTGTTCCTTTTTTATTCATTTTAAAACTGGGAAATTTCAGTGGGTCCATGATTTAACCTGTGGATTCCACTAAGCTGTGCAAATAAGGTGCGGTGCCCTGTGACATGAAGCAGGAATGAGTAGACACAGATGTGTGTGGCACATCATGCACAATAAAATAAGAAGCTCTTCGGGCCAAAACAAGTTTTATTGTGGGCGAAAAGGTGCAAACCCATATATGACTACTAAATTTACCATGGAAAGAAAATGGGACAGTGTAATATTATTACTGATTGACTGCAGCCAAATCCTTGACTTTGCCCTGAGTCTACCTATTTTCAAATAGCCTGAAATGGCCGGTACTCTGCAGATGATCCAAAAACCTCTGCAAAGCAAATTAGTTACTGAACATCAACTTTTTTTTTTTTTTTTTTTAAATATTCAGAGAAGTGCTGTGTATGAAATATGCATTTATCATATCCAGCTAGTGTGAATATAAATTACAAATAATTATATATTAAGACTGGGAAAGGCATTGTTAAGGTCAAAAATATACTAAATACAGATTTTCATTGAAAAGGAAGATGGTTTGGAATGTTTTTATTTTTAAAATGGGTGAGTACTTTAATGATCCAATAGCAAATGAGGGGAAGCCACTGAATGCTTATGAGCAGATGTAGAAATACCTCCAAACCTGCTGGTGAATATGACTCTTCATGGAGATGTATAGTGAAATAATGTACCACAAAATTTTAAAAGGCTTTTCGAAACTGGGAGAGGTGATTATTCTAAAAGTTATAATAATCCTTTAATTTTCCTGCTGTGGAATATTCTACAGCTAAACACTCTTCTCTCTGTCTATTAAAAAANATGTAATTGCTGTAAATTAGAACCTGAAGCTAAAATGAGACTAATTAAAACTGGTTGTTGAGCATGGGATGGAACAAAAAAAAGTGTGAAATATTGGAACCAACTTTCAAAGTTTTAGGGTTTTTTAATGATCAAATGCCTGCAAATCAAAATTATTTGGATAAGTGTTGGGGTAATTGGCAAAAATAAAACAGACTGTGCCATGTGAAAGACCAGAACAGATGACCAGAAATTCCTTCAGGATTTAATTTTAACAATTTCTGGTCAAAGGTTTTTGTTTTTGTTTTTGTTTTTCACTACTGCTAAACTTGCACTTTCACTAGCCGAGGATCCTGCATAACCAGCCATTGCAAATTTTCTCATTTTATGGATACTGCTAATTTCAGCAATATCCCATTGCAGCAACTTGTGCCAAGGCTGCAGCCTTGTCTAATGCCAATGTGAAACAAAATGAACAATGTGAAACAAAATGAAAGTGAAGTATATTAACAATATTTAGAACCATATGAACTTGTATCGGTTTAGATAAAGGAGCAATCCTTCTTCTCCCAGAGTTTGGGCAGTTCATCGCAGAAAATTCTTGAAGTGTGCAGCTGTAAGTATTCAGATTTTTGTACAGGGGTGTGTATATAACACACTGGGCATCAAGTTACCAATGTAGCAATACATCTGAATTACAGACCCCTGCTTCCCAATTGCTAAGCAGTAGCAATTCCATGAGCTGGAAGCTACTTTTCCTCAGAAGTACTTCTGGGATGCCTTCATCTCTGGTCATTTGCACTTCCAGTCTATTCCTGTGTCTCCGTGGTGTTACTAAAAGACAGATTGTATCAACTACCACCTTCTGGGCGCTAAGAGTTTGTCAGCACAGCTGTGTGCCTTTTCACACGTGTCATTTCAATGCCCAAGAGCATTCCAATTTAATTGGCTGGAACAGTGTGAGCTGCCTGCCTTGGTTTATACTCAGTATGGTTACAGAACTGGGTGCTGTCAATGGCTGATTATTCCCAAACTGTTTAAATTATTAATAGAAACTAAAAACTAAATTAGTAATTAAACAAAATAAAATGCCTACTTGATCTGCTACTTTCTTTCCATTAGAGAAACACTTTTAGTTGTACTCAGTGTTAGCCTAATTTTTTCCCCTGATGTCCATAAAATTCCCAGTCCATAAATATTCATCACCTACTAATGTGTGTTTAACTTTACATCAACTATGGCCCCACATCTCAGAATGATATATAGTGGGTGTGTGTAGCTAAAAATCGATCAGACATATTTCTGTCCATTTCGTCACCATTTGTGAAAACCAGCTTGTCTTCCTGAGAAGAGATGATCCTGGAGAGTAGACAAACATGTGAGCTTGCTGTTGCTTGGTCCAAGCACATAGCCAGATTCTACAGGGTTTGACCTCTGTGCCTACAGGAATGAGAAACTTACTGAGTATTGGTAGAAAGGGTTTCTGGAGCAGAGATGGTCTTTCTGTTTTTCATCCCAAGCTCCAATATTTGCATATATACCATATATGCAGCTGTAACTTTTATAACCTAGATAGAGTCATTCTATAATTTCTTTTTAAAGAAGGGCTTGTTCTTTAAACTATGACTTGCTTTGATGGTATATTATATTCATTCCAGCCAATAATTTTTATTGTACTTCTTTCAACTCTGGCTGTAAAATGCACATAGCATAAATGAGCTTCACCAAGGTATTAAAAGTTCAGTTACCAATAATTTAGTGACAAAGTTCTCCCCAACTTAATTCTGTTATGCTCACAGACTTACTTTCATAAGAGATTAATATCCTACCAGCTTTTATTTGTTCATTCTTTTCTTTTTTTTTTTTCTTTTTTTTTTTTTTTTCCAGTATTTTCACTCTGCGTATATGAAGAGTATTTGGCAAGTTCCCAGCTAAACAATGACTTCTAGCAGCTCAAGTCAGCCAGGACACTTCTTTCATTAGAGTCCTGATGAATTGTTTCTTCTACAATGTGAAAACAGCTCTTGCTGTTTCTACTGTATTTGTGAAATTGACTTCATGAAATCTGTAATCAATTGGTTAGGTTTTTCTTTAAATATTTACTAAGCTGTATTCTTCAAGCCCCATAAGCATTAATACCAAATATAATTTTTACTTCATCAACAGAAAGATCCCCCTTCCCAGCCCCAAATAAACAAGTTGTCCCAGGAGAATATGACATAAACTGAACTCATTTGATATTTAGATCTATTTCAATGTATTTCACAGGTACTGCAGAGCTTGGATCACTTCTGCTAAGACTGAAGTGCTTTTTGTAAGTGCCCACATAAATCTCAACCCATTTCAGTGTTTTCAGATGCACATGAGAGTATTGGCAGCATCTCTGGCAATTCTTTGTACCTTACTGCAGAGATCTGAGAGATTACTAACCCAAAATGAGATGATGACTAAGAGAGAGCAAACTCTGTAGGAAGATTACAAAATTCCATTCATCAAGCTCAGACTTGTGGGGTTTCATTCTGGAACTTCTGAGGATTATGTTTTACATACTCCAAGGTTTCTTGCATTTTTCTATTAACTGATTCCTAATTACAGGCATCTGAAAGAAAAAAACTAGAAATGCCTCTCTGGAGTACCACAGTATGTTGATTCATTCCAGCCACTGTTTGCATATTTGAAGAGCATTTTCATCTACTTTTGTTTCAAGACTGCATGCAATAGTAACTCCCTATTGTGTCCATATCACCATTTACTGTGTTGATCTGATTTAGAGATTTGACAGATTTATGTGCTTCCCTAAGGCAGAAACACCACTGAATCAGTGAAGGGTTCTGATCTGTAGCACCAAGCAGACATGAAGCTATGCGATTTCATTAAGTAGCACTGAAAAATGTAAATGCCTGGCAGTTTCAACACTTTTCCAAGTATTTTGCTGAGTCGGGAGTTACTGCTAAGCATTCAAACAGTCCCACTCTGGTGCCTGGAATCACTATGTGTTGAAGGATGTGTTTTGCTACTCTAATTATGGGTTTAAACTCTTCAAAAAATGCTTGCCAAAAGCAGAACATCTACCAGTCCGCTTCAATCTTCACACTATACCTTTTTGAAGAGAACTGGCATAGCTTTTGCTTTTTCTGTGCTCTTTTTCATAGCTATTAGCTAAATTCTAAATGAATTCGCAAAATTTGGATTGCCTTCCTGCAGCTGAGATGTATTTAAAAATTAATTAAACTGGCAGTTTCTGATTGCCAGCTAAAACACATTTAATCACATTTTCATTCAATTTTAAAAGATGGAGTTCCTTTCTGACAGCTTGTTACCTAATGCATTCCACCAGACCAGCAAATAAAATATATTTTATCTTTCTAAGGATATGCATTGATCTGACTTGCAGTGTTCCTGTTTGAAATCATACCTGTCTTTGACTTAGAGACTACTGCTCACAATCAGTATTTGATGAGAATTTTAACCTAGTGAATGTGTATGAGAACTTTGAATTTCTGTGGAACCTGCATTTTATTCACAAGTTTCATACTCTTATCTGTGAGATTATTTTCACTCCTCTTCTGCTTTCTTTCTCTGACTTACAGATAGTTTGCATCATATGTGGCCTCTACAGTGACTGTAACTCTATGTTGGCAATTGTATGACATGATCAAATACTGCAGAAAAAACCAGCTCTACGTTTTTTTCCTGGGCAACAAGTAGAACATTTACTCTTAGCTATCAGAACCTTGATGGTAGAGCTGGCAGGCTTTGCTTCATTATTGTTGTACACTTTAAACTGCTGAATGCTCCCCAACATTTAAAGTATAATGAAGAAAAACACTGTCATGGATAGTGACTTGTAAGTTACACAAGAATTTGCTTAGGAAAAGCAACAGTAATGACAGAATTTTAGGACAATTGTATTTGGAGTGGTGTGTGAACCCTGAGTATGCACAAGAAAGTCTGTTGGAATGTGGAAAGAGAATAACTTTTGTGCCATTAGCAAAAAAAAAAAAAATTAAACTGTCTTTATTTTTATCTTATCTCTTTTATTTTATATTTTATGTCCATTTTTTGTAGCTGTGGGTTGCAGCTTGATTTTTGAAAAATACATATCCTATACACTTAGTATCCAGTGAACAGATAAAGAGGCATTACCACATACTCACACTCAGAAGCATTAAACATTTAGTCCAATTAAGGATTCTGTTGTGGAAAAAACAAGATATAGCTTACAGATATCCAAAACTTTAGCTTGTAGATATCCAAAACTGCTTGTCTCTTACACAAAGCATGGTTTAGCAGTCTAAAACCACATGCATAGAGACGAGTGTCCATCCTGGACCTTTGAAATCAGGCCTTCACCATGACAAACCCAGAGAAAGATGTTAAATTACCACTGATCTGCCAGGAAGGAAATACCTGTCTAGTTTGGTTTACTCTAAATTTTTGGGAAACTCCATCCTAGTGCAGAAATGCTGATTGCAATGGCTGGGTGATGTGGACCTGTTGGAGCCAGTCCAGAGAAGTCCAGAGCTGATCAGAGGGCTGGAATGCTTCTCCTGTGAAGACAGGCTGAGACAGTTGGGATTGTTCAACTTCGAGAAGAGAAGGCTCTGTGGGGACCTTGTAACACCTTACAGTACTGAAATGCAAGATGGAAAGAGACATTTTAGAAGGGCAAGGAGTGATAGGATAAAGGGGAATGGCTTTAATCTAATGGAGGGTAGATTTAAATTAGATATTAGGAAGAAATTAATAACTATAAAAGTGGTGAGAAACAGGTTGCTTGGAGAAATTGTGAAAGCCCATTCCCAGAAGTACTGGAGGCCAAGCTGGATAAGGCTCTGAGCAGCCAGGTCTATGGGAAGGTGATCCTGCTTGTGAACCACCTTACTTGTGGACTAATAAATCTTGATTTATTTATAGAAATTAAAATATTTTCGATCAAGAGGAAATTAGAAATTCTGGCTCTGTACTTCTTTTACTATTCTTATCCATTTAAGAAATGAGCAATCAGTTATTGTCAACTAGCAATGAGAAATATGAAAATAAAATGTTGAAAAACAGCCTGTCCTCACTTAAGACAATGAAATGATCTCTGGTGCAAAACCATCTTGATTTTAAAATGGTCAGAGCTTAACCTATTTCTTCTGTCTGAATTTTGAATATTTTTGGGGGAGTTGGTTTACTTATATATGTCAGAGGGACATAGCCATGCAAGCAGAACTATATGTTTTATGAGTATTACATATGTGCTTAAAATGCTTTGCAAAACCAGCATACTCAAATCTCTCTGTCTGAAATAAACACCAGCTGAAAATAGAAGAAAATAATTTGTTGTTTGATGAAGACTCTTATTCCAATAATCAATACAGTAATTGATTTTTGCTTACCTCAACTTTTTTAAAATACAGTTCTGCAGAAAAATTGTATTGAGAAGTTGTCCATATATACTTGGTAAATCTATTGCCCTTATAGCTGTCAAACTCACACTAAAATCAGTAGCAGTTTTCCTGAAGCACAAGTTGTGGCTTAAGGAAAACATTATGACTAACTATATTCCTGCTGTGCTCCTTCTGTGAGCACCATCCTATGAGGAATTGGAAGATCTACCTCAAGTATGAAGGAAAACAGTAGTCTAATATAGAAGAACTAAACTAATAAAGATTTGTTTTCAGTGAACCTCAACAGAAGACAAATAAAAAATGGAAAAATAAGTTAGAAAAAGTAGCATGTACACACCATAACCAGAACTTCTTTTGAGCTGGCTTTCATTACAGTGGTCCCCAAAGCAGCAGGAAAACAGATTTGTATATAGGTCACAACAGTTACAGAGTGAGCATTGGTTAAAAACATAATCAGAATGTCATGACAAGTATTACAGTAAAAACTGGCATATGCCCAAAGTAGCTCTAACAGAGGTGATCCTGTGGGTAAATAGTGATGAGTTCAGGGTTACAGTCATCACAGAGAAATATACTATGGTTGTCTCATAGAACAGTTTGCAGTTATTTTATTGATCTTGGATAAATGCATTTTTATACTACCTGTGCTTTAAAGGGATGACACATTTGCACACAGTATTGTGGTATTTAATGCTTAATTGGATGAAAAAGACACTACTATTATTGTGGTAGATAGTAATGAAAAAACAATTCAACAACGATTTTTTTCAGCCTACCTTCCTTGCTTCTTCCATTCAACCAACTTAAACATGGAATAATGGATTATTATGTACGGTGGCCAAGGTCTTCATACTACACTCAATGACCAGCTTCAACAAGTGTTACATTTTTGTCTGTGTCCTTGTGACTAAGGATATTAAATTTTAGCTGTAGCAGACTCCATTGAATCTTATTATGTTCTCAGGTTTATTATAATTTGTGGCTATCCTGGTTTACAGTAGCTAGGAAACAAAACTGACATCTCTAAATAGTTAAATTTATTCCAACTAAATTCCACTGTCCTTAATCCAGGAATATTTTTTAAACTTTTTAGTTTAAATACTGATACTAATTTCCATCTGCCCTCTCAATTAAAAATATGGCCAATGTTCCTACTTATTGAAAAGGCTTGAAATAGATCTCTCTACCTAACCACCAGAAAGATGGGTGCAAGAGAAACCAAATATTGTACAGAAATAGAAATTTGTTCCAAGCTATCTGCACTGACTGAGGTAGTTTAAGGAGAGAGAAAAGCTGTTTATAGATCTAGTTACTAATAATGGTCTTCTGAATTTGATACTGGAAACAGTAACTAAATTACTTCCTCAGGTGAAAATTTCACATTTATCAAAGTGAAACCTCTCAGGAAAAAGAACTTCACAGGATTTTTTCTAATGGAACAATGTTTGAAGAATCACAACAGAAAAGAGCTTAGAGAGCTTCCCTATGAGGAGGAGGGAATGAAGCAATTATTTTCTAACAAAAACTTAGTAGAAAGAAGTATGAGACAGATAAAATAGGGATATAGAAATTATTTTTAGGCTTTTTTTAATGTACAAATAAAAGGCTTGCTATTAAAAATGTATAAACTCATTTATAATCCTTTACAGAATATATAATTAAACTATTTGAACTTTTTCAAATGTTAAATAGGGGTTGAGAGCAAAATATCCTTTTTTTCTGAGCCAATGTTTTAATGAGTTTTATTACATTAGGGTAAAAAAGGTATAGAAAGAGATATGAACAGGTTATGTCTTGTTTTTGAACATACATTGATCATTAACTGTGGGGGACTGCAAAATCTCTCAGAAATTTTCCAGTAGGTGTATCGCGCGTAATTGCCCAGTGTGGGCTTACGCCCTCCTGTTGAACTCCAATTTGTGGTCACTGAAGCATCATTTGTCTCAAGCAGTGGAGCTTCTCCCCACTGCAGTAATTTCTATACAACCAACTTGACTTTTTGCATTCAAGTGCTGGGGAGAGACACAAAAGGCGTTTGGATCCCAGAAGACTCAAAAGAAAGGATTCCTGGTGATAGAAAGGAAGGATAGGCATTTATTCATTTTTGAATCTTATGCACTTACCTACCCCTTAGTGAATGACCAGATAAAATCATAGAATCATCAAGATTAGAAGAGACTTCTAAGATCTGTCATGTCTAACCATTTCCTCAGCTCCACCACTATTATTACCTCTAAATAGTTAAACCACATCACCCAGCATCAGATCCAGATGCCTCTTAAATAACTCCGGGGATGGTGACTCCACCCTCTCCCTGGGAAACCTATTCCAATGCCTGACCACCCTAACAATAAAAATATATTTTCTAAAATCTAGTTTGAGCTCCACTATCTCAGATTAAGGCCATTTTCTCTAGATCTCTCACTGCAGGCAGTGTAGGAGAGACTAGCCCCCAGCTGGCTTCATCTTCCTTTCAGGGAGTTGTAGAGGGTGGTGAGGAACCTCCTCTTCTTGAGACTAAACAAACCCAGCCCCCTTGGCCGTTCCTTGTAAGCTATTTTCTCTAGATGCATCATGAGCCTTGTTGCCCTTTGCTGGACATGCTCCAGCACCCCAATCTGCTTTTCGAAGTGAGGTGCCCAGAACTGTACATAGTATTGAAGGTGAAGCTTTCAGGAGAATGCTCACTTCAGTCCTGCTGGCTAAACCATTCCTGACTCAGGCCAGAATGCCGCTGGCCTTCTTGGTCCCTGAGCACATCCTGGCTCATGTTCATCCACTGTCAACCACCACCCCCAAGTCCTTTCTGCCAAAAAAGCTCTCAATCCACTGCTCCCTTGATGCTGCCTGGGGTTGCTGTGACCCAAGAGCAGGACCTGGACCCTGCACTGGACCTTGTTGAACCTCCTGCAGTTGTGACCTCAGCCCACTGATGGAGTCTGTCCAGGTCTCTCTGCAGAGCCTTCCTACCCTTGAGCAGATCTACACTGCCACCCAAACTGGTCTTGTCTGCAAATTTACTGAGGGTGCACTCAGTTGCCATGTCTAAGCATCAATAAAGATGTAAAACAGGACTGGACGCAAGACTAAGCTCTGGGGAACACCACTAGAGACCAGCCACCAACTGGATTTAACTCCTTTCACCATGCTCTGGGCCTGGCCACCCAGCCAGTTTTATACCCGCCAGAGTTCACCCATCCAAGCTGTGAGCAGACAGTTTTTCTGAGGGATGCTGTGGAAGATGGTGTCAAATGCTTTAGTGAAGCTTAGATAAACTTCATCCACAGCCTTCCCCTCATCTACTAAGTTGGTCACTGTGTTGTAGAAGGATATCAGGTTGGTCAAACAGGACCTTCCTTTCATAAATCCTTGTTGGCTGGCCTGATTGCTTGGTTGTCCTGCATGTGCAGTGTAATGGTAGTCAGGATGATCTTGCTTGGAACTGAGATTAGGTTGACAGGCCTGTAAGTTCCTTGGATCATCCTTCCAACCTTTCTTATTGATGGTTGTTACATTTGCCAATTTCCAGTCAGCTGGAACTTCTCCAGTTGATGAGGACTGCCGGTAGATGATTGAAAGTAGTCTATGAAGCTCTTACACCAGTTTCCTCATTACTCTGAGGTGGATCCCACAGGAGCCCAAGGATTTATACACATCTTAATTGGCATAGCATGTCCATTGTCAACCATCTCCTCCTGGATTTTGAGGGCTTCCTTCACCTCCCTATCAGCTTCCAGCTCAGTGAGTGGAGTATCCTGAGGACAACTAGTCTAGATTTTGGAGACTGAGGCAAAGAAGGCATCAAGTACCTCTGCCATTCCTCATCCCCTTCACTACAACACCCTCTGGATTCAGCAAATGATGGAGAAACTCCTCGAGTCTCCTTTTGCCAACCATATATTTATAGAAACCATTTTGGTTTTTAAGTGTAGCAGGAAAATCAAGCTGTAGTTGGACGTTGTCTCTTCTAATCCTTTCCATATATGACCTCATAACATTCTTGTAGTTGTCCCAAGTCACCTGACCTTCCTTCTAGAGTCAGGAGATTCTCTTTTTTGTCCTAGGTTCCAGCCTAAACTCTCTGCTTAATGAGGCTACTCTTTTTCCCCGGTGACTTGTCTTTATACACCTTGAGATAGACTGCCCCTGAATATTTCACAATTACTTTTTAAAGTATTTTAGCCTTCTTGGGCTCCCTTGCCTCCCAGGACTGACTTCCACAGGACTCTGTAGATCAATTTGCAAAACAGGCCAAAGTCTGCCCACCAGAAGTCCAAGGAGGAAGGTGCCCCTCCTTCCTTCAGCCAGTATTGTAACCTCTAACATTTCTGGTGCTCCAGACAGGCACTGAGCAGCACAATACCCACCTGTCCTCTGTTCACAAACAACAGATCCAGCAGAGCACCTCCTCGGGAAGGCTCATTTTCCAGGTGTATGAGGAAGCTGTCTTCCACACACTCCAGGATCTTCCTAGATGCTTCCTCTCTGCTGTGCTGTATTTCCAGCAGCCATCTGCCAAGCTGACGCCACCCATGAGTACAAAGGCTGGTAACTGTGGGGCTTCTGGCAGGGTGTTTGCAGAATGCCCCAAGTGCCTGTTCTCCCCAGCTGGCTGGTCTGTAACAGAGTCTCCGCACCCTGCTGACCCTCCCCAGTCTTCACCCAGAGGCTCTCAGCTGTCTTCATCATCACCAATTTCAATACAATCAAAGCACTCCCTAACACACAGCGCTAGCCCAGCACTTCCCTTGCTTCACCTGTCTCTTCTAAAGGGTTTATAGCCACCCACTGCAGCACTAAAGTTGTGGAGTCGTCCCACCATGCTTCCATGATAGAAGTCACCACAGAGGAGGATGCAGCCATGGTTTAAAACACAAATCTCTAAATGAGCATACAAGACTTGTGTCAGTAGAGAATGGTTAATTATTTTTCCTGTGGTTCTCTGTTGTGTGTTTAGAGCCAGAGATATTATTAACCTGAATGGTATTGCAGACACAAAGAGTCAAAAATGACATTTTCTGAAGTTGTAGTCTCTCTCATTGTCCTGCAACAAATACAATTAAATACAAGCAAATTTATCCCCGTAATGGGGATAAATTAATCTGACATTAAGACAAACATGCAGGAACATTTTTTGTTTGAAAAGCCTTAGCCAGCATAATTACTCACTAGAGTTTTGCACAAACAGAAACGGAGAATAAGCAAAATGCAATTGAATTCAAGGGTGAAATCATAATATTAATTTCTTACTAAAATGGAATATAGTGCAGAAGAGGACTGATAAAAAGTGAACAGTACTTGCGTGGCTCCAGTGCTAATTTTCATGGAGTCATCTTTAGAAAAATCTAATAATAACTTTGTACAGTTAATGAATAAACTACCTTTTTTCTTAGTTTACATAATCAGTGTTGAGTGTGGAAAAATAGAATGTCTTGCAGGGGAAGAAATAAACAGGCTTTTGCCATAGTCCTTTTTATTCTAAAGGAGATGGACAGAAATAGATAAAAACTGGCATTTTGGCACCTCTGGAGAAGTGGAAATATAGAAATGAATTGCTCCTCTCAGGGATGTAATTCTACTCTTCTTTATAGTAATGCAATTGTGTATTGCACCAGGCTACAGGTTAAAAAAAAAGCTTGTCTAGCCTTTCATGACTAACATGAAATTTGTCTTATCAAGAAAAACTGTGATGAACCTTGAGGGATACATGATGTACTGGATGTGTAAAATATATCATGACTCTTTTGTATGAACAGTCATTAAGAGAAAATTGTTGGAGAGAATGAAGAGGAAGGGTCTGGTTTATTAAAATTTTCTTAACACCTTGTTTTCAGTTGTTTTTCGGGGTTTTTTGTTGTTGTTTATTTTGGTTTGTTTTTTTTGGGGGGGGTGTTTTTGTTTTTGTTTTTGTTTTTGTTTTAAATAGGGCAAAGATACTACAATTACACAGTTTTAATGTGACATTCAGAGAATTTTGAGGGTCTCAAAATCTGACCCCCTCTGCTCAGGTGAGGTTAAAACTGATGGACACCAAATTAGGTGATCTCAGGCTTAACGAACCCATTGTTTTTTACTTATTTTGAACTTAACTGAGCAGCAACAGGAGCTGTGAAGAGGGAGTTCAGATGACAACTGGAAAAGAAATGTTGAATGTCTGTAGCAGATGTGATAGAGGTCTTGAGAGAGCAAAAATTTTCCTTAGAGTTCGGAAATTTATAGAGAGTGATTAATGGGATAGGAGGACCAGAAGGGGAAATAAAAAACAAACCAAAAATTTGGGGAAGAAATAATGCCATCAAAGAAGAGCATCAGCACCCAAGATACAGCACCAAATCTCCCATACTCTTTTGCTAGTGTTAAAATTTGATCAAATCTCACTTCAATGTAGCTTCATGAGCTTTGTTCCATTGTAGCAGACAGGATCTGCATGGTTATCTTGATAGTAAACTCCCTCATTAGGTTATACGTTGTGTTACTCTCTTTGTGCTTCCGAGTGCCATGGTTAGCCAAAATACCTATTTGCCCTCATTTTATGGTTTCCTTTGCTGATCTCCTTCATGACCATCTGGTGAACAGACTGGAAATGAGGCAGGGGGACAGCGGCCTGAGGTACTCATTGGCATCCTGGCCTTCTTCACTGTTTGTTTCCCTGGTGGACCTAAGAGACCCCACATTGCTGCTGTGATGAATACATAGAACTAACTGTTTCCTAGCAACACTGAGGGCACATCTAAAAACTGGATTAACAGATTGAACTATGTCCAGCAGGTTTATTCTGAACTGGCTTAATCCCATACAAACACAAACAAGACAAGGTAGCAGTGCTGACTTTCATCACTCTATACCCAAAGCCCCAGGGTTTTTAAAACTGATTGCAAATAAACAGCAATACCCTGAGGTTTCTGGTTCTGCTGATGGAATTGGGTATCTGAACTGCTTTGGTAAGAACAGGCTATGAAACACTCTTCTTCATATTTGATCATGGAAGGAGGCTGCACACTCAAGGCATCAACTTTTGTGCATCCATTTTTGTGGGTCGCTGAAATTTGTAACATAGGAACACTGGGTTATTAACTTATCCTGAAGCCTGTTAGCTAGTAGGGTGCTTAAAAGTTAATGAGCAGCAACAATGCTTATAAACTGGCAGCAGGTAGGAGATGCTGCTGAAGGGGCGTTTCTTCCTGACGCTATCCCTGGCTGCACACGCCAGCTGCCTCAAGCACTAGCATTTGTGCATGGCACAGAGATTGTACCAGGAAAACTCGTTAAGAAAAGGAAGGCAGTTGCAACTGAGTAATTCCTCAAGAGAACATTTACTTCCAGAAAAAAACCCCACGACTTGTCTCACTGACAAGGCCCCAGATTCCTTGGAATACGTGGTGGTTTACTACTGTGCCAACTGATGCCCTAGGTAAAGGAGATTAATAGATCAGCAAAGACAATATCCTCATGGCCTTTGTCAATGTCACTCTAAAAGCAGAGTCTGTGTGGGTCTCTCTAGCTCCAAGTGACTCATCTCTGTGTAGATAAAACAAATTGTCTTTCATTTGAAAGGAGAAAGTTAGTTTGCAAAGAGAAGACATTTATTGTGTATACATCAGCCCTGCTTTTTTCAAGTTATATTTTTAAAATAATAGTATTGTGTTAATTTCAATGTAAGAAAATAGAAAAGAAATCATAATAACATTTTTTTAAGTTAGCATGGATTAATATACTACTGAACTGAAGGGACTACTGTTGAACTCCAACAAGTGTGCATGAAATTGGAGAGTTTATACCCTTTATAAGCAATAATTTTGAAAGTCTAGCTTTTGTCTTTGTTGATAAGAAGACAATGATGCTATGTAATTTACTTTTAATCTAATATAGTATTGAAGTTCTGATATGATAAGAGCAGAAAAAGTCATCAGTTGTTATATGTGCAAATCAATAGTAAGATTCATACACCTTAACTTTGTTTTGGAAAATACAGATAAGCTCATTCAGATTGGCCTGATAGTTAAAAGTGAGGCCTGTAGAGGTCTCGCTAGAGATGTTTTCCATAACTTACTGTTCTTATAGAATAATTTGTTTCTTTGTCTCTTCTGAAGTGAAATACGATACATATATAATAATGACAGAAATTATCTTTTCAATAAAATTATTTAGAGCATAAATCTCCTTAAATTAGAGTTTATTTGAGAGTCTTTTAATGTTAATTGTATTAAATTCCTTCTCATTTAGAAGCTAATCATTTTCTGGAGGGAGGGCATGGCGTAGGGATAACAAACCAAAAAACTTGAGTGTGTATGCTAAGACATATCCATAAATAAAGTCACTAATGAGAGAAAAACTAGAAAGCAAACTTGAAATATATTGGCATTCCTTGTTTAAACAGTTATTCAAATATTGTATAAAACCAGTGAAAATTGCCTAAGATCTAGAATACTTCTGTGAGTATGTATTTTCTGGAAATAGTTTAAGCTAGTTATGTATTTTTTTTCTGTAAGATGAATGTGAATGTTAAGTAAATAGATGAAATAATCTTAATTAGCTGTAAGAAAAAGCCTGATTTAACCAAGAAGTTCCTCAGTGCTAGTCAGCAATTTTAGAATTGTATATTGAATGCCATTAAGATGATTTATTTTGCAAATGTTGAGAAAATAAGAATTGCAAGTGAGTATTTTTAATTAGAATGCAAATATCAGAACATAGTTTTTGAAAAACCATTCAGGTAATATTCTGGATTCTTGGGACTGCATTACACCACACAGGTGATTCTTAACCAGTTCCTAATGCACCAGCTCTGTGCATTACTGCCCCTTGTCTCTGACACAGATGTGCTGATAAAAACCTCAGCAGAGCTGGAACATTGCATTGCTCCCCACAGCGTGATTAGAGATGACTAAGTGGATTCTACCAGAGTTTCTCTGGAGTAAAATTCATGCTTATCAGCTTTAGCATCAAGAATGTGCACAAATAGTTAAAAGACATTCTCACAGCTCTTCCTTCATCACAGCTGCACTGTGTTACAAAAGGGGCAACACAGAAAATGTAGCCAAAATTAAAGTTTCCACAGAACGTCAAAATTCTGAGAAGTTTCCATAAACTTACAAAAACTTACTTTCAAACAAACATGCTTGAAAGTCTCTTTACTTCACAGAGGGAGAATATGAAAGCAAACATCTTTAAAATTGACCTTATACTTCTGGACTTACATAAAAGCTGTCCTATGATTTAGATAGCAGGCATCTCTAGTAACAGTTTCACTTCAGTGAATATACATAACACTCATTTTAGATGAAATGTTTACCTACTTTTCTATTACTTCTAAGAGTGTGAGGTGAAATGGATTATCCCCTTTTGTGAGCCCTGCTGAATTATACTGTAATTATAATTACTACTGTAAGCTCTTGGCAGAGAAAGGCAGAAGTAACAAATAAATATGTGTGTATGTTATAAATAATTAGTTTCAGTCTTTAATAAAAACAGTGAGCATAAGAGTTGCCATAAGGCAGCTGAATGGAATGAGAATAGGACCCAGGAGCTTGCCATCAGCTCACTGTTTTCTGTTACGAAAGCGTCAAGTGGGATATCTAAAGCACTGGAAAATATGGTCAATACCATGGGGAAAAAATAGACAGGCATTTCAGCATTCTTAGATGGTAGTTATTCCTGCTTCCACAGATTATTCCTCTGGGTTGACAGCCCCAGATTACTGATCTGGTTCTAAGTATGCAACAGAGGGAACAGACATCTGACTGGCTTTGGTGCAGAGCCACCAGAAGCTGAAATTGCAGCTGAAATGTGAACCCAGCTGTACAATCCTCGAGACATCATGAAGCAGTGCTGCTGCTTAGACATGTCTGGCATGCAGCTAACATATCTTTCCAGGCCTGACCTTGGATGCCATTGTTCTGTGTTTGAAGAACTAGGAGCGTTAAGAAGCAGCTTGAGAGATATCTCAGTACTCTGCTAACTCAGCGTTGAAGCTGAGTGATGTGCTCATGCTGTAGCCTCTGTTAGACCCCAGATGATTCTTGCAGGACCACAGGAATGTCTCATTGCTGCACACCTTCTAGTGGGGCCACAGGTTGCCAGCTCTTGGCTGGCAGGGCAAGGCTACATGGACAATTACCCAGCCCACTTCCTTGCTCTAAAAGAGGAAAAAATATTAAAATGGCACAGAAGTGATTCAGAAGTTTGAAATTTATGCTTCTTGTTGTGTTATTGTACTGGCTTTGTAGTGCATTTATTCTGATCAGACTAATTGTATGATTAGTTTTTTTTTCCCTGTTCAGAAGAATGAGTTTGACTATCTAGGATTTCATCAATTAGCTATAGCCAGAGATAGGACACAGGGCTGGTACAAAAAGTCACTTAGTTTCCTAGCTGATTCACCTTGTCCAGGACTAAACAGTCTACCAAATCTGGACTCATTTTAATCCAGAATAGTCTGGCTGAAAGCTATGCAGCTACGACATGGCCTGAAGATTTTCAGTCACCTTATATTACCTTTTGGTCTTTTACAGCAGAAAGCATAGTTTTTTAAAACTGTTATGAAATATTTGGTGACTTATGAAATGTGGGAACAGATGTTCTGAAGTGGATCTCATGGTGAAATGCAATTCCTTGTGTGAAGAAGACGTGTTTCAACGGCACAGACACTTCAGACATCAACTTCTTGTTTGCTTCTCTGCATTTTAAAGTTACAGCTGTTTCTTAGAAGGTTTTTAACTGTGTGGAGTAGTAAGAATTCCTTTTGATTATACTTCCAAGATAACTAAATGGAAAATTCTAGAGGACATTACTTGGTAGGTTGCCTCTTGTCACGTTTGCTTTCACCTCTTTGGAGCTTCTCTCACAGAAAACTGTATACACTCTTATCAGCTTCAGTGACCTGAAATAATTAATTTCCTTCTCTCCCTAGCTCCTTAACCTTTTCATTTTGAAAGCATTACTGGACTATAATTTCTTGAATATCACAAATACTGTATTTTATCATGGTGGAAAGTTTAAAAAAAAGCGTGAGAATTAAATCTTTGTCAACCCAAAGTGTAATATGCAACCACAGAAAAAAAGTACTGTGATTAACTTGTGGTATTTCAGTTTTACTTTGATAAATTGATAAATCTATTGTAATCGGAGAACATCAAGAATATGTAGCCTCTTCTTTTCTATCTTTGAAAAGTGTAGAATGAAATTGCTCAGAAAAGAATATTCTGACACCACTGTCAATGCTTTTTCTTTTTGTACTTACTGAGGACCCTTTTGTATGCTGCAGTATCTTAACTGAATAATATTAATGCTTTAATTTGACTTTTTAAGGCTGTGCATATTTTCATTTATTCTCAAGTCAGCTTGCATTGTATGAGGATATCGTATGGTTCTTCTTAAGAATTTCCCTAGGTGCTCTACCTGGGTTATCTAAACACATCAGGACATCACTTAGTTGCTTGAAAGTTGAAATGGAATTTTTGTGTTTAAATGCTTAGTAGAATTAAAGACACTCTCACATCCAAAGAGCGAATTCTCCCTTTGTTTATATCTTTCACGTCCTACTCCCTCCCCTTCATCCACGTTTGCCTAAATTGCTTCTCAATTTAGCTCAGAGAGGAATGACTTTCAAACCCTGAAAAAAAAAATTGAAACCGATTTAAAATATTTCATTTGAAAAAGGACCGTCTCAACGTTTTCTCATTGGGTTCTCGCCAAAAAGTGTCTGGGATTGACTTCACTTGGCCGTGTCAGCTCAAAACATCTCTGGAAATGGTTTCCTCAAGAGCTCGAATCTCCTGTGGCTTTGAAACGCTAATTTCAAGATAATCTAATTAGGCTAATGACTTGTCCCCCACCATGCAAGAAAGCTGGGCGAAATTTTCCTGCATCCCAGACTTTCTTTTTAATTTTATTTATTTATTTTAATCGGGCTGATGCTAAACAGCAAGAAGCACAAACTTTGATTTCACAGAAGGAAAACACCCTTTAAAGAAGTAGTTGCTTAGAAGCCAACCGTGCCATGCATTTGAGGAGACATTAAAAAGAAAACAGGTGTTGGGAGTGAAGCGGTAACGCATGCTTATGTATTGATTACGTTTCGTCTGTATCTCAACAGCATTAAGTCTTCATTCACTAGGACACAGACCTTGTAAATGTTAGTGCGATCGGCTGAGACAACAGGCACGCAAGGGTGTAGCTGTGATCTACTAATCCAGCTAATCTTTGTGCTTTGATCATTTACAGAGAGGATCGCAAGCCTGGGAGCAGAGAAATGCAGTTTCGACCCCTCCCAAAAAGGAACTGGGATATGGAATCTGTCCATATGTTTTGAAGCTGTAAATTCAATTTGAAGTGTCGAGTGCGAGAAGATGAAGGAAACCTGAGGATGTGCAAAATATACTGCGTGAACTTCATCTCATCTGATTAAGTTAGAATCAGAAGATCTTCCTGTTAAGCAATTACTTGTTTGGCTTTTTGCATTTACTGAGCTTGTAACAGCAGAATTACAGAGCAGAATAAAAGATGTCACATCACTAAAAATACTGAGCTGCAAGATAGTAGAAAACTGGTTATAGAACTTTTGCTTACTTTCTGCGGATAAAGTTAAGCCTATAAATAATGCCACTTTCTTCTTTTTTTATTTGTTTTAAATATTTCTTTTTCAATGACGAATTATTTCCAAGTTTGTGATTGTTAGCTCTGTTTATTGGATAATAACTAATTTGCTTATGATGTGGCAATTTGACACTCTTTTGTTTGAGATTGTTCTCAGTAATATGTTTCTCATTTTACTTTCCGCTCCTATCGGATTGGACTACAATCTACAATGTTTTTTGTTTTGTGGTATTTTGTAGTCATTTTTACTACTTCCTTTTGATGCTGTCGCTGTTGTTATTGTCGCGAGGGGACAGTCATTTCTCTAGTGTGCTGTACCGTAAATTCGCCCGTCGGGAGGGCCGGAGAGCAATGCTGCTCTCCGGGAAGCGGGCAGGCAGCCCCCGCCGTCTGGGCGCTGAGCCGAGGGCATGAATCATCAGCCGCTGGGCTTTCATCGGCACAGCACTCATCAGCGGCTGGGCGGGAGTCTTGTCGGGCTACACAGGGGTCCCTCCCGGGACACACACGAGCGCTGCCTCCCGCGCTCCTTCCCTGCCCCCGCACGGCCGGTGCCGCTCCCCGGGCTCCCCGAGCAGCTCGCTGCAGCGGCGGCAGGGGAAGGGTCGAGCCGCACGACCAGGCCTGTCCGGTGCCGGGGATGCCCGGCCGAGCCCCGCGGGCGCCGCGCCCTCGGGTGGCCAGCGCCTGCCTGCAGGTGGCGATCGGCACCTCCAGCGCCGCCCGCTCTGCACCCCCAGCCCGGGCAGCCCGGGGGTACGCTGTCCCTTCTGCGGCGGCAGTGCCTGCGCACAAAATGCCCTCTCCCCTCCACCCCCGCGCCGGTCCTGAGGGGTAGCCCAGGGCCACCGCTGATGGGCGCGGAGCTGCGGAACGATTTGTAAAGGGCGGGGGGGAGGAGGGGGAGTCGCGGAGATTTATCTGCAGAGTCCCTTCAAACGGGAGGGGGCGAAGGAGAATGACATCTGTGCCCACCCGACGATGGCGACCCAGCGAGACCACGGCGGAAGGCGGGGGAAGGGGTGGACTGGGAGGGCCGAGAGTAAAGCGGGAGGGAGGGAGGGGAGGGAGAAAGCTAGGGGAGCGCGGAGAGGCTGAGCAGGAGGGAAAGGCGCCGGAGAGCGACAACGCAAGGGGCAGAATCTCGGCAAACGGCGGCAGGAGGGCCGCCCCCACCGTGCGGGGCTGCGCGCTGGGCACAGGCAGCGGGGATGGGCGGGAGCGGGGCGGCTCCGCCAGCCGCCGTCCTCCGAGCTCCGGCCGCCTCCCGCCGCGCTATATAGGGGAGGGAGGGGTGCTAGAGCGGGGGGTGCCCGGCGTGGCCAAACCGCACGGGGCGCCGATGCCTCCTGCCAGGGGAGCGCACAAGTGACCGGCATCTCTTCCCATGTCTGTCTCCTGAAGCGACCCCCCCACCCCCGCCCGGCATGGATGCGGCCAACAACACTACCTCCCCAGCGCGCTCCCCCGAGGGGACAAGCGGCCCTGGCCTCGCCGAGATGACCCTGGGCTACCAGGTGCTCACCTCCCTGCTCCTGGGCACGCTTATCTTGTGCGCCGTGAGTGGCAACGCCTGCGTGATCGCTGCCATCGCCCTGGAACGCTCCCTGCAAACCGTGGCCAACTATTTGATCGGCTCGCTGGCCGTCACCGACCTCATGGTCTCCGTGCTAGTGCTGCCCATGGCGGCCCTCTACCAGGTGCTGAACAAGTGGACGCTGGGGCAGGTCACCTGCGACATCTTCATCTCGCTGGATGTGCTTTGCTGCACCTCTTCTATCCTGCACCTGTGCGCCATCGCCCTGGACAGGTACTGGGCCATCACAGACCCCATTGACTATGTTAACAAGCGAACTCCCCGGCGGGCGGCCGTGCTCATCAGCCTGACCTGGCTTATCGGCTTCTTGATATCCATCCCTCCCATGCTGGGCTGGAGGACGCCGGAGGACCGCTCGAACCCCGATGCCTGCACCATCAGCAAGGACCACGGGTACACCATCTACTCTACCTTCGGCGCCTTCTACATTCCGCTTCTGCTCATGCTGGTGCTCTACGGTCGCATCTTCAAGGCGGCACGCTTTAGGATCCGCAAGACAGTAAAGAAAGCAGAGAAGAAAAAAATCGCCGACACCTGCCTCACTCTCTCTCCGGCCACCGTGAAGAAAGGCAACGGGGAGCCCGGCAAGAGCTGGAGACGGACTGTAGAGCCCAAGCCCGGTGCTTTTGTCAACGGCGCGGTGCGGCAGGGCCAGGACGGGACCGCACTGGAGATCATTGAGGTCCAGCACTGCAACAGTTCCTCCAAGACGCACCTGCCGCTGCCCAGCGAGGCGTGCGGATCCCCAACGCTGCCCTCTTTCGAGAAACGGAATGAGAAGAACACGGAAGCCAAACGGAGAATGGCTCTGTCCCGGGAGAGGAAGACTGTCAAGACCCTGGGCATCATTATGGGCACTTTTATCCTCTGCTGGCTGCCGTTCTTCATCGTCGCCCTGGTCCTGCCCTTTTGTGACAGTAAGTGCTACATGCCCCAGTGGCTGGGGGCAGTCATCAACTGGCTGGGCTACTCCAACTCCCTTCTCAACCCCATTATCTATGCCTATTTCAACAAAGACTTCCAAAGTGCTTTTAAGAAAATTATCAAGTGCAAATTTTGCCGGCAGTGAAGCCCACCACTCCGGGACGGGGCAAATGGGGTCCTGTTACTTCCTCCACTCGCCTGCCCCGAGCCGCAGTGTGCCCCAGCCCAGCCCTGCACAGCGCCGTCCGAAGGGTGGGGGACTCCGGCATCCCCGCTCCGCGCCCGAGTCTCTCGCTTTGCGCCCGCCGGACAAGCCCTGCGGGTCACGGCAGGGCTCCGCTGGGAGCGACGAGGGACGCGCGGCCCGGGAGGGATCCGCCGCCGCCCTCGTCTCTCCCGGCCGCCGCTGCCGGGCGCCGGCGCTCCCGCTCCCTCCCATTCTTCATCGTTCTGGGTAGACTTAGGGTTTGCAGGTCGTTGCTTGTGGTGGCTGTAAACCACAGCGTCTGCCCTCGTAGCATCGGTAAAACAAAACCACCCTATGCAGGAAACCGCCGTGTCGGGGATTATTCTTGGGTTTACGAGGTGACGGCGGTGGACTGAGTCCGACCTCGGTCTGGCGGTGTAAGTATGGAGGCTGAAGGCGACTCCTCGAGCGGAGGAAGGAGCTTTGGGCGCGTTGCTTCCCTGTTTGTGAAACCCTCAAGCGGATGTTCTTGCGGGGGGAAACCGCCCGTGTTTGGTGATCTTGCGAAGTACTTACAGCAATGTCCCCATCTGCGTTACGTGTGCCTGTCAGCTCTCCAGGTATGCTAGGACCTGCCGGTACACCGGGGATCCCTTTGTTACAACACAGGGAAATGATGGGACTTAAAACCCCAACCGCACGCCTCATTATATATGGAGATTTATGGGGATTATTTTTTAAAATGCCTTTGACCGAGTGTTTCCCAGCAAGGAAAGGCTTGGCGCCGTGCGACTGTCCCTGAGTACACCGCGCACGCAACGGCACAGGGAGTTTAAGCAGCCTGAGAAGTAGCGTTTCTTTTTTTTTCTTTTTTTTTTTCTTTTTTTTTTTTTTTT
>PYHW01009486.1:12154281-12171264 GCA_013186435.1 Turdus rufiventris
AAGAAAGAAAGAAAGAAAGAAAGAAAGAAAGAAAGAAAGAAAGAAAGAAAGAAAGAAAGAAAGAAAGAAAGAAAGAAAGAAAGATGTTTGCTATTCTGCTGCTAAATACTAGGAATAATTCAGATTAAATACTCAGTCCAAGCAAGACAGAGTCACACAGTTTAGCTAAGTGTCAATTAATGACCAGGAGTGAGCTATCTGCCCACAATGAACCAGGAGCCTGTGGCTCTCTTTCTACTTGACTATCTCATCCTTTGTAAACTCAGTTTTATACAGCTATTTCTCAACACACATGGACTATACCTCAGTCAACATGTTGGTAAAAAGCAGACATTGGAAAAAAAATAGAAGAAGTAGGAAAAATAGTATACATTTCGCCTTACTGTGTATGCAATTTTTAGCATTGTTATGTTTCAGTTTTTCAGTACTGTGGTATCCTGCAGTACTTGGGATACAGCCTTTAGGATGAAAGAACTTTATCTGGAGCTGGATCCAGTAAGTATTTTCACAGAATAATAGAATCTCAAAATATTTTGGGTTGGAAGGGAACTTTAAACGTCATCTAGTCCTACACCCCTGCCATGGGTAGGGACAATTTCAGCTAGGTCACTTAGTTCAGAGCTCCTTTGAACCTGACCTTGAATGACTCCAGGGATGGAGCATCTATCACCTCTCTGGACAACCTGCTCCAGTGTTTCAGAATCACAGAACAACAAAATTAACTATGTTGGAAAAGACATTTGAGATCAAGTCCAACATATGACTGAACACTACCTCATCAACTAAGCCATGGCACTGAGTGCTATGTCCAGTCTTTTTTTAAACACATCCAGGGATGGTGATTCCATCACCTCCCTGCGCAAATAATTCCAGTGCCCAATCACTCTTTCTGTGAAGAATTTTTTTCTAGTGTCTAGTCTAAACTTCCTCTGGCTCAGATTAAGGCTGTGTCCTCTGGTGCTGTTAGTGGTTGTCTGGGAGAAGAGACCAAGCCCCACCTGGCTAGAGCCTCCTTTCAGGCACATGTAGGGAGTGGTAAGGTCTCCCCTCAGCCTCCTTTTCTCCAGGATAAACACCCCCAGCTCCCTCAGCTGCTCTTCTCAGGACTGGTGCTCCAAACCCTTCAGCAGCCTTGCTGACCTCCTCTGGATGCATTTGAGCACCTCAACATTCTCCCTAACCTGAGGGGAGCAGAACTGGACACAGCACTCGAGTGCCCAGGACAGGGGAACAATCCCTGCCCTGCTCCTGCTGGCCACACTATTGCTGATGCAGGCCAGGATGCCATTGGCCTTCTTGGCCACCTGGGCACACCCTGACTCATGTTCAGCTGCTGGCACCAGCACCCCCAGGTCCTTTCTGCCTGGCTGCTGCCCAGCCACTCTGTCCCCAGTCTGCAGCACTGCAGGGGATTGCTGTGGCCAAAGTGCAGGACCTGGCACTTGGTCTTGTTAAACCTCACGTTGTTGGACTCAGCCCATCTATCCAGCCTGTCCAGGTACCTCTGCAGAGCCCTCCTGCCCTCCAGTAGATCAACACTCACACCCAGCTTGGTGTCATCTGCTAAACTGCTGTGATAGATTCAATCCCCTCATCCAGATCATCAATGAAGGTACTGGTTTCACCACTCTCATTGTAAATATTTCTCCATTTTATCTGACCTGAACCTGATCACTTTTGTTTTAAAACCATTATCCCTTGTCCTATTACAAGAGACCTTATTAAACTGTCCCCATTTTTCTTATCAGCCCCATCAGGTTCTGAAAACTCCACACAAAATTCTTTGCAGAGCCTTCTCTTCACCAGGCTGAACAAACCCAACTCCCTCTGTTTTCACAGGAGAGATACTCCATCCCTCTGGTCACTTGGTTGTGTTTGTCCTCCAGACACACTATAAGAGGTCCTTATATTTCCTGTGCTGAGAACTCCAAAGTTGCATGCAGTGCTCCAGGTGGGGTCTCACCAGCACAGAGCAGAGGGGCAGAATCCTCTCCCTCACCTTGCTAGCCACACTGCTTTGGATGCAGCCCAGGGCACGTGTGGCTTTGTGAGTTGTAAGTGACTGTCCCCAGGATCATGTGCAATTTTTAAACAACTTGTTCCCCCAAGTTCTTCTTGGTAGGGCTGGTCTCAATCCTTCCACCTCCCTGCCTGTAATGATACTGGGCCTTGCTCCAACACAAGTCCAGGACCTTGCACTTGGCCTTGTTCAACCTCCTGATGTTCATATATTCTTACTTGATGGCTCAGGACAGCCTCCATCACTCTGGATGGCATCCTATTCCTCAACAGCATCATTCAGCTTGGTGTCATGTGAAAACTTGAAGAATGAAGGCGTATGACTGCAAGATTTGGGAGACAAGCGGTCAGACCACATTAACTCAAATGGGGTCAATACAACATTGTCCAAACTGCCTGGCTATCTGTATGCCAGCAGATGCAGACTCTGATGGATGTGCTATGCTCTCTAGCTTTGTAGTGTTATATTTTAGTACAGAATACAGATCTGTATGTTTTACAACTCAGAAGGTAATTCTAAGGGAGGTATTTGGAAAAGAAAGAACCAAGGGAATATTTTTCCACCTAGAGTGGCAGCCGAATAGGGAGCTTTTAAGGTTGTATTTTATCATTTGTTTGCCTGGGAAGTCAAGGCACCACATGCAAATAACTCATTCAACTTGCTCTATCCAGATTTACTCTGATGTCTGTCAGCCTCACAATTTAAAGCTTTAACATTAATTTAAACCTCCATGTCTCTCTCTTTTAATTTTTAGTAAGGCTGTTTACAGTTTGTTGACATTGCTTTGCATGGGATTTGCAGTGCTGTGCAACAAGGAGTTTTTGCAAATATTGTCCTATGCAGCTAGTATATGGCCCAACAATACTTCCTCCAGGACTGCTTTGCCAAATCTGGACTAGACAGTAGTGTATCAAAAGTGCCCTCCTACACAGACCTTAGAGGGGCCAGTTAAAATGAGCTACTGCAATGGTAACACAGTACAACCAGCTGGAGCCTAGATCTCTTCACACTTTGCTACTAGCAGGTTTGCAGTGGAGAGGTTGTTTGTAGAGTAAGAAGGTATGGAAAATTGACTTTTGCCATACTTGCTTTCCTTATGCACTTTCATACAACCCTTGAAGTGGGGATACCTGTATTATTGACAAGCAAAGCTGAAATGGTTAGCATGAACAAATTACTAAGAATTTTTCAGTTCTTTCAGTTCTGTTCACAAGCTATTAATGAGTATTCTGACTTAACACCCACCTATCCCTGCTGCTGGAGCATTGCCACTGGCTTTGGAAATGTCACATTGGGTAGTTTCCTCTATATGTTCGGTATGTGGATGTTTACAAACAGTGACATTGTCCATCTTCCTTTCTTCACCTGTGGGTTACCGGTGTCACTTAGCACATAGGCTGCTTCAGCATTAGAAGACATTCTCTTTAACAATAGCAGAGGGGTGGCAGCAGTAATTTGGCCATTGTGGATGGTACAGACTTTCTCTGAACATTCTTATTAACAAGATCTTTTTAGCAATATAAAAAGAAAAGTAAATGAGAAAGGGTAGTAAAACTTTCTCCTACTCTTTTTTCCCCACTATAGTTCTAGTACGAGCAGTATTTAAAGTATACTCTGACTGTGACTAACCACTCCATCCCTTTCTGTCAGTGTTGCTGAAAGCTTTCAACAGTCTTTTCGCACACTCAAAATACACTGCGCCATAATGAGGGCAGACCAGTCGAGAGAACAAGTAAATTCAGCAGCTCTATATTTAGCTCTTGGCCATTTAATGCATGCCTCTCACCCCAACATTGAGCCTCTGTGGCAGGTTGGCAGGTGCAGCAAGAACTGAACAGAGAAGCACCCAAGCATACCTGGTCAGAGTTACTCTTTGTAGGTGTGTTTTTGCTGCCCACCTTGAATCTGTGGTATCTACTGGAACTCCACAGCTTTTGGCACCACCTAAAACTTAAAAATCACCTGAGATGTTCTTACTACTTTGAAAAAAATCCACATACTGTTTTTCCACTGGTCACACAATATTGTTAATTTTCAACTAAATATAAGCTGGTTCACTTTCAATGTTTATTACTTTTCACCTTATCCAATCTTATTCCTATCCTTTTCACATGCAGGTTTGTGTTTTTTCCTGATGTTCTACAGTTGCAATAGTTCATAATTTATGGCCCATTAGTGATCAATTGTACATAGATTGATAAATTGTAAGGGTTTGTTATCTGGCTGTGGTTTTTTGGTTAGTATGTGTGTTTTGGGGGCTTTTTTAAAATGTTTGGTTGTGTGTTTGCTTTTGGTGCTCTTATGAATGTGTTACCTTGGCTTTCAGATATGTGTGGCCATCAGGATTAATTATTAAAATATAATAGACTCTAATCTCTCTGTAGATTTCTGAATACAGAATACAGACGTATATTTTCAGGTATATGATTCTCCTGAATGAATTCAACTGCTTTCTGCCATAAGCATTAGCTGGCAAAATGAAGCAATTCCTCTTATGTGAAAGGAAGTGTGGAACACATAGGAAAATCAGTAGCATTTAATACAGGACAATAAACTTATGTAGCAACATAGTTAAAGTCTCTGATGTCAGAGAAGGTTATTGTTGACTTTAAGACAATTAGTCTTATTTAATGATGCCAGGTTATGTACATTATGGAAGCTTTCTCACTCTGCATGATACAAACAGAACTGGCTATCGTCAGGAAAAAATCAGATATAACCAGTGCAAAGCATATAATTCTCACAATGCAGGTACATGGTGGTGACATGAGTAACTGCATTAGCTTCATACACTGCAGCTGCTGTAAAATTGGTGACAAAAGTTATTCATGATTGTTAAAAGAACTGCTGAAGGAAAATGACCTTTTTTCACCTTCTTTTTTATGTATTTCCATTTCAGAAGGACTTCGTGCAAAGACAGCAGTGCATGGCTTGTTGTGTGTGACCCCAGGCTCTGCTGGCTGCCTCCCAGCAACTGGTGATCCCTTCTGCAGCTGCTTGGGTCTGAGAATGGACTTTTTTTGGAAACGCAGGTGGCCTTGGGAAGATCAGGGATTTTATCTGTTTTTCAACTGTTACATTGATATGCTTTGCTGTAAGTCAACAAACCTGAGCAGACAATATTGGAAATGTTGCAAACAGATTTAGAGATAGACATTTCTGTTGTCTTGGGTTGGGGTAGTTTATTCTTATACGATTATGTTTCTAAATAGAAAAAAAAGTGAGCAGATGTTGTCCAGATGAATTACAGTTTCCTGTAGCTGATTAGAAATGCTGAGGCCATTGGGGAAGCCACATTAACCTGCTTGAATCAAAACAGCATTGTAAATGGCCATTCACATCCACATCAGTTGTTTAGTCCTGCTAGCATTTGTACATTCAGGTACCTCATACAATATAAAAAAAGCAGCAAATCATGCATGAGTTCAGTGGGAGAACTAGGAACTTTTCCCCAGGCTTTGTAGCCCAGAAATTGAACAAATTTTCCACTTGAGGCTTTGTACCATAATTTTCCTGAGTATATACTGAAAACACAGCTTATGGAAGTAAAGCAGATATCTACTATCTACATATCTGACATTTAAAAAAGAGAAATAACTAATGTAAAAATCTCCTGCCTTCAATGTTTTTTGTTTACATCTAATACTGCTTGTCTCCTTCAATATTTTCTATGGAAGAATTAGCCTAATTCTCTTATCCCTTTGCTTCTCCTTTTTCTCTTGCCCAAATTGGTGAGAAATCTGTTGCTTGGATGCAGGCCAACAGACCAAGTTACAGAGAAGTTTCACAAAGCTTAACAGGAACTGTCTGACATAACCCCTGACAAATGCAGGAACATGTTTGCACTGCAGCTGGGCATTGTTTGTACAGCCCAACATGAAGGAATTTTACTGTATACTCTGTTCACAGAATCACAGAACGGATCAGGTTGGAAGGGACCACAGTAGCTCATCTGGTCCAGCCTCCCTGCTCAAGCAGGGTAATCCTGGAGCACACTGCACAGGATTGTGTCCAGGCACTTCTTGAGTATCTCCAGTGACGGAGACTGCACAGCCTGTTCCAGTGCATGGTCACCTGCACAGTAAAGAAGTTCTTCCTCATGTGGAACTTCCTGTGCTCCAGTTTTTGCCTGTTGCCCCCCAAGATGATCTCGTACACTTGCCAGCTCACTTTAACCAGCAACCTGGACTTCATCAGTTACAATTTTAGTAGAGAGACTTTTGAACCATGCAGTAAATTTTAGCTATATTGTGGATATAGGTGTCTAAGGGACTGTTAATTATTTTTCTTTCCAAAATCTTAGTTTCCTCCCCCTTCTCCCAGTGAATCTATAAAAATGACAGCTTACACAAAAAAAGGATTGAAAATTCTCTCTGGGTAAACAGTTATAATGCTATGGCAGCATGTTCTGTGCTAGGTTTTGGCAAGCCAGCTATGAAGTATAATTGTACCTGCAGGAGTGGGACTAGATAGAAGAAAATCTTAATTTAGGCTAGTGGCCTTCATTTGTTTATCTGTGAAGAGGAGGACATGTATATTATTAAATGGCTATAACTGACACCTCCAATTATATATGCAATTATATATACACCTATGGGTGCCTTAGTCATTTAGAAAAAATCTTAGCAGTAGATGAAGAATGAATCACATAATACATGTGAATACTTAGGTCATTTTGGTTTTGTTTTGAAGGGCTAAAATCAAGGAGGGAAAGACTATGCCAAAAGGAAAAAAAATAGGCACTTTATGTTTAGTACAAAACTTATAAATGTAAGGGCAATTAATGGTTTATAAGCTAAGAGTGATTTCTAGAGGATTAAGAATGCACTACTGTAGCTTTTGAGATAAGACTTAAAAAGTCAAGCAGAATAATGATACATGACCTCACTTTTCCTTTTTAAAATCAGTTTCTTAACAATCTATGCTGTGTTGCAGACACAGCATACCCAAACCCTTTATTTACTAACAAAAATGAAGAATCACTTAGAAAATTTAGAGAGGAGGTGGAGTTTTGGTGTCTCTTGTGGATTGGGTAGCGACATATGAAGGAAAGGATTTAAAATTTATTGGAGGGGAAGAAAGAACAAATTTTTTTATATAGAAATATATATTAAAAAAATCTACAGATCTTCTCAGAAATTATTCCAGTAAGTGAGATCTTTCCAGAAGAAAAGGGATTGAAGAGGAAGGGGCACTTGGAAACTTCTGTCTGCCATAAGTGGTTCTCTTTTGATGGGTGTACAGATTTCTGAAGCCTAGGGTCAGTTATGAACTAGGTGAGAGAAAATGGACGGGACATTCAAGGTGATTCAATTCAATTCATTTTAAACCATGAAAAATAAACAAGTATAAATGCTAAAAATTGATGTAATATTTTTTTTACCTTTAAAATATATATTTCAATTTTTTACTTAAATAATATAAACATTTCATTTAAGGCAATCCTTAAACATTATTACTTCATACAATTTATATGCAATTTTATATCTATGAAATAATAAAAATATTTTGCTTTTAAAATTAATCAACTTATTCTACAAGGAAAATTACGTATGTGAACTAAGCAAATTCGGTCAATCCATCTTTCAAGATTTTAGATTGGAAAATACACTTCCTTATCATCTTAGTCACACAGCATAGGAGAAAAGTATGTTGTGTTTTCTTCTGTCAGCTCCTAATAAATTCTCAATTTTAAATAACCCAGCTCTTGAAATGAACTTTAAGACAAATAAAATCTGCTTTGAACTTGTAAAACTAGATATTAATGTCCTCAAAAGCTTAGGATTTAGTACTTCAACAACCCATGGCTGTAGATCGTTTGCAAGAAATTTCCATCAGTCTAGTAAGATTGAATTCTTCAAGCCTACTTGGATTATGTTTTTAATTAGATTAGTAAGATGTAGGTGGTTTACTTCTCATAGTAGGTGATCAATATTTTTAATTTAAGCTATGAATACAGTGCAGGAAGTGGCATTTTCAATGCCAATGGGACACTGTTACTGGAATGTCTTACTGAAGTACTGAGTGGTTTGTCTGGAACATGACACTAAAACTCTGTTAAAAAAGAAACCCTTTCTATATTCAGGGTAAAATAAGGTAATAATGAAAATCCTGCTATTCTAGTTAGAAATGCCATATCTGTCATTTCAGCTTGTGGGACATCCAAACCGAGAGACCTCCAGGCCTTTGGCGACTGTGCACATGAATGGGTGCAGGAAGTAAAGAGGAATTCAGAGAGGTAATAGTCAGGGGAATGAAGCACTGTCTTCATAGGGACTTCAAAGAAGATGTGGACCTAAACACAAGAAATGAAAACTGTACAAGGTGACTCTCCACATGTGACTGAGAAAAGGATAAGAAGGCAAAAAGAGCTCTGTGCACCGTGGCTTTCTTACCACAGCACACTGAAAGGGGTTCATAGTAGGGTGGCATTTTTCTCAAGCAGCCAAACTGTTCTATCTGATCTTTCTGATCTATCTGCATTTTTTTTTTTTTTTTTTTATTTTAAACCAGTTGTTGCACATATGGCAGTCCTTCAGCTTGAATATTCAATTATTCTCTCCTACTTTCCAGGCTGATATTTGCCTGCCTCTATTTACATCAGATTTTTCTTTTTGGTTTTTTTTTTTTTCCCAATGTGTTAAGCAAGAGGAGGGATTTGAAGACTGGTGGAGGGGAAACATAGGAAAGGGAAGGCATAGTCCAAGTGTACAGCAATGAGTTGGATAGGCACTGATGTTGACACTGTCCAAGGTATTTGGCCCCAGTCTGCAACACTGTCCTGCAGGCTGTCCATGACCTGAGCAGTCAAGCACTGGGACAAATGCATCTGAGCCTGGCACAATTTGGGACCTTTCTAGGACCTTCTCTAAGTAAAATTCTCATGGACTGTGAAGGGTCAAGAAGAATGAAAAATGCAATCTGCCCTTCAAGAAGTCAGCAGCGCAATTGCCATGAAGATCTGTGGTGAGCATGACTTCTCTGCCATGTGTAAATGTGATGTGAAATGGGGCACGGAAAGATAATCAGGGAGATGCCTTTTCAAGTTGCCATGCAAAAAGCAGTGGAAGTTCCTCACCAGCATCATTGCAGAGGGATGTTTTAAAGCTTCTTCTATAGATTGGTGCATGATTTTTCCTCAGTCAGAAGTGAAAAGCATCCAGCTCAAAATTAGTCACGTTTTTGTTTTCTCTCTTTGAGAAGTGATTAATGAAGTATTGCTGCTGCATTGTTATGGCAGCTTTCATTGAAATGTAGCTGCAATCATTACACTAGCAAATCAGCTCTCTGCTCTCATTGAATTTGCTCTCTACAGCCCTATAGTTCAAGGGGAGCTCAACCAAAATACATATAACACTCAGAAGCAAGAAGCCATTTAGAACAGAAACAGCAATAGAAAAAAATTCACCACAGCCAGCAAAGCTCTCTATTAAATTACCAGTGATAGATAAAAGGACAACTGCACAGCTTTGACTAATGGAGCTTTGCATCTTTCTCTGACATTCAGATCAAGATTTGATTTAAAAACGGAGGTGTCCAATCCCTGCTAATGGCAACTTTGAAAAACTCCAGCTGCATTAACTCTACAGTCCAGGGGAATAAAACTCTCATCTTTTTCCAATGGAGGTCAGCAGTTAGCACAAGCATTTACATTGAAAATTTGAAGCATAGTCTTGCTGAGTATTGCAGTAGGAACGAACGCCCATTTGTTCTCTACTACAATAATGAAAAATAGAAAAAAATACAAAACCAAACAAACAAAGAGAAAATTACAATTATCAGATGTCTCATCCCTCTACCATCCAGTGTGGGGGCTTCTCTCCCCTTTCAGATACCAGAACACAAATACTTATGGCATTCAAAGGGCATGGTGTCAAAACGGCAGTGCTTTATTTTAAAAAGAAAATTCAGAGCACTCCCTGACTTTCAGCTTCTAAACTTCACCTGAACCACATCCATTAGGGCCCTATGTGAGCTTCAAAATATTGGAAGGAGCATGTTCCACTCTTTGTGACCGTACAAAGAGTGAGGAAATCCTTGTGTCAAAAACAGTACAGGAGTTGTCTCCCTCTTAACCTGAGGGAGGGGCAAGACATATGGAATATGAGAAGTTCCAATTAATCGTCTGTGAGCATATTCTGCACCTAAAAATGAATTCAGTATTTCTAGGAAAGGGTCCATTTGTGTAAGCACACCTACAGTTCTTTCAGAAAAAGCATACAATACAAACGTGGCACAATCCTTTAAATGAAACTTGCTAGTTTAAGCTCCTCATTTTTCTTACATCAAACCCCAGAACAGATCCTTCAGCTGATGGAATTTGGCACATTTTCATTAGTTGCAGCAGTTATGGCAGCTCATGCTAGAGGAAGACCTGTGCTCAGGACTGATAACTGCGATGATTGTTGCAGCAGGATCTGAATACTGAAACTTCCTCCTGGCCCACCAGATGCTGAACATTTAGAGATGTACCAACAACCTTCCTGACACCCTGCCTTCTGCCTGAGAGCTGATAGATAGCCCTTGGCACAAGTACCTTGACTGCTGTGCTCACAAGGCTCCCTCTCAGAGGGCATGCCAGCTATGAATTTTTATATATATTCTAGACATTCTCCATTTCTAGAAAAATTGCAGCCATTATGGTCACAAAACTAAAGAATGTTGACAATGAGAAGGTTAGTATTTTTATTCATTAGAAGCAGTTTTTCTCTTGCCCACAGACAAGACCAGATTCTGAAGTATACTTTAAATCACTAGATTAATTCCTTTCTTGAAAGTTTTTTTCCCCCTTGAAGACTTACAAGAAGTACAGAAAGGAATTTTAAAATAATACAATATTTTAGACAATATAGGTTTACAGAGTAACACACAATAAATGTTATTTTGCAAGTATACATTTCATGTATTATTTACAAAAGGCAATGGAATGGATTTATACAAAATTACCCCCATATTCCTCTTTTTGCATACACATATTTAAGTAACGATCACATGCATGTGTATACTCATAGTGAAGCAGTCTGAAATATCAGTTAACTGAGTAAATACACTTTCGTTTGCCTCTACTTCATGACTTTTAGGTAGGTAGTCCATAAGTATGAGATTCAGAGAAAAAAAAGATCTGTTACTGAATCTCTAAATCAAATTGCATAGTCTTTCTTTACATTTTGGACTCTTTTTGGCGTGTGTTCCTGTCAGTTACATGTAGCTTCATATCACCGTAGTATAAAGCAAAGAGTATAACTTCTGCTAGTGCTGGGAATTATCCATTAGCAGCTGAAATATGTGACTTTTTGGTTCCTAAGGTAGGCTTTTACTGATGCGTGATTAACAGAAATGATAAAACTTTCCTGCACTTTAATAGAAGAGATTTTGCTACCTTTTCCAGTTTTATTTCAAAAGAAATAAGGACATTTATTCTAAAACATAATCTGTTCTTACCTTTTAGGCTTTAAAATTGTTTCAGGAAGGGGGGAAGGGAATTCAGTTTATTTAGGAAACAAAATATTTTTAGAGAAATATTCAAAAAAGTAGACAGACATACCATAGGATCTGATTTCACTTACATAATAAGTGTTTCTAGGAAAAAAAAGTCTTGCTATGTCAGCTTTCATAGTTTTAGCCAAGTCTGGAAAGACTTAGCTTTCAAAATATGAGAGATTTATCTCAGACAGAACTGACCTGTAAAGCGAAATAAATTAGGTAATTTTTTTGAGAAATGTAAAAGAATAAAGCTTCAAGTTTTGCTTGAAACTTTAAACAAACAAAATATTTCCCAATGGCTGGATATTTTGATATTTGTTTCTCATTTTAAGAAACCCTGAATCATAAGAAGAAGCAGACAGATTAGATAGATAAACTGTTCCAGGGGAACTAAATACCAAGAGCTATTTATTAGATATGGAGCACCAAGGCTCATATGGATGGATACAGAGAGCTCCAATTGTAGCGAAACTCATTTCTGATCTGCTCTCTTGCTGATAAACTGTAAATGGGGGCTGATTGAATATGAGGAGACTGTCATTCTTTTCTACCCAGTCTGACCTAACAGCCCTGGTCATTTCCTGCCAGAGACTGGAATAAGCTTTCTCAATCACCAGCAAAATGCATTTAGCTTGCTGAGAAAAAGCTCTTGAACAGTATCTTGAAACACTTCTCATTTATTAAGCAAAATGGAATGCAGCACACAAGGGAAGAATTTTAAAGATAGACCAGCATCTTAAACAGGGATTTAGCAGCAGATCATCAGCTAATCAGTGCCATTTATTTGATTATTTTTCCAATCTCTTGTGCAAATGCTATCCCAAAGTCCTCTGACACCATTGATGGCAGGATTCTTCACAACCATGTCTCCCACTGTCAAGTCATAGCAAGCACCTCTGTACAGGCTTCTTTTGTCATGCAAATATAGATGAAGCAAATCAGGAGTAGGAAATGCAGGGTTTTTTTGGGGTTTGCTCCTGGCCCATTTTCCTGGCCCTTGCTCCCATCCTGATTTAAAGTTGATGAGGAATTTCAGCCTGGAACCACCTCTGGAGTCCTTCTGGGATTTCAGGAAGGTCTCTGTAGAGAATCGCAGATTACCAGAAGGGTGGGCCTGGACAGGTTACCAGGCATGCCACCAATGTGTCTTGACAAGTAGTGGCCAGCAGCCGAGGGGAATAATATGGTGACAGGAGAGGCAGATCCACACTGGCCACTGAGGACGCCACCTGCACTGGATGATGAGCTCCAAACTGTGGTCCTGCCACAGCTTGCTCTCCACTGGCTCCTGAATTGAAGGTGTGACTGCAACTGCCAAAACTTTTTTTTGTGTTTCATGGCTGTGTTTTCACTCTTCTGCCATGACACGACATTAATACTTGTGTCCTTCAGAAGAGAAATGTGACTAAACATTTTTTACAATGTTTCAAACCATGTTGGAAAGCACACAGTCCTCCTATGATATCCAGATCTGGAATTTGGTAAATCCTATTCTGAGGTAATCGGCTCTTTCTTCAACACAAACGCAACAGGTTGAAGACAGGAGAGACAAGCGGCATTAGAATTCCAGGACAGACAGCAGTGTGCACTGGCACTGCCTCGAGAGGTAATTTTGGGAATCTTTGTCTACAGCTTCAGAGAATGCAGCTGGCATCAAGTTCTCCCATGCTCTTTTTCTATTTCTAAGGCTTAATACAGTGTCCTGGTTACAGGAGTAGGGTGCCAGTTTAAGTCTATGTAGGTGTAACCACAGTGTTTGTTCTACACCCCTCTGTCATTTCTGCTAATGATGGGTCATTTGCAGGAGCTGCCCTGTGCAAACCAAACACCTCAGGCTACAGGCTAGGAGTTCAATGAGATAAATAAAACCAGGCAAACCTGTAAGGCAGGGTAATGTTTCTTTTTCTTCATACCTATGACTCAGCTGTGGTAACTCCCTCTGGGGAGCACCAGAACAGTTACAGTAATTTCACGACCATAAGGCGCACAGGACCATAAGGTGCACTCCCCGAGAGTCGCAACTTTGTAGCGCAGATAAGAAGCACCGGACTATAAGGCGCACTATTTTTTTGCAGCAAGGAGCCGCGCGGCGCACAACAAAGTAGCGAATTACTGGCAGGTTCTCAATTTGCAAAATTTTCCGCTGCTTTTTCACCACTTTTTCGCGGTGATTTTTCGCTGCTTTTGGTGGCAATTTTTCACCGCGATTTTTCACCGTTTTTTGGCAGCTTTTCACTTTGATTTTTCACTGCTTTTTGGTGGCTTTTCGTGGTGATTTTCCGCCACTTTTCGGCGGCTTTTCGCCAC
Organism: Turdus rufiventris; assembly: GCA_013186435.1. Classification (NCBI taxonomy): domain Eukaryota; kingdom Metazoa; phylum Chordata; class Aves; order Passeriformes; family Turdidae; genus Turdus; species Turdus rufiventris. Next base: position 12,168,092 of record PYHW01009486.1, read on the forward strand.
GATTTTTGGCCGCTTTCTCATGGCGATTTTTTTCCATTTTTCAGCTGCTTTTCGCCGCGATTTTGGGCCGCTTTTTCGCAGCGATTTTTCGACGCTTTTTCGCGGCGGCTTTTTGGACGCTTTTTCGCCCCTTTTCTGAGGCACTTTCTCACTGCTTCTCGGCGCTTTCCCGAGGTGTTTCTTGGCGCTTCCCCGTGGCTGCGCTGCTTCCCCCCACTTCTCCCTGCCTGGCAGCCACGCCAGTTCCCAGTTTCCCCCGCCCGGCGGCCGCGGCTCCCGCGGTTCCCGACTACCCCCGCACGGCCGCAGCTCCCGCAGGTCCTGGCTCAGCTCGCAGACCGCACTTCCGGGCTCGCAAGTTTCCGAACTTTGTAGATCAGATAAGGCGCACCGGACTATAAGGCGCACTTCCGGGTTTGAGGGAAAATTTTAGTCAAAAGGGTGTGCCGTATAGTCGTGAAATTACTGTACACCCATTCTGAGGGGTCGTGTCTACTGGTGGGCCATAATGGACTCAATGACACCAGCAGAATAGGCAGCTGCAAGGACCTCAACCATTAAGGACTTCCAAATATCCCATGACGCACAGTATTGTACCATTCCATTGTGAAACTCCCCATCCTAGGGGAGGTATGGAGCATTTCCACCTGAACATGAACATAAATAGATGGTTTTGGTGACTTGAGACAACACCACTTGACACATCTGGTGAAGGATCAGAACTTCCACAGGACCGCTGCTTCTGACAAGACTGTGAGCATCCCTTAACAGGACTGTGACCTCCTCTTGACAGGACTGTGACTATCATGGACCAACATAGTCCATGGACCAGGTTTTTTTAAGCCAGTTTTCTTTGTATCATACCATTTATTGTAATCATTCTATTAAGACGTAACTCTGACCTGAAACCTCTTTCAAGGTAATTGAGCAGGGTTCATTTTTTCATTTTTCATTTTTTCCAGCTGGTTTACATTCAAACCAGCACATATAGCAGTTTTATTTTTTACTATCCTTTGAAAAATGTTACTTAATGAAGAGTATTCTCTTGTTGATTGACCTGACCTGCAAAAAGTCTTGGATATCAGTTTTGCGAAATGACCTCCTCTGCAGAGGGTCCATGTTGAGATGAAGTTTTGATTATGACAAGTGTAATATATGTTGCTATAATTCGTGTTTATATAATATAAGAAGGCTGCATAAAATAAAACAAAGGAACCTTTAAGACACTGCCAGCACCTGGGGCCATAGACAACGACCTTAATTAGCATATCAACAGACTTAGCTCAACAATCCTGAAACCACTCGACTACCAGACAGGAAAAGATCATCCATAAAAACCATGGCAAGTACCACATATCAGACAGCCGGGAGGTTCCAGGGAGTCCCCCCATAGCAATGCCAGTTCCTGTAAATCCAATCACCTCCACTGGGAAAGATTACATTCCAAAACTTTGGTTCCCATAAGTGAAAAACAGCACTCCTAAGGAAAATTGCACATCAATACTGAGCAGGCACAGCCCCATCAAGACTCATCAACGTGCAGGAAGGACTTCTGTCCAGGGCAGCACAAGGAAAAGGATTTAATCTAAATATGAGAATCTGCAGCAGAAACAAAGGAAACTCTCACTTCAGGCCAGAAAAACTGTATAAAAGCTGGGCTCCCTGGGATGGCAGTTGTGAACACACAGGGATCTGATGCAATAGAGGTCAGATCAGCGTGTGTGATCACCCAGCATTGATTTCCCCGGGTCCGGTGCTGTCTGGTTTTGCTTGTGGCTTCCCAGGACCGTATTTTTGGTTGCAAAAATAAAAATTGCTGTTTTACTATTTAATTCAGCTTGATTAAGTTATTATCTATAACATAAGGTTGTTGTGTCATTATTTCACTGAGGATCACAAAAGGACCTGTCCCTATATATAGACATGGTTGGATGACACAAGGTCTTCTGCTTCCTCTTCACTCCCCTTTGTTTACTTTTTTGAGCCTATTCTAACAATTGGTAAACCCATTATTCTACTTTTTACTTCACACAGCTCTGCATTAAACCTTCTATGAGCTTTTCACAGCTTCATTTATGACTTTCTTGTGGTTGAGGCTACCTGCCATGTAAAACAGCCTGCTGTTCCATCAAAAACACTCATGAAAATCCATCTGTTTCATAGAGAAACCCATTGTCATTAAATTCTATACTTTCTTGTTCTGCCCCATTATTAGAGAGACTGTATTATACAAGCTTTAACTTTAAATGAAAGGGATAGGCTTATTGTATTTCTCTTCCATATTCCATCCACAGCAAAGCGTCGCGTACTTTTTATGCCCATAAATCATATGTAATACAGTTTTCTTTAGCAGTGCCTTATAGTGACATATTGAGAAAGTAATTACCCAAACCTAGTGAGAAGAGGTTGAACTGAGGCAATTTATTCACATTTTTATGCATAGCAGATAATACTTGAGTTTCCGTTAGCTGTAGAAGCACAAAGAATTTCAAAAACTCAATGTTGTGTGTGTTGTTCACTTAGACTTGAAGCTGAGTCATAAAAACATGCAATTTGAAGAGCAGGTATCTGATTAGAGTTCAAGTGATGATCTGTATGTTTTATCATCTGGCTTAATTCTAATAAATATCATGTTGCAGTGTACAATAATGTGTAAATTTTATACAAAGGTGGAAGCAAACTGGAAGACATGAACTTAGATTCCCCCATTTTTTATAGGTGTGGACTTAGGATTATGAGTTCATTCAGAAACATCAAGAGAAAACAGGATAAATATTTACTGACACTGAATAACATATTGCCTGTTTAAAGCTTAAGATCTGTAGTATGCATGGAGGGAAAGAGTGGGAATGTAAAAAAAGAGCACTGGGTGCTTTTTATCCTAATATGCACTTTAGAAATCAGGCAACTCAAACTATTCCCTTGAGATATCTGATAGGAAAAACATTTACACTTCAACAACATTCTCTTGCAACAAAGATTTTAAAACTTTGTTTTCTTGTAATTGCAAACCTGTTTCATTATACTTTCTAAGATGTTCATGTTAAACACATACCATGGTTCAAACATGACCCTTAAGTCAAGAATAGAAATACAGTAATTTCACGACCATAAGGCGCACCGGACTATAAGGCGCACCCGCCGGGAGTCAGCAAAATTTGCAACATGTAGAT
>PYHW01009486.1:12180029-12191268 GCA_013186435.1 Turdus rufiventris
GGCACACCCTGGCTCATGTTCAGCTGCTGGCACCAGCACCCCCAGGTGCTTTCCAGCCACTCTGTCCCAGCCTGTGGCACTGCCTGGGATTGTTGTGACCCAAGGGCAGGACCCAACACTGGGCCTTGTTGAACCTCACACCATTGGCCTTGGGCCATGATCCAGCCTGTCCAGATCCCTCTGCAGAGCCTTCCTGCCCTACAGCAGATCAATAATCCACACAGCTTGGTGTGGTCTGCAAACTTTCTGAGGGTGCACTCAATCCTCTCATCCATGTCATCACTCAAGATGATAAACAGGACTGGGCCCAGTACTGAAGCCTGAGGAACACCACTAGTGGCCACAATGCTGGCTCATGGGGAGCTTTCTGTCCACCAGGATCCCCAGGTCATTCTCTGCGGAGTTACCAGGTTGTTCAGAGCTCAGGCTCTCAATGTCCAGCCTGACCTTGAATGTTTCCAGGCATGAGGTATCTATCACCTCTCTGAGAAACACCTTTCAAGGTTTCACCACCCTCATCATAAAAAATGTTTTTATATTTCTAGTCTGAATCTACCCTATTTTACTTTAAAAACATTACCCCTTGTCCTATCACAACAAGTCCTGCTAAAATGTTTGTCTTCTCTCATCTGTCCCCTTAAATACTGAAGCAGTAATGTCTCCCTGGAGCCTTCTCTTTTCAGGACTGAATAACCCAAAGTACATCAGTCTTTCCTCACAGAAGAGGAGTTTCACACTCTAATTATTTTTATGGTTATCCTCTGGACTCACTCCAGCAGGTCCATGCGTTTCCCATGCTGAAGACTTCAGAGCTGATGCAACACTCCAAGTGGAGTCTCACCAGAGATAAGGTGAGGGGCAGAATCCTCTCCCTTGCCCTGCTGGCCATGTGGTTTTGGATGCAGCCCAGACAGACCTGACTGTACAGGCTGCAAGTGCCCATTTCTGGGTCATACCCAGTTTCTCATCTACCAGTACTTCATGTCCTTCTCAACAGGGCTTTTCTCAATCCCTTCAAGCCCTACTCTATTTTTTACCAAAGGTTGCCCGATCCAGGTGTAATACCTCACAGTGGACCTTGTTTGACCTCCTGAGGTTCAGAGGGGCCCACTTATCTAACTTGTCTTGATCTCTCTGAATGGCATCCTGTCCCTCAGCTGTGTTAGCCACAATGCTCAGCTTGGTGTTGTTTTCAAACTTGCTGAGGTTGCACTTGATCCCAGTGCCTATTAAAAAGTCCTAGTCTCAGTATGAACCAGGGACATCACTTGTCACTGACCTCTGTGTAAGCATTGAGCCATTGATGACTGCCCTCTGAAGGATTCATCCAACCAATTTCTCATCCACCAAAGAGTACACTCACGAAATCCAACTTCTCCAGTTCATACAGAAGAAGTTTGTAGGGTGTTATGTTAAAGGATTTGTAGAAGTCCAGATAAATGATATCTGTAATCCTTCCCTTATCCATTTATGGAGTCACTCTACCACAGAAGGCCACTGGGCTGGTAAGACAGGATTTTCCTTTGGTGAAGCTCTGCTGCCTGTCTCCCACCACATCCCTGTCCTCCACGTGCCTTAGCACAGCTTTTAGGAGGATCTGTTTCATCATCTTTCCAGGTACAGAGGTGAGTGAGGCTTATACACTAGTAGTTTCCAGAGTCCTCATTTCTACCTTTTCAAAATATGGGTACAGTATTTTCCTTTTTCCAGTCACAGGGAACTTCATCTGATTGCCATCACTTTTTCTGCTGGTATCAAGATGCTTGCTTACACACTGCCCTAGGTATAGTTTTATAACTTATAGCCTGCGGTAAAATTGCATTTATGCAAGGCAATTCTACCCATGTCCTAATGACAGCTTAATCTTCCCTCGAATGGCTCTTGTCTTTCACTTTGGTTTATCAACCCATTGACAGACATCAGTTGCCTTTTTTTCTCATCCTTCAGTATAGTAGATCAAGTGGTCCAGACTCATTTAGTCTTATCTGCATCCTGGCAACCTCTTACAGTACCTTTCATACCCTGAGTTAATCTTCTCATTCATAACAGTACTGTAGGTAGAATTCAAGAAGGGCTGCAGCTAATATCTGCTACAATGGCACTAATAATTCTGTCATGAAATATTTTCTTTTGTATTCTAGGAAAGCATTTGCTTTTTTTAGTGGCTGTGTTTCATTGATGGTGTTAAAGAGACTGGCATTAGCTAACATGCCTTTTTAATTTCAAAATTATCTTCTGAGAGCTTATAAAAGAAGTTCTAGGAATTTCTTACATTTACATTATTTTGCACCTTGTATGAATTCATTTAATCAACCTGAATCATCCCTTGAGGTCATGTAGCAATTTCTGCATGATATTTCAATATTTCTTTATTAATAATGACTTCTAATATTATGCCATCTGTACTTTTCATTAGCAGATCTCTGCTCTCCAATGAGTTCCATAATGACCTTATATTTTTAAGTTGTTTTCATTAATTTTCCACTGAGTGTTTCTTGCAAACACTTTGCTGAACACTTTTTCCACTTCACTTCCAATATGTATCTTTCTCCCTTCTATTTGCAAATAAATTATCTTTATGTCCCTCTGCTGGTTGGCTATCAGGTATTCAAATGTGCCCTTCAGGCAATTTCCAATAAAGAAAATAGTGCTAATAGAGGAGAAAAGTTGAGAAAGCGAGCAGGAGCATTACCTTCCCATTCCTCTGCTCAAATAACAGTCAAGCAAGCAGTAACTAAAATGTCAAAGTCAGATTTCTGGTCACACACTTATATATGCTCAGAGTCTTGTTTGGGAAGCAAAAGGAAAGAATGACAGAAAAAAAAAATTATACTGGTGAGGTGCTGTTCTATTTTCCTGCTTATCTGCTGTATCCAACATCCTCATTATAAGCTACACAGTTCACAGGCTTTTTGAGATGTGAACATCTTTTACTGTTAGTTCTCTGTTTATGCTTATTTAGCACGGTCTTGAGAACTCTCTTGTGAAGATCCCCACCCCTCAATTCTTAAAAACCAAATTGCTTAGAGCAGGTTTCAGTGTTTGCAGTAGCTGCAGAATGCATAGAGCTGAAAACCTGACTTGGTTCTGGTACCCAGCCTGAATGCAGTCGTCGTAAATTAGCATGCCTAGAATATTGTACCAGGAGGTCCTCTGTTCTCGTAAGGTCTAACTATGGTTAAGAGATGAAGAGATGAAACTAATTTAAATGTGTGGATACTCTAGGGTCCATGTTAATTAAACCAAAACAGAGAGCGAATAGTTTATTTTATTTTATTCAGTGAGACCAAGGAGACAAGTAAAACAGTAATTAAAAAGAATACTTTATGCCCTCTTATCAAGTTGCTTTGGATGTTTGCTTGTTTGTCATAGAAACACTCAGGTTGCAAGGGAAAGTCTGAATGCAAAGGTTGTATTCCGTTATATACACTATATATAATTGAACACGATAGCATCAAAATGTATCAATAGCCTTTTACAAATGGAAGTTAAGTGCTTGACAGAAGCTAGAAACAATTATTTTTACCCTGTTCTTAGAAGACAGTATCACAGTCAAACAGTAGGCTAAATCAGAATCAGAATTCTTGGATATGTCACGTGGCAAATTACATACCTATAGGAAACCTTTAATCCTGAACCCCTTGTGATGCTCTGTCTGGGAAAATTCACATCATAAATTTTAAAAGACTCAGTCTATTTTACTTAAGGATGAAATATAGCCTCTTCTTTGGGATGGAATCTTTTGCTGCAGGGATACTTGAAACTAATGCTCACCTTCATGATTTTGTTTCTGTATAAAGGGAGCATCACTGATTTCAGTGGAGCCTTCACTGAGCTGTAAAAAGGCAAATGACATGAAAGTCAGTCCTTTTGTAAGTTTCAAACATGAGCTATCATGTTAGAAATTCAAAGAAATAATATGGGTGTTATTAGACTTCTGCAGTCAGTGCCTCTGTGAAACATGTCTAGAGCTATTTGAAATATTGTGGGGGTCACCTCTGCCTGCTGCCCTGCAAGGAGGTGAGACTGCATCTCCAAAGACATAGCTGATATCTCTTTTTTTTTTTTAATTCACCCCCCTCCAAGGTTGTTATTCAGACTGAAAGCTGAAGACCTCTATCATGTTTAGCAGTATTTGTTATTTATCAACAGGACTGAATAGACTTTGAGACCCTTCAGACCAGACAACTTTGAAGTTAGGCAAATCTTGCAGGATTGAATGCTTAAAAATGTATATAAATAGGGATTGAGTGTAAAGGAGATTGACTAGCCAGAGGACTTGCAGGCAGATGTGATGGACTATAGGGAATAATAAAAAGTTATAATGTATGGGGCAGTTCTCACTGTTTTTCCTGAGTAGTCTAACCTTAGGTGTTCCTTGATTTATAAAAGAGAAGGTCTGACCAAGTAGCTGCTGAATAAGTTTTTCCTTAAAAACTAAAGTCTGATGCTTATTGGTAAATGTTCAGAAGCCTGGACCCCATGGAAATATCTAACTGGTGGGCTGCAAGCTATGCCTCAGCCACTTTTGGTGGAGAATTCTCTAGTATATTCTTCAGTTTCATTACCTCAAGACACAGAAGAGGGATGTAACTGTTGTGATTTTCTTTAAAGAGTAGGATTATCCGAAGATGAGAGTAATTACAAGTTTTCCCTCCAGCTACTCATGTGAAGGCAATTTGGATAAAGCTTTGAAAAATGAGAAAACAGTATAGCACAGAGGGAACAGAGAGAGGTTATGCACATAATCACCAAACAGTTCAAATTAAAATTTCAAAGAGGTTAATGCATCTAGTCAAAGTCAATCTTCTACCCTCCATATTTTCTTCTACTGCTGATGATTAGGGTGAGATCAGAATTCGGGTGAGAAGAAATTTATTATACTGACTTTGCAACTAAAAATGGCTAAATGAATAAAACTGTTTTGAAGAACCAATGTGTATAAATCTATTCATCTGACTAACAGAATTTGCAACTAAAAAGATTCAGGACATCATTCCGCTTGTATTAAAACAATTCTAAAGCTGTTTTGAACTTCAGTGGGAGCAGAATCAGGGCATAAGTCATGAATATTGCAATGTAAAATGAAAAATTTTTAAAACTAGTAATGAGGCTGGGCAAAATAGGAACTGGCACCCCATAGCATGTGGCCTAGGCCATTACACAAGTTGCTCAGCATCATTCTCATCCAAAGGTTACAGTCTTTGTGCTGTGAAACAGGGCTTGCACTATGCCCCATGACCAGCATTTCTAATGGGTGAGGTTTCTTCTCTGAAGTGTTAAAGAATCTGTTTATGCCCTCACCTCTCAGGGATCACTCAGGTTTTAGAAGGGTGAGAGTAGTGAAAAGCGTGTCTTACTGATTTTAGATGCAGAAGTATATGCTTTGTAAAATATTTTTAAAAATTATATGTCACAGACATAACATAACTGTATCTTCAGGGAAGAATTTGGCAACCTAAATCCAGAGACGCACAAGAATGTGGGCTTGCTAGAAATGGGAAGCTTGGATTCCATGCAAGCTCCATGCTCGTTATAAGATGACTGCAGACTTGTCCATCCGCATGAGGTAAAAACAAACCTACAAACTGTTTTAACTTGCGAGCCATTCCTTAGGGAAAGGAGGGAAGAAAAGGACTCTTATAAACCTGGAATAAAAACTGTGTTTAGCAACACTTTCTCTCTTTTTCTCTAATTGTTTTATTTAAAGCCCTCCCTCGACCAAACATGTTTTCTAAAAATGTCAAATTCCCTATTAAAATAAGATTTCTGTGATGTTCAGGGCACTGTCTGAGCAAGATGATGGAAAAAGTGCCAGCAGAAATAAATGTGCAGTCTTGACTTTCGGACAGCCGAAGGTAAAACAGTCCCAATGGATTTTGTTTAAAAATATTTTCAAAAAATAATGAGAAACAGGGAAAGTGCACTGAAAGACACAGAATGCCAATTAATTTAATAGTTTTTTGCAAGCTTAGTTTATAGTAACTAGCACTTGCATGCTAAAAACTGTTCAGAGAGATTGGTTACTTTAATGTTAATGTACAGGATAAATTGTCTCTAAACCCACTGTGTTTTAGAAGTGAATGCTCCAAGAGTTTACATCTCTCACCAAGGTAGACAGAGAAGGAAAAGCAATGTGATTTTGCTTATAAGCAACCTAGAAAAAGAAAGGCAATTAAAAGAATAAATAGGAGCTGTTGAAAATGTAATCTAAAAGTTAAATAGCTCTTCTGTGACAAGGGCTTTAAAAAAACATTTTCACTAGACTAGCGCTAAAGGGAAAAGTCAATTACAGCAACAGTTGAGAAGATAAGACTGCCAAAGAATAAGTTACTAGAAAATAAGCGACTGGAATTTGTAGATTTTTCAGGCAGGTCCCCCATACATACCATAATAGCTTAAAGCAAATGAAGCATCTCTTGGCTGTAGTATTGGGTCATGTTTGAAAGCTCTTTCTCTCTGAAATCCAGGAAAAAACCCACAGTGGAACAAACTCCCACAGCATACTTCTTCCAGAAAAATCCCCACAAGACAAGCCCTGAAGCTCAGTGCAATATATTAGGAAAACAAGACAACTTTGTGGAGATTTTTGGAGAGTTTTCTGGGGGAAAGAGAAAGCTCTGAGAAAGAAAGCTCAGTGTGCAAAGACCCATCTTTATTTTGTTCTGTGAGAATCTCTAAATACAATAGTTGTATGTGATTTACTTAGTCAACCCCTTCAATTCTTGTTATTTTCCTGATGGGAGAGCAGATTATTAAAATTTCTGCTTCCTGGCATTTGAAATGTTTTCTTTATTGCAGAAGCAGCTTTAATATTTGTTATTTCACTTAGAAGGGACTTAAATGTCCAGCAGTGATCCATGACTGTGAGACGTGTGTTGCCATCAAGCAAGCCAAGCGGGTGAAGCCTCTCTGGTATGGGGGGCGATGGTCCAAGTACAAGTACGGAGAGGCCTGGCAGATTGACTACATCACACTGCCTCAAACCCACCAAGGCAAGTGCTATGTGCTGACCATGGTGGAAGCCACCACCGGATGGTTGGAGACCTACCCTGTGCCCCACGCCACTGCTCAGAATACCATCCTGAGCCTTTAGAAACAGGTCCTTTGGAGGCATGGTACCCCTGAGAGAATTGAGTCAGACAACAGGACTCATTTCAAGAACAGCCTCATAAACAGCTGGGCTAGGGAACGCAGCATTGAGTGGGTGTACCACATCCCCTACCATGCACCAGCAGCTGGGAAAGTCAAACGGTGCAATGGCCTGCTTAAAGCCACCTTGAGCAGACTTGGTGGGGGGACTTTCAAGAACTGGGACAGTAATCTACCAAAGGCCACATGATTAGTGAATACCCGAGGCTCCACTAACTGAGCAGGCCCTGCCCAATCTGAGCTCTTGGGAGCACCAGATGGAGATAAGGTTCCAGTGGTACACATGAGAGGTATGCTAGGGAAAACTGTTTGGGTGAATTCTGCCTCCAGCAAAGACAATCCTGTCCATGGGGTGGTTTTTGCTCAAGGACCAGGTTATACCTGGCGGGTGATGCAAAAAGATGGAGAGACCCGATGCATACCCCAAGGAGACCTACATACATACATATAATACATATAATACATATATATATATACATATATATATATACACACACACACACACGCGTATACTAGTAAAGAACTGTTATTCCTATCCCCATATCTTTGCCTGAGAGCCCCTTAATTTCAAAATTATACTAATTCAGAGGGAGGGATTTGCTTTCTCCATTTCAAGGGAATGCCATGCTTTCCCTGTCTTTGCTTTCAAACCAGGACAATTGCAGAAGCAGCTTTAGTATTTGTTATTTCACTTAGAAGGCACTTAAATGTCCTGTAGTGATTTTACAAGCAACTTCCAAAACATCAATTGTAGCTATGTTGGCAAGGGTTTCAATGTTGTTTTCTGTTACTTTTGCCTAATTTTATTATCTATTTTAGCAAAAAATGTCATCCAAATGTAAGATAATCAGTGGAGATAGGGCACCAATCACAGTGCATATTGACCAAGAAAGTAAGCTGCGGGGTATGAAGACAACAAATACTTTATTGTAGAAAAAGTTGGGAAACCTGATTACAGTCTTGCTTATTCCAGTAGAATAATCCTTGAGTCTGAAAAAAGCATTAAACTGATGTAAGACCAAAGTCACATCCAAAGGGCTGTTCAATATACACTGCAAACAGAGCCAAAAACAAGTCAGAGGGAGTAATATAAAGTGATTATCACATCAAGCAGATGATTTCATTTTTGTTCATTACCCACTTTTTAAGATTTTTCGGTAGAAAAAGCATAAACCCGAATACTTAAATAAAAAAATAAGAGAGACACAGTAATTCTACAGAACATTTCCAACGAAACTGGACATTATTTTGAGCTTATGTATATGGAAACTTTTATGTTCCCCACTAAATAAATATTTTACCTCAGTATTTTCTTTTGCAGGCTGTTATCTTGGAGACCAGAAGAAGAGAAACAAATGTGTGTAAAGTTATATGAGTGGGCTAGAAAGCACTGCTGCCAGATTCCCTGCAGAGCCTCAGATCATGCCATGTCCCAAATCATGAGATCTTGGAGGTGTTGTCCTGTAAGTCACATTTGCTATGTAGTCACCGTGGGCATCTAGTTTCTTTCTTTTGACTGAGCAAAACCACTCCAAAATTATACCATAGAGCCACAAATTCTCGCAAGTGTGCTCCATAAATTTGGGAGAGGAAAGATGGGTGAAAACATCTTGGAATGGAGGGAAAACTGGACAGGAGGGAGGAAGAGACACTTTATTAAGTCATTGTAAATTAGCTCTTAAAGACATAACTTTTTTTTCAGACACCACTTGAGTGTTTGGCCCATCATTGTATGACCATTTACATTGTAATAGTCATACAAAGACTTTTGAAATTACTAGTTGTCAATTAGTTCCCTTTCTATTTCTGGGTAACCAATCTAGGACCAAGACAGAAAATTTACATACAGTGTACAATGCAAGGGAATGTATTGACGTTTATGCCAGAAGAATGCTGATCAACAGTCATCAGCTTTCTACCCATGAATACTGCTTGGATGCAGCAGAGAAAAGTGTCATCCTCAGGAACGTGTGAAAAGGATTATTAGCGGCAGGAAGATACAGTGCAGTGATACCACCCCCAGCATTTCCAGACTTGTGTCATCTGTACAGAAACCCTTGCTCCACCCCCTTCCTTGATTCTCTGTTAAAATATTATATTGCAGGATGTGCTAACTATATGTTCCTACAGACTTATTAAAATTTAGTTATTGAACTCAAATGGCAAGATCAGATTGTATTTTCAAGTGTTTAGGCGGGGCAGGATGGCAGGATGCTGCTCTGTGGTGCCTGACAGTGCTCTCTGTAGGCCAACAAGCGAGATAACAAGCTTCATAACACTGCAAAAACTCTTGAAGAAGTGAGCCTATAAACATGTTCCTGAAAGGGCCAGAGAAGCACCTTTTGAAAAACAATTGCAAATGAGAATTTTTTTCAGAGAAGAGAGGACCCTTTTTATCATGGAAAACTTCCTTTTGACTCCTAGTAAGAAATAAGAAAATACCTTTCTGAGAATTAGTATTTTGAGGAAAGCATCTTAACCTGTAACAAAAAGCTTTGTTACAAGCTACAATGCCTCTCTTACTGTATCTTAGAGTTTTGTTTTAAGTCACAGTGACTCATTTTCTGTAGAAATCAATTCCATTATGGAAAAACAAACCAATGACTTGATAGGGCTTTATATAGTGTTAAAGTAAAAAAATGGCTTTCTGTGCAAAAAAGAAGAAATGGACTGAAATGAACTGGATCCTGCAGAACAGAACAAGAAAATCACCCACAAAATAGAAAGAAAATGTGCCTTTACCAGCTTGCTATCTCAGATTAGCTGTGCCATTTGCTGTGGCAATCAAAGGTGTTTTCCTTGATTATCTTCTGTGTCCCTCTGCTTGAAGCAGAAGCAAATGTGCACTTGCATCTTATCTCCTTCATGAATCACAGTCTGATGTTTCAGCTCTGACCCATTTTTATCATCAGTTTAAGCTAAGAAAGCAGGCTAGGATATACATGTACATTTCTTGAACTACCCCTGATGTGTAGGAAGTAATCTCTGCTACAGGCACTGGCCAAACAATGGGGGATGGTAATATCTTGCATCTTGACAGAAAACACAGCTAAGGCTTGTCCTTCAATGTCCCACGGGAAGAAAGACTTCTGAAGAAAGACTAACACAACATGCAAAGAGAACTATTTAAAGATTTGTCAAACCCTTTTCAATAACAGACTCCTTAAATGATTGCCTTTTTTCTTCTGATCAGAAACTCACAACAGCACTCCAGAGAACTGCTGTGTGTTATTAATCAGATGGAGAGAAACAACAAAATGTGGGAAAGGAAAAAATAGGGAATAAATTCTTCACATTTGAAACATTATTCATGTTGATTCAAGAAGTTGGGAGCAATATTGTGGAGAGCCTGCTTTCTGGATTACAGTAATTTCAAGATTACAAGCCACACTGATTATAAGCCGCACTTCTGGGGTGTCCGCAATGTTTCGTTTTTCCTCCATAAATAAGATGCACCGGATTTTTAGCTGCACTTTCGTTTGCATCAAGTAGTAACAGAATCGTGGGATCACGGGCTTTACTGGCTTGGCTTGGGGCCGTGCAGGCTGGGATCGGTCCCACTTTTCCCCTGCCGGGGCCACGCAAGCTCGGATCCATCCCGCTTTTCCCCTGCTGGGGCTGGGCGAGCTCAGATCGGCCCCGCTTTTCCCCCGCCAGGGCTGTGCGGGCTGAGATTGGCTTGGGGCCACGCGGGCTTGCACTTCTGCGTTAGCAAATTTCTGAATCTCATCAATATGTTAACCACATCTGATTATAAGCTGCTCTTCAGGTTTGGACCAAAATTTTAGTCAAAATGGTGCGGCTTATAATCGTGAAATTACAGTACTTTGGTCAAGATCATGAGGCTGGAGACCCTGGGCTCTTGAATGATGAAGGATGATTTGAGTATCCTAGAAGATGAAGAAAGGGATTGAGAAAGACTTCTCCTTCCTGCTCTCCCTTCTTCCTGATACTGAAGTTGAGCCCCAGACCGTGGTAGCAATAGGTAATACTATTACCGTAATTTCACGACCATAAGGCGCACCTGACTATAAGGCGCACCCCCCGGGAGTCAGCAAAATTTGCAACATTGTAGATCAGATAAGGT
>PYHW01009486.1:12195875-12234444 GCA_013186435.1 Turdus rufiventris
TAAGCCGCACCTGATTATAAGCCGCACTTTGGGTTCAGACCAAAATTTTAGTCAAAATGGTGCGGCTTATGTTCGTGAAATTACTGTAAGTTTCTAGGGCATATAGAAAAAAGATTACAGAAGCCAAAGCTCAGTTCAAACTTACAGTAATTTCATGAGTATAAGGTGCACCCTTTTGACTAAAATTTTGGTCTGACTAAAATTTTGGTCTGAACCTGGAAGTGTGCCTTATATCCTGGAGAGCCTTATATATGGACAAAGTTTGGAAATTTGACAACCCAGAAGTGCGAGCCTCCAGCAGCCACGAGCCGAGCTCGCCCAGCCCCAAGTTGAGCCAGTAAACCCTGTGATTGCACAATTCCATTAATAATTTGTTACTTTGTTGCACGCAGCTCCTCGCTGCAAAAAAAAGTGCGCCTTATATGCTGGTGTGCCTTACATATGGACAAAGTTTGGACATTTGCTGACACCCAGATGTGCGCCTTATACTCCGGTGCACCTTATACTCCGGTGCACCTTATACACATGAAATTACTGTAATTTGGAAACTTTTGTAAAGGACAATGAAAAACATTCTAAAAAATACATTCATGGTAAAAGGTAAAAATGTTCTCCATTGGATGAGGGAGGGAACTTAGTAACTGCAGATGAGGAGAAAGCAGAAGTGTCTTTAGTGGACTGATGGATTGTCCTCAGGACAACTGTCCTCCTGTGTTGGTTGATGGTGTCAGGCAGCAGAATGGTCCCCCTGTTATCCAGGAGGAGGCAGTCACAGAATTGCTGAGCCACTTGGATGTTCATAAATCTATGGACCAGCTGAGATCCATCAATTAATTTAAAGAATTTTAGCAGTTACCTGCAAATGATAATTCTGGTTAGGAACACCATGTGTTGCCTCAGAACATTTAGACCAGCTGATTAGGTTGTGGCCTTAATTTTTTTTAGGGGCACGGATTTCCCAGTGGGAATTTCCCCATGTTGTATTACCAGAAGCAAGTACGATATTTCAAACTGCACAGGAAGCAACACAGAGAGAGAAAACAGATATGATCATTAATGGTAACAAACCTTTGGTGCTGCTGGTAGCACCATTGCTACAATAAAAGGAGAGTAAAAAATGTGATTCTCAACTCTAATGATAAAACTGTCACTGTAAGTACCATTTGGGCAAACACCCTGGTCCTACAACATGACCCTCAAGTAAAAATACAGTCTTATACATGGAGTTCCTTTGCATTATGTACAAAGGTGGTTTCCAAATATGTTGAAATAATTCAATTTAGAAGAAAACTTATTTTATCATCTCACCCTATAAAATTGTTATCTAGATGTCCCTGCCTCTCTGGTTTTTTGTTTGCTTGTTTTTTGTTGTTGGGGGTTTTGTTTGTTTGGTTGTTTTTTTCATAATAGGGAGAATAACATGAGCTTCTTACCTACAAATCAACTGCCTTCTGTGTTTAGAAGGCCATTAACCCTTTCCAGTAATAAAAATTATATTCGTGAACAATTGGTTGCCAATTATTACCCATTGTAGCTTTCAAAAAGAATCGGGAAATATATAATAGTACTTGTATCAATACTTGTATAATTTGTGTCTCTGGAATAACTAGAACTCCTTTAACTTACATTTTTGTATTAAAAGTTTCAAGTATTCATCTAGTAAACAGAGATGTTTTGGTTCCATTATCATGTGGTATTCAGGATTTTCTCCCACATTTTAAGCAGCTGTTTTGAAGATATTATAAAACCCAGCTTCACCAAATTTGTGTCGTCTACCTCCATTTGGTCTATCTTTGTGTCATTTATTGGTCCAGATCTTTAGCTGCAGAATTTTCTTCAGCTATTATGTCAGTTCCACTTCTAAAGTAACAAAATCTCCCTAGCTAGTACCCTCTCGCAGCTTCATCTACAAAGAGAACTTATAGTTGAGCTAGCATCTATGCCCTTTAGAAAAACAATTATATGACACTATGGAATATTTATTGTTTTGTTACAATATACTGTAACTTGAAGTTAATTTTACCTATCTAATTTACAGTCACTGTGTCCCTCCATGTAGTGCTCTCATCTTTGTACTGTTTTTTATCTATTCACTATTGGGTTTCCTGGTAAGTCAGTCAATCAGTTTTTTTTTATTTTTTTCCCCCTAGAGCTAATTGTCAGACTGTAGCCTTCCAGCAAGGATTTCCAAAGTAAGGAACTGCATTCTTCTGGCAGAGTGTGATCCAGTGCATGAACAAGTACTATTGCTACTGCTAGAAGAGCCTACATTATTTCAAGCAAGTATTGAGTGAGCCTGGTTCCTCTGGAACTCTGGAATCCTTGAACTACCTTACAAATTAGAGGTCTCCAGTTTTCTCCTGCAGCACAGCAGATGTTGAGCCATCTTATGGAAGTGGTCTTCATGTTATGTACCAAGAAGAGGGGATCAAGCTGGGGAGTATCAGCAGATAAACCAAAAGGCAGAAGTCAACTTCCACTGAATGCTCTTCTAAGCAAGGATAACATGAAGCTCTCCCAGCACTGGCCCTTAGGCAAGGTCTGCCTTCCCTGCTGGTGGAGACCCTCCTCAAAATCAACTTCTTGACACAGGAGAGGTCAATCACTCACTGTTCTTAGGCACCAACTCATACGAGCAAGGAAAACATACAATAAGCATCTATCCTTCAGGAATATTTTCTTGCGTTAGATTCTCCCGCTCACCCACAACAGGTGAGCGGTCAGAAATCCTCTATTCTCCTAACCCATCAGCTGCTTCTCATCATTACACCTGTTATCTGTGAGAAGGTATTTCTAGTTATTAAGGGGACTCGGGGGGAAGAGAGGGCCTCTTGCTGTTACTAGCTTGCATTTTTTGACAATGGATACAGGTAAAAGGCTTTTGTTGTACTCCACAGTTCTCACCAATGTGAAAGGCAGAGTGAGACTGCTTTCTGCCTTCTTTTTCCAAGGCAAGTTATTAACACTTTTTACTCCTATTAATGTCTAACAGCATTTTACTTAAAAAGTTTTTAGGAAGCTTGTTTCACAGTGTGCTTGTTTTCTGTTAATTATGAGGTTATTTCCAGGAAAATATTAGATATCCCTCACACAATACAAAATTTGATCTTATTTATAAACTAAGAAAAGGACAGAAGGTGAGAGGGTAAGGAAATACTCTCTTAAGCAAGTCAGTCTTGTTAATGAAGTCTTATTTCTGAAAAATAAAAGTAATTTTTATGTTGCAGATGCAGATGTGGTCCTTCCTTATGGAGAAGGAAAGGGTCATCTCTAAGGAAACTGCTGAACCTTTACAGGATCTTGCATGTAAAATATAGTTTTGTCTGGTTTGTTTTCTCTGTCTGTGAATCAATATACTTGCATTGGTTAATAATGTTCTATGTCTCAAAAAACACTCTCTGTAAAGAGTAGTTCCACTGAGTTATGTCGGAGGGTATATTAATTTGCTTGTCTCTATACATAATCTTATAGCTAGCTTCTTTGTACTAGTATTACAAATGTTACGTGGATGATTATCAAGATTTTACTTTCACCCCCTCTTTCCCAACTACCATTTTCTTATTTGCAATGTAATAAAATAATGGCATAAATATTGAGGAATTATTTTTACTGAGGTTTTTTTCTGTTTATTTGATATTTTTAAATGGTTTGCCCACCTGCCTTCAGTTTATACATAGTCATTTTGCCTGATTACATAATATAGTGTACTACATTTAGAAAAAACCTCTTTTGTAACCATAGTAACTATTTTTGATTAGGTACAGCTAAGTACATGGGCTCATTTTAATATAGGTGGAAAAAAATAGAAGAATTATCTTGAAAGCTTCTGAAATAATTTTGGTTAATACTGGCTTTCATTTCAGGTTCAACAGAGAAAAAATTGCTCATAGCTTCTCTTTCTTGTTTCTAATGATGGTTGATTTGTTTGGTTTTTTTTCTTCTTTTTTAAACTTAGTAGGTGTGGGCTGCAAAGGATTTATATAAAAGTTATTGGAGGTTTTCCAAAGGAAGCTTGTCTTCCTGAAGACAAAAATTTATTTATGATAAGATTTGCCTAACCAGGAGTAACACTGCAATGTTCTTGACCCCTCTATTATACCAGAGGGAATGTGGTGCTCTATAATCCAATTTCCCTTGTACCCTGTGATGGCTTGGCCCAAAATCTTTACAAGCCAGTAGGAATTGAGCAAAAATAAGAGCAAAGAGGTATGAGTCTCAGTTACCTGTCCCTTTAGCTTTATGGAGATTTTGAAGAATATTTCCTTATCTCCAGGTATGCAAAGTGTTTTCTAGGACAGGCATATCCAGAAAGAAGTCCTGAAAGGTTTCCTTGGCAGATGTCTTTTTGCTTATCCTGTGGTACCTCAGTCATCAGTTGATCAGAGAGAGAACTGAAAATACCTTCTTGTTTCTGAAACTACTGATTCAGCATGCAACCATGAACTGACATAATTTCGTTCTGATCCAAAGCATATAAAAAACCTTTGTGTAACAGAGAGAACTGAATCTCATAGATCTTCACTGCATGTGTTGGTATCATTACCCTAATTAGTTGGAAAACATTTTTGAAATTTGTCAATATTTCTCAGCAATTGCCAAAGCACATGAAATGATGTGACTGCCTCTACAGATAGTTGTATAACACATTCTACAAATGTTCTTGGGCTTTAAAATTTTTTTTGGTCTGTCAGAGCATTATTTATTCAATCCGTTTTTCTCAGTGTCCAAATGAATCTATTTATTCTTCCAAGAATTAATAACAGTGTTTCTTCCTGTCTGCTGCAAAGGACAGTGTTCTATACTAACCTCTGTGATGCCTCATGTTGAGCTTTTTATATCAAAAGAGGTTTTACTGTTTAGAAAAACATACTTCCCTGTAGAAGGATGGTGTGTCAAGACAGCTAAAGGCTATTTTGTTTCATGTTGTGATTAGCAGTGACCATTTGTGGCCTCTAATCAGCAATCCCTAATTCTAACTCTCCCATGGCCTGGGCTGTCTGTAAAGCCCCAGCATCCTGAGAGAAATCTTCCCTCTGTCTCTTGCCTTTGTAATACTTCAAATAGTTGCTGTCTTGCAATGGCTGGGAATAAACCAACAGTTGCTCACTCAGTTGTAATTACTTTTCTTCTACTGAGTGAAAAGTGATTGATTTGCTCCGTCACCCACTCAAAGGCAGCCACAACTTTTCTATTCATGTTTTACAAAAGTAAAAGCAGAATGAAAAATGTTATGAGAGGTAAATCAGAGGGTAGATATTAATCTGCATAGTTCATTGCTGAAATTGGCGGCTGCTTTAATGAGGTATGGGATCCTCACTGGACTGTAGGGACACATCTACCAGACCATGGTGTTCACCATGGGCTGCAGGGGAATCTCAGCTCCTAGTGGAGTGCCTAGAGGACTCCCAGCTCCTCTTCAGCGCCTAGAGGAACTCTGCCCCTCCTTCTGCACTGGCCATGGTGTGTAAAGAGTGGTTGCTCTCCTATTTCTCACTCCTTTCTTCTTTGTCTGAAATTGCTTCTGCACAATAACTTTTCCCCATCTTAAACATGTTATCCCAGAGGTGCTACCACCATCATTGATGGGCTCAGCCTTGGCCAGCAGTAGGTCTATCTTGGAGCCAGCTGGCACCGGCTCTGTTGGTGTGGTGGTGCATTGCCTGCTCTTCTCCCTCCCATGCCACACCGGGATCTAAGAAATGCTCATTAGACCTCGACCTTGATGTACAGCACCTGGGTTAAGCCCCGCTTGGGCTTATCAGCAACACAGTCTGCTACCAGGAACTTGTGCTGTCTAATGAGCTCCTGTTTCAAATGAACAGGCTTGGAAGCTTATTTTTCTTGCCTGAATAAAACCCAAGTAGAATAATATTTTTGTTATCAAACCTTCAAAGGCAGTTATCTACCTGAATTGCAGCCAGGATGGAAAGTTACCCTGACTAAAGCCCACTCTCTTGTGAGCCTATACACAGCAGTCTAAAGTGAGACCCTTTGAGCTCTCCTGGAGCAGCAGCAGGACCAGCAAAGTCCCTCTGAGCAAGGCCTCTCAGAGCTAGGAACTCTCAAGTTTGCTATTCTCAGAGGATCACTGAACAATGATGCTGGATCCTGACCTGATACCCCTGACATCTTGAAGCCCAGCCATTTGCCCACTGAGAAGATGCAGAGGCATCCAAAGTGATTTTTTCATGAAGTTTGAGGGGAATTTTTCACACGTATGTACCTTGTACAGATTGTGTCCGTGGGTGCACAACTGTGAATGCGCTAAAATGAATGTATCAAGAATATTTTACTAGATTCCCGAGTATTTTAAATTTGTAGTAAGTCAGACCTGTGAGTTGCTGTTGTGACACAGTAAATACTTTATGAGTACTTTTTAAAATTTTTTACCTTATCAATTAAGTGTAGCTAAGTGTAATTAAATGCTGTAGGACATTTAGGCATAAACTGTTGGTCAATTCTGGGCTCAGTTTGCTATGGAGGTCTACTCTGAACCTTGGAATCAGCAGGAGGGTATTCCATAATCCTTTTTATCCTTATGCTTTCCCATTGTTCTCTCTACCTCTCCTGCACCACCCAGTCACTTTTGGGTTTATTTTGATTTGGTTTGATTGATTTGGGATTTTTTTTCTTTTTCTCTATGTGCTTTAACTGTCTAGTTAACTACCACATTGAAGCTTGCCAAAGAACTTTGTTGTGCTTTCACTTTAATATTAAACCTGTTTTGGCCAGTATCTTTGTTGGTGATTCTTTAAGCAACCTTAAAACACTCATTCGCAGCAGCTGCAGACAGAGAAAGTTTCTTCCCAGAAGCTAGCCCTGTATATCCCCTGCCACCAAAGCCTGGTCATGCAAACTTCTTGCTTCTGTGATCCATGTATTTAAGAATTATCATTAAAATCCATATTCCTTACACAATTTTCATAAGATTCCTTCACATTAACAAAACAAAATAATCCACACATCAAAATAACATCATGAATATTAAAAGAAGACAATTAGCACAGAATCCACCCCTCATCCCTTCCTCACAATTACAAAAACACATTGCCCATGATCATCCCACTCTAACATGGTTCAGCCCATGTCTGTTACATGTCCCAAATTCTATCCTTATTTAAAATTCCTTGGGCACCATGCTGGATGTCAAAAAAGACTGATGGTGGTTGACCCCAATTGGATGCTAGGTAAGGACCAACCTGCTCTGTCACTCTCATCCACAGCAAGATGGTGGCACAAAATAACTCACTAAGGGTTTTAACCTTAAGATAAAGGTTGGTTACTAAAGCAAAAAGTCATGTGTGTGTGTAGGCAAAGGAAATACCCAAAAGATGTTATTCTGAACTTCCTGTCAACAAGTACTGCCCAGCCACTTTCTGGGAAACAGGGCTTCAGCTTGCGTAGTTGTTGCTACAAAAAATTAATGTAGTAAATAACAAATGCCCACTCCCCCATTCCTCCTCTCTCTTGACTTTTGATATCTGGTCAGCCTTCATATGAAATAGGCCAGTGTGGGCTGGCTGCCCTGTTCCACGCCCTGTCTCATGATCTCTCCCACACACAGCTTATGGCTGTGACGACTGACACTGAAAGTGCCATTGCAGATGCATTACCAAAACACGGGCATATTAGCAACACCTTTCCAGCTACCAGTGCAAATTCAGTACTGTGAGCGCTCATTTCAGCTAGATCCACCACAATGCCCAAGGAGCTGCTGTAACTAGCACACTGTTAGTTACTGAGCTTTGTCACCAGATGCTTATTTTATCTGTGCTGAAATGTGTATTCTTGCTCTTTTATAAAAGACTATAATTTTGTTGAAAGACCCATGGGTTGTTTTATATTAGTCTTTGGATTCATTCCACTCGTTAGCTCAAAAGGACAAGATAATGTTCAACACACTTTAAAGAAAGAAAGAACCTGTTGAAAATGGAGAGGCACTGTAACAACTTGTTTTTATTAAAAAGCACAGGATGAAGACAAAAATATCTATTGTATGTGCTGCATATTGTGCTTTTAGGAAGTGGTATTTTGCTTATTTTAATGATGAATGGTGGTCCTTTAACTGAAGAGTTGAGTAAAGTCTTATTAGGAAAATAGAAAAGAGCAACTAGTGAGAATTTTTTTCCTGGATCTAAAAAGACAGAAAAAAGGCTTTACAGATTATATGGTTTAATTAGTTTACCGTTATAGTTTATCAGAGCCTGATAATGGCCATAAAAGTAATATCAACTTTTGGCACTTAGTTTTAGTATTGTAGCATTGTCTGACTCTATAATGCTGTGTATTTNTGAATTTGCTAATATGATTCTAGGTATTAGGACAGAAACTAAATAAGAAAATAAAGCCTAGCATCAGAACTAAAGGAAGTGTATTTTTATATTCTGAAAAAAAAAAAAAAACAAACCTGACTACAAAAAGTCAGATACAAGCACTGTAAGATTATATTATTTTTGAGTGGGCTCTAAAGAATCAGTGTACAATTTATACAATTTTGGGGAAAGTGGAACTTTCCAAAACAAAACCGTAATTTTGCTAGAGTTAATTGAACCATTCATAATTAAGCACAGTGAATCAGTTACTGGAATATTTTTAGAGTTATTTTAAATTGTTTGTAAATAGAGCAACTGGAGAAAGTTTTAAGGATACTAATCTTAGGCTAAGATATTGCTTGTGTGGGGTTCCTGTAACTTTCAGCACCGTATCTGTACGACCACAGCAGTTGATGGTGCCAGCATTTTAAGCAGGGTGTGCTCATGCTGCAGGTCAAAAGGCTGCCAGGAAGCTCAGATCATAAGCAAGTAGTGAGACAAGAGGTGCAAACTCTTTATCGTTTTCATGTTTGTGATGTTTCCTTTCATTGCTGGTACATTGTTGACTGAACCAGAGAAGCAGTGTTCAACATAGATTTAATGCAACAAAGCAGGGTCACTAAAAATGCACTGTACTTCTCAGTACAGCACTTCTCTGTGATTCTCTTGTGCTCTCTATTCCATAAGCAGAGATCCAAGTGTTGCTCCTGTCCCTTCTTGCTGTCATGTCTTCTAAACAGCCTTACCGCATGGTTAAGTTTCTTTCCTGAGCAGAGTCTGAGGCTGCTGCTGGTAATGAGCCAGAGGTGTGTCAGAGGCCATCCACTGCTCAGGAGCAATTTATCAGCATCATCTTTCTGATTTCAGCCCCCTCTTGGGTCTGGCTGGGTTAAGACCCTACCACATATTGCAAATAGGCTGCTGGCATTTGGGTCCAACTCCCAGATTTTGCCATGGGGTGAGGGATTTGCTATGACGATTCTTGCATCTACTCCATTGCTCTGTGGGGCCCTATGTAACTTTCTTTTAATTGCTACAGAAAACACTACTGTTGTCTCCTTGATTTTAGTAGCCTGAGATTTTCTGTGGGTTGAGCTGAGACAAGGACATGTTAGCAAACAGTTCTAAGTATGCTCAACCTCAACCCCAGCAAAGAGCAGCAGTCAAATGAAAACACACATTTTATGTGAAGGTTGTACTGAATAGCTTCTTGTGTTATTCAGTCATCTCTGTAGGTTGCAAAATGCAAGCAATACAGACTGAGGATGACAATACAAGCCTAGCACTTGCAAGATAGTTTTGTTTCCTGATTTGGCCGTGGACTTAATCAGTCCATCTTTCAGAGAAACCTTCAGTTTTTGATTGCTTCTAGTCACTGGAATATTGTGAGAATAAATACCCTGCAGTATTTTTCAGTGCCTAAATTGGAAAGTAAAATTCGCACCATAAATATTAATGCCTGAAGTAGATTACTGTTAACTTCTGGCTTTATTTTTTACATTTTTCTATAATCACCGTATTGATATGAGTGTTGTTGTGATTTCTAAGAGTGGAAAAGAATCCAATAGAAATTCAATAGTAAATTATTAGTCATTGGGACTCCTTCTCAAATGTTAAAATTTAGGTGTCTACGTAGGGTGTTTGGGGGATTTGTCCTGTTTAACTGCAATGGAAATAATTTCCTCACTCAGCTGAAAAATTTCTTAATCAAACAGAACTCATTACTTTGTTTATAGCTGTCACTAACAGGCCTTTGGGAAGAGATGTCAGTATTAACAAGTGCTAATATGGAAAATTTTCATTTACCGGGAATGAATTTGATGAATGTATAATGGTGATAAATAACATCAGAACGGATAGCTGGTTGTCTGAGACTCAAAATAAGCTTGGTAGACAAAAATACTGCCTCCTTCTGCTCATGTCAGGTGGGCTGACAGCAGCCCAGAGGATGGTACATCATGGATAACAAATACCTGCTGGCATTGCGCTGACTCCTCCACCTGCAGGATCACCTGCTGGAAGACACTGAACATGACAAATGTTAAACGTAGCTGAAATCAGCTGCTAAAAATATTCTTTCGGCTCTTCTCCTGTTTCTTTTGAAAATTCAGTGGTTTTTAATTCTGTGGCCCCTAGAGCCCACCAGAGGAAGCATCCCTTGAGTTAATGAGTCAAGGAAAAGCAATTAAAGAGAGTCTCCTGGCATTACCTGTGTGAGTTCCTGCCACTTGCTAAGCAGTGGCCTCCAGCTGACATTCTAAGGTTGAAAAATTCTAAGGTTTCCACACATCAGTAGATGTTGGAAATGCTTTGTAAATCACTGGCAAAGTCCTCTCAGGTCAGAGGTTGTTGTGTCAGGTTCTCTTTCTGATGAACCAGGACATTATTATTTTGCATCCTACAAAATTTCTTCTGAGAAGAGAAGGCCCCTGACTGTGCTGAAAGGCACAATGGGGAGCCAGATACCACCTTGTTGTGAACTTAAGAGTGTTTCTAGATTTGGAACTGGTTTTGTGCCTTTGATTCTCCTCTGCATGGGTGCTTCTTTTTGGCTGAGCTAACACAAAAAAACCCCTGTTTATTTAGGCTCTCTGTACTAGTGGATTGGATGCTGTTTAATTCAGCAAGCTAGTCTTTATTCCAATTTATGCTGTAACATAAAACTGCTTTACTGGTGCTGTATGCATTTTATGAATATTTAATAATGAAAGTAATCTTCTTCTTATTAGCAAGAATAAGGGAAATAGTGTGTGAACATATAAAATGTGGTTTTCTTCTTGAGGAGTTTTTTTCAGGGCCTATTCAAATTCAATCTACTTTGTGAAGTACTGCTCAAAGATTTAACATGATTTATATAATAAACCGAATAGTATCTTCATGTAGATTTGGGATAGTTATCCATCTAATAACTTTTAAATAATCATGGTTTGGTATAACTGTAGACTGGATCTGAAGGAATGCAAATTGCAGAAGTTAAGGTCATGAGACCTTGAGTATTTGCTTAGATCATGACAGTGCATATTTGTTTCAGAAGTTTTATGTACAAAATATAGAAAAGTAGTCGTTGGCAGTTCCATTGCTGTTGGGTTTGAGGTTGCCTCCACAATAAAATTCTGTAGTCTGTGGCTTTGTGCTGGACCTTTTTTCTGAGTGATAAGTTTTGGAACTTCCTTTCAAAAAATGTTTCTTGCTCCTGCAAACACAAACATCGAGAAAACAACTGGCCAACCCTTTTTTTCCATCATCAGAAAAGCTATTGCACTGTCTCAAATTTGTGCTTGGTTGAATTGTAGTAGGGATATGCTGTAAGTTCAGCAGGAACTGACTAGAGCATGGCCATTGAGAGAGCAATGCAGCTGAGCTGGGGTGAAGAAAAATGTTGAGGTCTTCTCAGAGGAATATGAGGAATATGAGAATGAGAATGGAGGGTTTTTTTGTCTCACAGAATTGGGATTTTTTTACACTCAAAGGCTAGCACAGAAATTTCCAGGTGAAACATGTCATATTTTCAACATCTCGTGCTGACTTTTAAGGAGAACAAAACCCTCACATTTATTGTATATTGAAAATTTAATATTTACAATTATGAGGCTAAGTAAAGGTTATTTCCCTTCAACTGAAACGTACATTTTCGGAATTTGTATCATACCCTGATACCATATATACACTTTACTTAAGTATACTAAATGACTAGGGATGAACACTTGATTTTAATGTAAAACGTATTTAGAGGGTGGCATGAATGCTAATACACAGACTTTGGCTAGGTGCTACATGTGCTCTGGCAGTCTGCTTTTTTACAGTAGATGTACGAATGAATTGTATTCAGATAAATGAGTGTTGTGCTTTAAGTGTGTATTTCTCCAATTTAGTGCTCCCACTGAAAACACTCTGAACTATGCGCTGCTTTCTTAGTCTCCCTGCAGTGGGATGAAGAGGAGAATTGAGGGCTCAAAAGGTAAAGAATATGGGTTGTGATAAGAACAGCTTACTAGAAACAGCAGTGAAATAAGAAATGAAAGGTAACAGCAGCAAAATGAAAAACAGCACACAAGAGAGGCAGACAATTCTTCCAGGTGAGTGCTTACCATGCAGAGCCCATCACTACACCACACAGCTGGCCAGAAGGGACCCCTTCTCTCTGCACCCTCCATGTGCACTATGTATGGTACAGAATAAACCCCCGGGTCCAGGCCACGCTTCTCCTGGCTTCTCTAAAAATTATCCCTCTCCTGGCCTGATGCAGAACAACGGGATATCTCAAACATTTTAAATACTCTATGGATCTAGGAACTTGTAAATGTTGTGCTATATTTATTGAAATACCTTCATTTCTTAAATTAGATATCTTCAGTTTTTGCTAAGAACAATCCTATCAAAAATCCCCCTCAGTTATATGCTTCCTCAGAAATATGTTTGTTTCTTTTTAAACTCTTAATATCTTATTCTTCCCTATAGGAATGTTGATCAGAGTAAAAAAAAAATCTGAGACCCACAATGAAAGAAATGCTTCTAGGGCTTTCACAAGCTTCTTTACTTCTTTAGGTTCTTTACTTTGGAGTTTTTTCCAGTTCTGTGGCTGTTCTTAAATTTTAGTTATGGCAAGACCCCAAAGGAATGACAGGTAATTTTTTTTATTCTATGTATTTCATTTTTTTTTTAATTAATCTTGACCCAGGTTTTAGTTTAAATACTATCTTGTACCAAGTTTACTGTAATTTTTGCACAGATCATATAGCTGGAAGAGAATATGTTTTTCTTACATAGATGTGCGCATCCTAAAAGTTTATTTATTTTCCTCAGATTAGCCTCAGCAAAAATAAGTTCACAGGAACACTGTCTGAAGCTTTTGCTTATTAAAAAAATCTTTAGGAAAAAGAAATATCCCAGGGAGTACAGAAAAATCAGAATTTAAATGGCAGAATTTTTAGGCATCATGTAAGAATTTCAGATTAATATACACAAAATTGTTGCAGATTTTTGTCAGGTGTGATCACACAACCAGTGGCTTGTTGAGCCACTTCTCCATGTTAGCTGTAAGATCAGGAATTTAAATTCTGAATAGAACCTGCTTAGCAATGAAGAAGATAAGTTTTCTGTCATTGCATGTGATGAAAATAGATGATGCTGGTTTATCATCCCATGAATTAAAAGGAAGAAAAATCTTTCCCACCAGGTACTTAATTCAGCTTTGTCTTGGGTTTCCTAAATTCTTTCAAATGAGACCTCGCTTTTACTCCAAGCTTCAAGCAAAACTCTCTCTGTTTGTTATGTACTTTTGTACTGGGCCACAGCCAATTCCCAGACAGATTCAGAGTTCAGCTGGGATATGTCTCAACTCAAAGGGTCTCAGTGTACCTGAGGAGCCATGATTACCCTGGCTGGTAGGATTTAAAACTCAATGAGCTCTGTACAACATTTGCAACAGCAGTTCTTGCACCTATGTCAGAATTTCCAAACAGCAAGGCAACAGTGGCTCTTAAAACATCTGAAAATCTTTGCTTTTCTCAGAAATTCTGCCTCGAATCTCTTGAGAGGGTGAAGAAAGAAGCTTTACTTTTCTAAAATATGTTCCAGCAGACACACTGGGAAATAATGTTAGCTCTATAGTAGGCATTTTGGAGCTACAGGCAGAGAGAACACAAAGCCTCTTTGATTTCCATCCACCTCTCCAAAAGCTCTTTTACAAGATTTTTTTCCCTCCAAGGATGTATTGTGTGCATTATGCAGACCTCAGCCTGTATTTGATGATCTTCTGTCAGAAGAAAAATGATCAACGCCACAAATGAACAACACCAAGTTCTGCTGTGGAGTTGACTCACAATAGTGTTACACTTATTTTCTGTGAGCCTGGCGCTTTTGAATGCAAATGCTCAGTTTTGGGTGGGTATTTTTGGGGATTTTGTTTGTTTGTTTGTTTGTTTTTTGCTCATGTACATGCCTCTACATACACAAAGAATATCTTTAGAGTAACCCTTAAATGATTACGTATCAGTGCCATTAGAATGGGAGGCAGAAGTGGCTCATGTACTAAGGGAAACAAAATGCTGTGAATTAGGACAGCTGTTTCCAGAAAGCTTGAAAAGGAATAGTGCAGCTCCTGCTCCTCTCCAGCCCAGCCCAGTGTGGGATATTCCTACAAAATACCCCTCAAGGTGTTTTGGACAGAGGAGAAGGTTGACTGACTCAGCGGTAAGAGTGCTGTCCCTTTCTCCCCCATTTGATATGTGGGGGTCTTTTCTTACATTCAGGGAAAGTGAGAGGCAAAGGACAAAGGGAGAAGCAGCTGTAACACGTAGCACAGATGAGGTATTTACTAAAATGCTGGCAGCTTTGGTCCAGTAGCACCAAGAGTGAAGGCATCTGTATTGGAGAGGCTCTCACACAGGAGAAACAGACCAAAGTGCCCAGGGGCAATGATGTGGAAGGAAAAAAAAACAGGACTAGAGGGAGGAGAGAGTGTGAGCAGCAGAATTCATGTCCTGTGGGAGAGTCAGTGGAGGGGAATGGCAGGCAGGAGTGTGAATGTGTCAGCAGGAGAGAGAGAGATGTGTCCTCACATTTTAGCTTGTTTGCACCCTTCTCCAATGTCCATCACTGATGATTTTCTAAACCTAAACAGCAAAAGTTGACTACTTGATCTTGGTTTTGGTACAATAATCTCTTTCATCTAATTCATGCTTGGAATGATTTGTTTATATTTACTATAACATTTTCTGCAGCCTCTACTATAGACAGGCTTTAAATAATAATTGTAAGTCTTTAGTGAATTAACAAACAGTACAATGCTCTGAGAACTTAGTCACAGATGGTGTTGAAGAAATATTTCACAATGAATAATTTATCCATCAGGAAAATGTAATGTTCCTGGCAGGTTCATGAACAGATAATGAAATTATTATTTTAATAAAAATTATTAACTATTTTTTTCCAGCAAGTGGTCCTCGGCATCAGTACGTTACTAGTTTCTTCCAGTAATTCTGATTTATGTTTTTTGATCCTTTGGGAGTTTTGGAAAATACTGACTGCTCTTGCTGATCCCAAGTAGCTGGGTGGTTTAGTTACTGCCTTGAAATATGCTGTATTGAGAACCTATCCACCTGACAGTGCCAGCTGAGAGGAAGATTAGATAGGTATGTCTACAAAGAGGAAATGAAAGAAAAATGCACAATACAAATGATGAGAGTACATCCTAACATATTAGGTAAGCATGATTTTTAAAACAGATTTTATTTTCATAATGCGCCATGTAAGAAAAATCCTTAGTGCCTGGTCTTTTCAAAACGAGGAACATTTTTGAGTTAGATAATTATTTATTAAGAGAGATTATCTCAGTTTCCAGAAAATTATTTGATAGGCTCAAAGAAATGCTATGCATGCCTGGCTTTATAAGGGAAATCTATTCTGAGCTAAAGACTTATTTCAAAATAAGCCTCCCAGGAGGGTGGTTTGTATTCTAAGACCAATATTCTATTTCACTGACTGCAATAGTAGTAATCTGTTAACCTCTTAGGCAGCACAGCAGTGAGACCTCATAAATAAAGCTGCAAAAATTGATGAAAACATAAAAAAATAATAAAAGCCTCACAGACACTGCTAAAGAACTTGTTCAGGAAATGGAAAGCTATTTTCAAGGTATGTGAAGAGGCAGATAATGAAGTTTGAGGTTTTTGTACAAAGAGTGAATAAAACCATGCATTGAAAAGGAATTGGCGAAAGCTAGAAAATCAAAATACCCTAAATGATCTCTGTGACCATGCTTTAGTAATACATAGCAGGTTCAGTCTGTCTTAGTCTCAGAATCTGTCAGAATACTCAGCGAGATGAAAGGGTGCACATTTGCAGTGGCTTGTTGTGATTTTAAGTTTATCTTACTCTCTTATTTGGATGGTGCTGTAAGGAGATATATGTTCCATCATGCAAGTCCATGGGACTGTTATGCTATTATACAACTTGTTTTACATTTTAATAACAGCTTCTAAGCTTCAAGTGCTAGCCAGCCCACTTTCTTGGCTGGAGTATCTAGATATTGCCCTTCTGCTGTAGTTCCCCTGGTTCCATTGCATGCTAAAGAATGGAGTTTGGCTAGGATTAGTGTGGGGCTCTGCTTCACACTGTTTTGGAGGTTAAGGCAAAGAAGTTCTTCTTTCCCAGGGTACTGGAGTCCTCTGCATAATTCTGCATCCAAATAAGTTGCGCAATAAAAGAATGTCCCTTTAAGTCAGTTTCTTACAGGGGATTTGTTCCACCTTGCTGATAGAAACTGCACACTCTGAGGTGATGCCAGAATGAGAGTCTTGTGTTTTGTTGTGGTGGTAAGAATATACCAGCTGATTTCCACTTTTTCAGTTGCTATGTGATCTAGAAACAGCCCTGTAAGCTGAGGAAAATCCCAGTCAAGTGGTGAGAGCATCAACAGATGTATGCATATTCAGAACATAGACGACACTGTTCAAAAGGAGAAGCACGTAAGCCTCATGATGGATGATAGTCATGTCTGGCACATGGAGAGCAAATAGTTTTCTTAACTAGTTCCTAACAAAGATTTTAATAAAGTATATTTAGGAGAGGGCTCTAAATTAGGATAGGGTTCTAGCCAACTGCGGTCTTTTCTGGCCACATTACAGACCTGGAAGGTCATAATTGGAAAACTCTTCTGTGAGGACATCTTCAAAGTAAACCAGTCAATTTTGGCAATGTTTGAATTACATTAATTGAAATTTAATAAATAATTGCAATGAAGTTTCTTAGAAATATTTTTTTAAAAATTATCCCTTTTCAAACTAGCTGGGTCTGGGAAGTTGCATCTCTCAGCATGTCATTTGAAAAAAACTTTTATTTCCACCCCCAATATTTTTGAAGAAAGCCTGCAAATTCTCATGTGGAAGGTCTGGTCTGCCTGCTTCTTTGTGCTTTAGAACATGAGTTTGTGAGCCAAATTTATTAGAAACTATTCCAGCAAGCATATTTCTGAGAAATGTAAAGAAACAATACATAGTAGGCTAGGTCATTAGGTTACAGTTCAAGACATCCAAATCTGTAATTGTGTCTCATTTTAGGAGTTTTCACTTAGAAAAGGGAAAAAACAAAAGCAGTTCCCGTGTGAGTTGGAATTGATTTTAAAGTAGAAAACAACAGTGCTGAGGACAAAATGGTCATAGATGGGGGAGAACAAATAACAGAGGACAATAAAAGAAAATGGCAGTTCTAATTTGAGGGGGAGGAAAACATGTGTTTTCCATCAGGATGTTCAATGAAGATTTCTTCCACAACTGTTAAACTCTGGTCTGTTTGAAAGCCTGGCATGGAACAAACAAAAGCACATTAGGAAGAGGCTGGCATTTAATCTCTGGAACAACATGGGACACAACTCTACAGGAAACATAATACCTCTGTAGTCTTTGGCAATTTTTAGACCTGATTCATCTCTGAGTGGGAACACTGTGTTTGTACATATGTGGACATACATCTGCACTCCAGGATTGGCCTAGCTATAGTCTTGTAGCTTGGTAAATGTGGATTTATTACGACTAAGAAAGAGGCAGCAGGTTAAACTAACCCAGCAAGGTCACAGGCTTTTTCTGAACATGGGTTGACCGCAGCTTTGCTTAAGCCTGGTTATTTATTGCTGCATTTTTTTTTTTTTCTAATGTTTGGATGGCTAGTGCCTAATGTTTTACCTTTGCTTATAATCATGTGATATAACCATAATTTTTAGAGAGTTAGTAACAAGAGCTATTCTGTAGAACTAAATATTTACCATAGAACCATAGAATAACTTGTTTTTGAAGAGACTTTTAAAAGCTATTGCATCCAACGCCCCTGAAACTGACAGGGACATCTTCAAATAGGTAAATTTGCTCAGAGCCCCATTCAACCTGACTTTGAATGTTTCCAGGGATAGGACATTTGCCATCTCTCTGAACAATTTTTTTCCAGTGTTTCAGCAATTCTCATAATGAAAAACTTTACCCTTATATTTCGATTGAATCTCTTTCAATCTAAAATCTTTATCCCTTATTGTGTCTCAACAGGCCCTGCTAAAACCTTGTCTCCACTATTCCCTGGCATGGAAGAAGAATGGGCTGTCTGAACAGGGAGCTTTTGCAGGAAAATGAAGATACTTTCTGGCCTTTGGAAGAAGGGGTAGACAAGAAGAGTATGTTACTAGGTGTCATAGAGAGAAAATTAGAAAGGAAAACTCACTAGAACTCAATCTGATCACTGCCATGAAAGAGAATAAAAAGTGTTTTTACAAAAACATTTTTAATAGTAAAAAGAAGGCCAAGGAAAATCTCCATCCATTATTGGATGAAGGGGGAACACTGTCACCAAGGACAAGGAAAAGGCTGAGGTACTTAATGCCTTCATTACTTCAGTCTATAAGCATAAGACCAGTGATCCTCAGGGCAATCAGTACCCTGAGCTGGTAGACAGGGACAGGGAGAAGAAAGACCCTCTGAAACCCAGGAGGGAGTAGTTATTGATCTGCTGAACCATATGTTTAGAGACTCATAGGAGGGACCAGATGGGATCCATCCAAGGGTATTGAGGGATAAGACCTCCTGCCTCACCAAGGGCAAGCTTCTCTCCATCTTCTATCATCAGTCCTGGTGAGCCAGGGAGGTCCCTGGTGGCTGGCCAATGTTCATATCTACAAGAAAGGGCAGAAGGAGGATCTAAGAATGTACAGGCCCATTGACCTGATCTTGGTGTTATGGAATATTATGGAAGAGATAATTTTGAGCACCTTCACACTCTAGGCATGTAGAACATGCAAGACTTCAGGCCCAGCTAGAAAAAGTTTGTGAATAGTTGGTCCTGACTATTCAGCCTGATGAACCTGATCTTCATTTATAAGCAGGTGACCTGCTTGGTGGATAATAGAAAATCTGTAGATGTTGTCTACCTGGATTTTGGTAAAGCCTTTGACCCTGTCTCCCAGTGCACTCTCCTTAAGAAACTGGCTGGTCCTGGCTTGGATAGGTGCATTCTTCACTGTGTTAAAAACTGGCTGGGTCCAGTCGGTGGCCTGTCACTGGGATTTCCCAGAGCTCAGCACTGGAACCAGTCCTGTTTAGTGTTTTTGATAACCTGGATGAAATGATTGAGTGAACACCTAGTTCACTGGGCAGTTGGCAAGAAAACACCAAACTGAGCAGGAGTGAAGGAAAACTCTGCAGAGGGATTTGGACATTCTGGATTGATGAGCCAAAGTCAGTGGTGTGAGGTTCAACAAAGCCGAGTGCTTTGTCCTGCACCTGAGTAACAATAACCCCAGGCTTGGGGCAGAGTGGCTGGAAAGCTGCCCAGGGCAAAAGGATCTGTGAGTGCTGGCGATGGCAGCTAAACATGAGCTAGTGTGTGCTCAGGCGGCCAAGAAGGCCAATGGCATCCTGGTTTATATAAAAAATAGTATGGTCACTGTCCCCCTGTACTGGGCACTGGTGAGGCCACACTTTGAATCTTATGTCTAGTTCTGGGTCACCCATGACAAGATGCTGAGGTGCTGGAGTGAGTCCAGAGAAAGGCAATGGAGCTCGGGAAGACTCTAGAGAGTAAGCCATATGAGGAGTGGTTGAAGGAGCTGAGGTTGTTTATCCTGGAGAAAAGGAGTCTCAGGGAGGGCTTCATCATTGTCTACAACTGGCTGAAAGACCCTGTAGTCATGTGGGGGTCAGCCTCTTCTCCCAGGTGAGAGGAGACAGGACAAGAGGACGCAGTCTGTGTGTCCAGCTGTGCCATGGGAGGTTCATAGACTATTTCTTCGAATAAGGGTTGTCAGGCATTGGAACATGTTGCCCAGGGAGGTAGTGGAGTCACTAACCCTACAAATGTTCAAGGAAGGACTGAACATGACACTTAGTGGTACAGTTTAGTCGACATGGTAGTGTTTGGTCAAAGGCTGGGCTTGACCTTTGAGGTATCTTCCAACCTAAGTGATTCAGTGATTCAGTGATTCAAGGATCCTGTTAAGCGCTGTAAGTCCTCCATAAGGTTTCCCCAGAGCCTTCTCTTCTCAGGATGAATAATGCCATGTCCATGGTATGTTGATCCTTCATAAAGAAGAGCAGGTATGATGTGATACCAAATGCCTTGCAAGTGGGGACTCAGTGACAACAGCCCAGGTATGTGGGATGAAGTGGTGGAATGATAACCAAGGAAGCACATCAGGGAAGTGGCAAGTCCAGTCTTCTCTTTGTTCTCTTTTATTTTTCTGAATTAATTAAGAATAAGAATAAGAATAAGAATAAGAATAAGAATAAGAATAAGAATAAGAATAAGAATAAGCATAATCAGTCAGCTATTCACCTGGTAAGGTTTAAATTATAGGAGAAATACATTTTTTGTTTTTTGTTTTCTCTTTGCACATGGCAATAATTTGAGTGTAGTAAAGTGTCTAAACCTGAGCAGAACTTAACTGGGACACAGCATTTAAGCCACTTTTAATTCAAATCTTATGGCTCACTTAAATTACAAGCCTAATACTTTCTCAGCAGGACCAAGTCCAGGCTCATTAGCTGTACTTCACCACTTTGTTCCTTTTCTGCGAGGATTTTGAGCCTGCTAGGACTTGCGCACATCACAGGGGGGATAGGTTGGGAGGCTGGGCTCATGGTGACATGGTGGGATAATGCTAGGCTCCTTGTAGACATGGATGTTGAGGTTTGAACCTTTTCTACCCCAGAAGTGTTGAGATCCTCTTTTGGTCAGCACATGGCTGATTCTAAATTTGAGGTGGGTGGAGGAGGGGGCAGATTTATTTGAGCTTGTATGTCTGTCCATGTATTAACATGATAAAAAATATGTAGTATATAGGTCTGCTCTGTCAACCCTACACAGAACATGTCACATGTTATCAGAAACAGCCTTTATGAAACTGGGATATAAACCTTTAGAAAACACAAAGGACTCCTGAAAGCATAGAATAGACACTCAGAAGTACCAGGTAGGGGCTGGTATTTTTGACCCTTGAGTAGAAATAAGGAGAGAGCTGACCTTGTGATATCAAAGAGGAGATAGCTAGGGGATTAACTAACCAAAAAAAGAATTTGAACACATAGCAGAAATGCAATTCATTTGGAAAAAAAAACCCCTGACAACAACAACAACAACAACAGCAAACAAAAAACTCCCCCAAAAAACAGGATGGGAGAGATCCAAAGAGAGGAAAGACACAGTCAAGGCAATTGACCATCAAAACAGTGTTCAGAATAGAAATGAGCAAAGCACAGGTTATGTCTAGATCAGAGAAAAGTTCCTCCAGTACTGCAAAGGCAACTAGTATAAGCTATTAACTTGCACTAGTTATATAATTATGGGTGGGTATGAAAGGCATATGCAGAAATAAAACACATGGCTTCCAGATATCTGGGATGGGGGTCTGAGTCAAGGAAAACACAGCTCATGGACATGATGACAAGCAGGACTGCAGTGCTGTCCTGAAGCATCATTGTGGATTGTAAAGATATTAAAGGCTTTCTCTTGGCCACCTGCTGTTTATACTGGCAGGCAGGTATGCATGAAATGTGTCAGATCAGGATTTCAACCTGCCCTGGAGGGAATGGGTAAGGAGTAGAGAGGTAGCTCTGTGAACTGTCTCTTGTAGAGATTAGAGTCTTTCTGAGATAAGCAGACGGCAGAGGAATGTGTTGGGGACAGAACTCTCAAAAGTAGCTGAAAAGAGATGAAGAGGATGCCTGAATAACATGTCACATGTGGAGATGAGAAGAAAAAAAGAAGAGGAGAGGTTTTTGGGTGCTAGGAGAAATGAGGAGCTTGGAAGAGCTTGGTTGCTATTGATGCAAGCAGGTGATGACTCAAGATCAATGAAGACAGAGAAAGAATTCACTACAGCTCTTCTATAACACATTAACCTGAGTACTGAGGAAGTATTTTGACTTTTCAGCAAGACTAGACCTATTCCATTTACATATCTCAATGTGTTAATTTTAATCCTGAGACCAGGTGTTTTACAGGTGTATCACAAATTTTTGAGTAACTAAGGAATAGTACCTACTATTTTTTAAGTAAGAAATAACTTCCTTTCTTACAAACTGACTTCCTTACAAATAATAGTTTCCATCTTTGGTTTTACAGAACACATCCCAACTTTATACAGCATTTTATGTGGGATTATATCTTTTGTTTCTGACTCTGCAATGATCATATACATTCCTTGTTTATCAGAGGGGCATAATTAAAATGAATGATGTCTCTTGAAAATTTGTATAATTATTTTTTAAATACTCAGATCTTAATTAAGAAAATTAGAGGATTAAAGGATTAAGAGGAAGTTTTAAAAAACTTAAAGGGGTGGCTGAAGAGTAAAATTCTAAAAGTAAAATCATCTTAAGCTTTTATGGTATTAAGGCCAGGAGGAAAACAAAAAGAGTGGTAAAAATGAAAGAGAAAAACTAATTAAAGCTATAATTGCAGGTAACATAGAAATTACACTTGTTTATTAAACTTCTACTTTGTGTTATTTATTGGCAGATTACAGCTGCCTACTTAGGCATAGCTAAGTAGTGAGAGCAGTATTTTCAGTGAGCTGCATCCATTTGTGCTAGAAATTAGTCAAGATAGTGCTATCTGAACCATCTTAGCACTTTTTCTGTTAGAAATCATGGTTATATTATGATTTGATAGTGAGGTAGGGCCAAAAGGCTGTGTAGGAAAAACAAAAAACACTCTATGACTTTTGTCTAGCATATTCAAGATGAGTCTGTGCCACTAATACATCCATGGCAAACCTGACAATGAACAAGAGTTCATTCTCCAAAGAGATATTTGAAATTTTTAGCTGCATGTGTATGCTAAGTGCCTGTAACTGCTTAACATACAATTTGCTACTGCTGCTTTA
The DNA here is from genome assembly GCA_013186435.1 of Turdus rufiventris. Taxonomy (NCBI): domain Eukaryota; kingdom Metazoa; phylum Chordata; class Aves; order Passeriformes; family Turdidae; genus Turdus; species Turdus rufiventris. The sequence goes on from PYHW01009486.1 coordinate 12,219,051, forward strand.
AAAACCTAGCCTTTTGACAATCCCTAAGGTTAAGCACAGTGTTTGGCATTCTATCATTCTTTCTTAAAATTCCTGAAAATATGTATTGGAGAAGTAGAGACTTCACTGAAGAGGTCAGTCAAGGAAGAGTATGGAGCAACAAGTCATTTTATTCATACCTGCTAGAATACCAGAAAGTTTAATTCAACAAATGGAGCTTATCCAGAAACCTACTATTGCTATCAGCTGTTCACTGCTGATCACAGGCTGACCTGCCCTGCTCTAGAAAGGCACAACTTATCACCATCTTTCATTTTGAAAACAATCCTTCTTCAATCCCATGAGACCACCATGCTGTATTTTATGCTCTAATGATCCAGCAGTAGGTTAACCTCTATTTTATTTTCTTTGTATCTTTAAAAGAAATGAGATTTTAAAGCTTTACTTTATCACACTGAAGAAACACAAAATGCTGTATTTTTAAAATTTTCTTCAATACTATTTTTTTCCACTGAAATCAGTGCCAAGGTTCTTAAAGAAACTGAAACAATGCATTTGAAGCCATGGTGTTCGATTTCATGTACTACTGCACCTCTACAGCAATTACATCTATTTTGCCTAAGCTGTCTCTTACCTCAGTGAAAATTCCACACATCAGGACTTAAGTGATATGACTGAAATTGCTCACACCATTAAATGACAGTGAAGTTTACAGACAAACAAGGTACAGTTGACAGCAGGTTCTACCCTTTTTTTTTTTGCAATACTGCTCTATGGGAGCCAAAAGGCAATTTTTAGAGCTTAAAACCCATACTGTCAGATAAAAGCTGAGCAGTTTTCATATATTCACACCAGTGCTCCCAGAAGGGTTTTGAGACTGGGAACTCACTGTGAACTGCTTTATTGAAAGCTGGTGGGAAAATAGCAGCAAACAAAACAACAGTAGGACTATGGAGCAATATGTGCTGCACAGAACACTCAGCTGTACGTCCATGGCTGCCTGCTCCTGCTGAACCTCAGAAAAGTTCTAATTGCTAAAGCAGTACAGTAATTTCATGATTACAAGCCGCACTGACTATAAGCTGCATTTCCGTGTGTCGGCAACATTTAGTTCTTTGTCCATACACAAGCCACATCTGATTATTAGCTGCTCTGTCATTTGCAGCGAGGACCCGCATGCAACAAAGTTGCCAAATAGTAACAGAATCACAGGATGGTGGGGTTTACTGGTTCGGCTTGGGCCGTGAGGGCTCAGCCCGCTCAGGGCTGCCAACAGGGCCAGGTGGCCCAGCTCGGCGCTGCCGCTCAGCGGGGCCACTTGGGGCCTGCCACCTCCTGGCTTGCTCGCCCCGGTCTGGTGCTGCCCCACGGTGGCAGGGAGGGCATGGAGCCCGCCGGCACCTGTGGCAGTGGCGGTAGGAGGGGAAGGAGCCCCTCCGTTCCCGCAGCGGCAGGCAGGGACAGAAGCCCTCCGCCTCCTCACAAGCCATGGGGATGGCAGCATGGAGCCCCCCACCTCCCCCTTGGGCCGCGGGGATGGCAGCACGGAGCCCCCCCATCTCTGCCCCGGGCTGCGCTGCCTGAAGGAGGTAGCTCCCCCGTCCTCCCCTCCCCGCGCAACCAGCACAACGCCCGGCTCCACCCACCGCGAAACAGAGTAACCAATTTGTAACAATCATGAAATCCCGGGTTTTACTGGCAGGTGCTCGGCTTCGCACCTTGGCTTGCACTTCCAGGGTTGGAAATGTCAGAAAAATTTTCACATATTAACCGCTCCTGAGTGTAAGCTGCATTTCCGGGGTGGGAACAAAATTTTAGTCAAAATGGTGCAGCTTGTAATCATGAAATTACTGTAATATGGTTTAAATATATAACATGCAAATTTGAAGAAGCTCATTTGACTTCTCTGACATTACAGAAGCTCCTTGAGGGAGGTAAATAGTTTCAAGTAATAAATGTTTTTGTGCTTGTACTGTTTTGGTGAGGACTTATTGGGAATGTTGGAAGTTCAAGCCTGGAATGTTCTTCTAGTTGTAAATATTTCTGTGGCTTGGGTTTTAAAGGCTAGATTAAAATCAGTTTCTTTAGATCTTATTTAAAGTTCTTCAGAGTCAAATGCTCAAATGCGTCCTTTAGATTTAGAAGGAATAAAAACACGTTTTAGCTATGGCATACAGCACTTGAAGCAGGGGGTCTTGTTTCCTCATTATTGCAGGCGTGTAATTTTCATTAGTTTCAATTAGATTGATGTGTTTCTATCAAAGGAAATAGTTTCTTTATAGTGTTGCCTTAAATAACATGGAAACTAAGATGAGAAGAGATATCTGATGGGTCCTTAGAAATCCATATCCAGAGTCAGTAAATTTCTAAGAAAGCTTGCTGAGCATGAAGTGGAGCATATCCTGACTTTGTAACATCTAGGGTAAACACTGTACTTCTGGAAAAGAACTACAGTAATTTCACTATTACAAGCCACATAGATTATAAGTCGCATTTCCAGGGTGTCAGCAATGTTTAGGTCCTCATCCATAAATAAGCCGCAACGGATTATTAGCCGCACTTTCATTCGTAGCGAGGATCTGTGTGCAACTTTCACAAATTTATCAATTAGTAACAGAATCGTGGGGCATAGTGGGGTTTACTGGCTTGGGTCGGGGCCAGGCAGGCTCGGCCCGCTCATGGTTGCTGACGGGACTGGGTGACCCAGCCCGGCGCTACGACTTGGCAGGGCTGCTTGGGGCCAGCTGGGCAGTGCTGATGCTGCCGCTGGGCTCACTCGCCCGCCCCTGCCGCCTGCACCGCCGCATTCGCTCACCCTGGCTGGCAGCCCCCACGCCGCCAGGCTCACCCGCACTGCTGGGCTTCCCACTTCTGCCGCGTTCCCCCGCACCACTGGGCTCCCCTATGCTGCTGGCCCCACTTCTGCCAGGCTTCCCCGTGCTGCCATGCTCCCTCACACCGCTGGGCTTCCCCATGCTGCTGGCCCCGGTTTTGCTGGGCTCCCCCACGCCGCCAGGCTTCCCAGGTCTGCTGTGCTCCCCCGCACCATCAGGCTCCCCCACACTGCTAGCTCTGGTTCTGCTGGGCTGCCCCGCGTCGCTGGGTTTCCCTGCACTGCTGGCCTGGGCTCTGTCGCACCCCCCACCCCCTCGCAACGCTGGCCTGGGCTCTGCCAGGCTTTTCTGCCTCTATGGGGGCCGGCTGGGCTCCAGCTTGGCTTGGGGCTGCCGCGGGCTCTCACTTCCGGGTTGGAAACTTTTAGAATATTGTTCATATATTAGCTGCTCCAGATTACAGGCCGCACTTCCGGGTACAGACCAAAACTTTAGTCAAAATGGTGTGGCTTGTGATTGTGAAATTAGTGTAATTATTTTTGAGTGCATTGTGGACCCCTGGTTCCTTAAGTCCTGACTGTTTTTTTCTGTGACACAGTTTATATGCTGTCTGGGATCAAAAATGTGATTTTTTATTTGTACAAGTGCTGAAATCTAATTTTGCATCAAATGAAGCAAGCCACGTTTCACGTGGCATGGGAAGATCTGAGTTAGATGCCGTGACCACTGCTCTCTTGCTCTGCTTCAACCACCCTATCATCTTCTGGAAAAGAAACATGGTGAAGTGTGTCCAGGAGACTCCTGGAATGCACGGAGGACAAATTCTTAGGCCAGGTGATAGTGAGCCCTACTAACTATAGGGAATGTGACACCAGATTTGATGGTCACCTGCATAAGTGAGCTAATCAGAGATGTCAAGATTTGAGGCAGTCTGGGCTGCAGTGATCATGCACTGGTGGAGTCTGCATTCTGGAAGAATACAGGTTAGGTAAGACTAAACATCAGGCATCTGAACTCTAGGAAGGCACACTTCCAGCTTTTCAGGGAGGTAGTCAGTGGAGTACTCTGGGACAAGGATGCCTACCATGGGGACAAAGTAGCAGGACAGAGCTGGCAGACCTTTAAGGAAGTCTTCCACTGAGCACTAGATTCCCAGGAGAATGAAATTGGGAAAGGAAGGCAAGAGATCAGATGTCTGACTAGGAAACTACTGGTCAAATTAAGGGGAAAAAAGAAAAGGCACAAGCAGTGGAAATGAAGACAGCTAACAGGAGGAGTATAGAGAAGAAGTGTGGTTGTGTAGGAAGAGGGTGAGGAAGGCCAAGGCAAAACTGGAACTGAAATCTGGTGAGGGACACAAAGAATAACAGGAAGGGTGTCTACAGGTTTGTTAATTGGAAAAGGAAGATCTAAAAAGTGTACCCTCTCCAACAAACAAGATTGGTGAGCAGCTAGTAACAGACAAGGTAGCAACAGACTGAGCTACTCAATAATGTTTTGCTTCAGTCTTTACAGGCAGCTTCTCTTCCCTCAAGTGGATGAACAGCAGCATGGAGACAGGGAGAGCAAAGCACCAGCTGTTGTAAGAGAAGAGCAGGTTCATGACCACCTGATAAACCTAACTATGTGTAAGTCTACAGGACCTGACAAGATGCATCCCAGAATCCTGTGGGATTTGGCTGATGTAAGTTACCAAGCCACTCTCCCATGATGGGAAGTCAGATGAAGTCCACAGGCAAGTATGTAAGGAGAAACATTGCACCCATCTTTAAAAAGGGTAGAAAGGAGTGCCTTGGGAACTACTGACCTGTCAGCCTTCCCTCTGTGCCTGGGAAGAAGATGGAACAGACCCTCCTACAATCTGTGCTAAGGCAAATGGAGGAAAGGGAGATGATTTGAGACAGCAGCACAGCTTCACTAAGGTAAGTCCTACCTGACCAACCCAGTGCCTTTCTGTGGCTGGGTGGCTCCATCAGTGGACAAGGGCTATAGGTATAATTTATCTGGATTCTCTAAAGCCTTTGACATAGTTGCCCACAGCATCCTTCTGTCTGGAGACTGATGGATTTAATGGGTGTACTGTGAGGTGGCTGACGAATTTTTGGATCCAGAGGGTGATCAATAGCTACTAGTTCTGATGGATATCACTGAAAAGTGGTTACCTTCAGGGTCTGTACTGGGACAAGAGTTACTTAATATCTTTATTAATGGCATAGACAAAGGGATTGAACACACCCTCAGCAGATTTGAAGATGACCCAATATTGAGTGGTACAGCTCACATTCTTGAAGGACAGGATGCCATCCAGAGGGTCCTGGACAAGCTGGAGAATTGGCTCATGGGAACCTCATGAGGTTTAGCAAGAACAAGTGCAAACCCCAGTGTCAGTCCAGGTTGGGGACAGACAAATCAGAACAGTCCTGCCCAGAAGGACTGGGTGGTGCTGTGGGTGAGAGGCTGAACATGACCCAGCCATGGCACTCCCAGCCCAGAGAGCCTAATGTGTGCTGGGCTGCACCCAGAGCAGTGTGGGCAGCAGGGTAGGGAGGGGATTCTGCCCCTCTGCTCTGCTCTGCTCTGCTGAGACCCCACCTGCAGTGCTGCACCCAACTCTGGGGTCCCAGCACAGGCAGGACATGCTTTTGGAGCAAGTATACAGGAGGCCACCAAGATGATTGGAAGGATAGAAAAGGCTGAGACAATTGGAATTGTTCAGCCTGGATATGAGAAGGTGTTGGGTGACCTAACGGGGGCCTTCCAGTACCTTGAGAGGAACTTACAAAAAAGATGGGGCAAGACTGTTCTCAACAGCATATCGTGACAGGACAAGGGGCAATAGCTCCAAAATGAGAGTAGGTTTAGATTAGGTAGTAGGAAAAACTGTGTTACTGTGAGAGTAGTGAGACACTGGAACAGGTTGCTCAGAAAAGTTGTGGGTGCTGCATCCCTGGAAGTGTTCAGGACCAGGCTGAATGGGGCTTTGAGCAGCATGCTTTGAGCAGTGTAAGGTGTCCCTGCCCATGGCAGGAGGGTAGGAACTAGATGAGCTTCTAGATTACCTCCAACCCAGGTCATTCTATGGTTCTTTCCCACGCAAATGACCAAAGAGATTAAAGACTAGTTTCTTCTTCCACATTCTTTCAATCCATACCATTTTTTTTATTTAATTGAAAGTTACTGTGATATTTTATTTGTGAATCTGGGAAGTTCATTGACATATCTGGCTCCTCAGAATCTCTCAATATAAGATCAGAAGGGTTTTTTTTCCAGAACGCAAATAAAGCAGAATGCAAACTGTAATGGATCCTTGATCAGACATTCTTTATTTTTATAACTAGTGAAAACTCTTGGACTCTAGAGATTTCTGGGCCAGCATCTGCACTTAACAACATTACAGCTGACTTCCTGAAAAATTGTCAACAAAAAGACTCAGTTGAAACTGGAGGCACTGGCACAGTCTGTGCTGCATCCAGGGGTTGTGAATCTTATTAAAGTGCTGGTTTTCATAATTCTAAAGAAAAAAGGAATTTTTTACACTCTATATGATGCGTATTTGGAGATTGTCCCTCTGAAATTTTATTTTGGGTATGATGATTTCTGAATTTGGTTTATCTTGGCGAGGTTTTGCATCATGGGAATGAATAAATCTGTTCAGATAATAACACAATGCAGAGGGCAAGTGAAACCAGAACTGAATGTTTCACAGAGTCAATATGCCATAGATAGACTTAATAATGTTTTGTCAGGGCTATGATTGCTTCTGAATCCTGCTCATGTTTTGACCAGGAAACAGCATTGTGGCTGCGTTTATGCTGATGTTATTTTTTTAAAATCAGAGCTGAGATTAGACATAACAGTTTTTCTCATGGTAGATTAATATTACAAACTAAAGACTTAAGGATTGGTTCATTTATTTAAGTGCTTTCAGATCACAATTCTTTTGATGGAATTATTTGTGTATTTCAGTGAAAAGATGACAAGGGAGGGCAGGAAAAGATGAGTTAGTAAATTGCATCAGAAAATATCTTCTTAGTAACTTTTGTCTGCTTTTGAAACTTAGAAAAGTGTATAATTTTGTGTATAATTTTGATTAATGCTTCAAAATTCCTTGTTTGATGCAGTGAAATCCGCCTTTAAATTTTGGAAAACATTTAGGATATTCTTGCAAATAACTTTTGTATTAAGCAAAGAGTATTTACCAAAATAAATCTGGACCCATTATAATTTAAAAGGAATGAAAGAGAAACCTGGGCATTTTTCAAAGTCTTGAATCTTGGTGAGTTTGCAATCTTTCATTAGAACACTAAACTGTGTCTTCTGATTTACATGTAAGTAATATGAAAATAAGTATCTGCCCCAAAGTGCTACAGCCCCAAATTCTGAGGGTCTTCTGTAAGGGTCATCAGACTCTGTCTGATCTGAGGCTTTACACCAGTGTGGTTCAGGCACATCAAAGCAGTCAACAAAGGCAAGTGCACGGTCCTGCTCCTGGGGAGGAATAACCCCAGGCACCAGCACAGCCTGGGGCTGACCTGCTGGGGAGCAGCTCTGCAGAGAAGAACCTGGGGGTCCTGGTGGACAAGCTGTCCATGAGCCAGCAGCGTGTCCTGGTGGCCAAGAAATCCAATGGGATCCGGAGGGGGCATTTGGAAGGGCATTGCCAGCAGGTGGAGGAAGGTGATCCTGTCTCTTACTGGGTTTGGCCATGGGCACAAACTGAAACACATTGAGTTCCACTCAAACATGAGGAAGAGCTTTACTGTGGGAGTGACAGAGCACTGGAACAGGTTGCCCAAACAGGTTGTGGAGCCTATTTCCTTAGAGATATTATAAAGCCATGTGGAATTCCTGAGTACTGTGCTGTAGGGGACCCTGCCTCAGCTGTAAACTAGGACTGGATGACTCCAAGTGGTCCCTTCCAACTTCACCAATGTGTGACTCTGTTTTTAAGCCATCCTGGTGCAGAAGGGCTATATCACCTGGTGAGAGCTCACAGAATGGCACCAGCTTCAGCCAACACCTCTTGGGAAAGGTACTATTTTTAAGTTAAATCATGCAACTAACTTTTTTATGTTTAAAATTTTTTCTCTGTTTTATTGTTTGTGCATAAATGCTGTTCAGTTCTACTATGTTGAAGTTATGCAAACTCTTAAAGGCTTGAGAATTCAAACCTAGAGCTTCTGTTGGTTTGACTGGGATTACAATATGGCATAATAATAATAACAAGTGTCCCAAAAATTTGCTTAGCTCAAAGCAAAACTACTCCTGATTGCCATCTAGTGAACCAGACTAGTATACTCCTATTTTATTACCACTCTGATTACTTCCTGTCTGTAAGAACCAAAAGGGATAACATATATCTTCCTCTCTCTATGCAATCAACAAAATCCAGGCATATGAATCTCAGACTTTTCATCAGGGGATGAGGAAAAAAGGGGAGAAGGATCAGTGTCATGATCCTCTGCACTACTTATAAAAAAAAAAAAATACCACAGGGAAGGATAAACATCATCAAGCACCTAATTCTGTAGGTATATGTAGTGTTGAATATATTTGCCCTTGTCCAGAATATATTTAAATAGAACTGGCTGATTCTTTTTTACTGTATGTGAACACTATTGGCTTTTAATGAATACCTACCTTTTTATAGTTGAAAGCTCTATGATCTCTAACAGTTCCTTTCACAGACAATTACTTTATTTTTTTTAATATGTCCCTAAAGGAAGCAAAATTTTTCATAGAAATTTTCAGGTCAGTCTTATGTCCTCACAACTCCTTCACTGATCTTGCACACAGTCAATCATTTCCTTTCACCACTGGTTTAAAACATTGCACAGTCCAGGAAAGATTATTCCCTCTTACGCACCCATCTCCAGGGTTTCTAATTCATTATTTGAATCATACTGTGAGCTCAGAATAATGAAGATTTAAATGCTTTTTAAAAATCTTGTTTCTGTGTGATGTGGATTCCAACCTATCATTATTGGATAATTTCGGTCATATCAGTCACAAAGAGTACAAACAGCTTTTCAAAAAGTTATGATTCTTAGTTTGTAAAGCAGCTGAAGCTAATCCACATGCTATGACCTGCATGCTCAGTTACCAAGTTGTCCTGAAGTACTGTACTCCAAGGTAAATCACTAGAACTAACAGGTGATATTTTAGATTCTGAATAATTTTACAGTATTTTCTTTTTTACTTCTCTAAAGAGATTAAACAATATCCAAAATCTGCTTGACACCAGCGTTAAGTCACCTAAATGTCTTGAAGAGAGTGTAAAGAGTAGGCAGGAAGAAACTGAGATGCAGAATGGTTAGGATTAGAGTAAAAAAGACATTGTCAACCTTGAAAATACATACAAGCACCGAGGAAAAAAGAAAAAAAAGTGGATGTTGATCTGCCAGGTAATAACAGTATGACCTGGGTCCTTGCCAGAGACCCCTTTGGATGCTTGCTGCTGTTCTGCCACCAAGGAGAGGAGCAGAGTGAGGCTCTGCCTATGCGTATTGAGAAAGTCAGCTTTGCCAATAGCTCTGCGTAGACACGAGGTGACTCTATCAAGCTCTTTCCAAAGACATCTGAATCCTTTGTAGAGCGAGGGCTTAATTTGAATGGGTGTGATCCATCCTGATTAGGGATGAGACTGAAACTCTTGAGTAGATTCCAGGACAGAAATAAGAAGAAATAGACATTTGATGAATCCCTAAAAATAAATTAAAAATACCTCAGCTCTCGTTAGAGACAGGCTTAGAGAGGTGAAGGAGAATAAGTACTAAAAGCTTGTGCTGAAGGCCAGAAAAAAGTACATATAACTAGCAAATGTCTTTGGTATGAGGCTGTCACTGAAATTAGTGATGAACATTTCCAGAGATTGATTTAGATTACTTTCTGGCCAAAGATTTCAGACCTGCCAGGGTTACTCAGACTTGTACAGTATTTCATCCTCACGTACATACCTCTGGGTGTGAACTAAGCAATTTGTAGTTTGCATTCTGATCAGAGGGAAAAAGAGACTTGGAAAAAGGCATCTTGAGCAGAGGTTGTTGATGATGTGCCCCAGCTCAAGCAGAACTGGTTTAAATGTCTTTATGGGAAAAGTGGGGATCAGATGGGCCTGTTGTAGCCTTTTACAGAGTCACAAACACAATGGTTATTTGTGCCACTTGGGTTTTCAACTACTAGCAGCCACTCTATCGCACCCATTTGCTGTACAGAGGAAAAAGTTTGTTCCTCTGGTTTTGAGTGCATCTACACAGCCCAAGGACAAGGAAAAAAAATCAACTGTGCCTTCTAGCAAAATCGGAGAAAAAGCCTCTCAAAAATGCAAACCAGCAGTAAGCCAAGTGTGCCCAAGGGAAAGCAGATGGAAAGGAGCTGACAATTGTTCAGTTTCTTCTGCTTGAGCCCCGGTGAAAGAAGCAGAGCTTCTCAGCAGGTATAAGCAGCATTATCCTGTTCACTTCAGGGAAGGTAGAGCTATTTTTCACAAACTCAAAGTGAAAATATGTTTGTGCTTTTTCTCCTTGGTCAGTGTTGTAGTCAGACCAACTTCGATGTAGTTAGCACTTGCTTTCCCTCACAGTACTAGGAAAATGCCTGCTCTGGCTCTGGTCTGGATTCATTCATACCCACTACTGTGAGGAATCCTGGTTTCTGCTGTAAATTACTTAGTAATGTAATGTGTATGTGTGTGCCAGATTCTACTGGAATATAAGATGAAATTATTTTACTTGATGAAATAAAAACAATTTGAAAAGGCTTTGAACTGATTCATGCCAGAGTGGTTTGGGTAATATTCCTGCTTCTCCACATTATTTAAGTGCCTTTGGTTTATAATATAAATAGAACAATTTTATGCTAAAAATTAAAGCATTTCCTTTTCTGAAGGGAGTGCTGCAGCTAACACAAATTAAACCTCAACATTTCTATTCTAGATATTCTTTTGAAAAGTCGTAATGCAGTTATTAATCTTACACTCATAATAAAGCTATGACATGTAGTTTAAAAGCAGTTGCTTAGTATAAATGCAGTAGAGAATCACAGAAATGATAAATGAAATAAAGTCAGATTCTGTTTCCAAGATTTGCTCAAGCAACTGATAAGGCACTCAGGACCTTTCAGGATTAAATGCTTTTCCAGGCCAGGTTGGATAATATCCCTTTCTCTTTTCATGAAAATGAAGCTACTGGAAATCATAGAAAATCACGCATATCAATTCAATGAATGAACATTTGGCTACCATGAGATTTTCCCCCCAGGTTTTTGATTTTTGCTCCAATTTCCCGCCTTCCAAGAATACCAACTCTTCTCATATCACCTCCATCTTTTCTGTTTCACCTCTCCTTTGTTCTCTCTGCATCCCTAACTTCATTTCTTATTCAGTATCTTGAAGGGTCCCTTTCCTTCCCACAGATCACCAGCCTTTAAAAATCCTGAGCAAACATAATGCCATGGAGACTTCATCTGTCTCTCAAATTTGAATTAAATTGGCCAACAGATTAGAAGGCTATTGGGGTGGACTAGCAAATAGTTTTATAAGCCTAATTTTCTTAAGACATCAGGCTAGAAGGTAGCAATACATTCAAGACAGATAATTGATCTAAGTATGAGGAATAGCAAAGTATTATGAATATTGTAAATAAATCAGCAGAGAGTTATACTACTAAAGAACAAGTGCCAGTAAATGGAAACAAAATTTTGTATAGCCAAATACTTTTGAAGGCAAATCAAAGCAGAATCAGATGGTAACAATTAGTAGGAGAAAAACTGATTTGTAATGTATTTAATTGAATTTCATCTACAATATTGTGGTCAATGTTTTTCCTACATAAAGGAGTTGCTATCAGATTAATATTAGACTTTAAGGATATCCTTTGTAAACGAAGGTTAAACACATAGAAGTGTGGCATGTAACTTTTCTAGAATGAAAACCCCTCTCAGCAATCCAACTAAGCATGAAAATGGAACTATAATGTATAAAATAATATATAAATAGTAGTAACATCTGATTCAGCAGTTCTGCTCCATATGGGCCATATCCCCATATGATGATGTAGTCAGAAAACACAGTTTTCTGATACATGCAAATTTTGAATGGACTATGATTAATGTCTTCTGAATTGTGCATAACACTTTCTTAAATTATAGAATTTTACTCAGTAATTCCTGTGGAGGATTGTATTATTTCCCATGCTGTGTATTTGAAAACTAACACATTTGATCATTTGTGCCTGAGTTATAGCATATCTTTCAGAAGGACATTAAATTTAAAGCTCATGATTAATGAACCACTTTCTTTGTTCTCCAATAACTTGTAACAGTTATTGTTAAGGAGTTGGATTATATTTGAAGTTTTATTTTAATTTCAGAATTAATTTTTAGTGATTTCTTATTTGTCTGCCATTTTAAAAAGCTATCTAAAGTTGGGCACCTGTGCAGTTACTTGGAAACTGTTCCAATTATCTTCTGATCTTCTGATCTTTAGGCTCTGGCTTCATCAAGAAGATGGTTTTATAGTCAAGGTGCTTTGAGCAGTGGTTAACTGAAAAAAGAAAAGATTAAACCAGTAATGACATTTTCGTCTTATAATTCCACAGGGTGAAATTCTGCAGCTGTCCTTATATGTTATATTGTATGTGTATGTCTCGGGTTGCAATGCAGGATATGACCAAAAATGTGTATTCTATCGCAATCTGTTGAAGCCAGATGGGGCAGTGATCCTTATCTCCATGGGACATATTATCTGCTAATGAGCCATCTTTAAAACCAGGTAAGGCAGTCATCTTCATCTTTTCACAACCCATCCTTCCTCCAGAAAATTATAATCTGCTAATGGGCCATTGAGTCCCACTGCATGACTGATAAAATTACTTCATCCATTGGGAGCTGCTCCACCCAGGGGGATGAGCCAAGCCTTTCCTAATGAGATAAAAACTGAGATTTTGAACAGCAAGGCAGCCTTTTGCACTGGATTCCATAGGAAAACCGGACCTTCCCACATCATCACTGAACCTTCAGAGGAAAACTGCACTCTTCTACAGGATCACTGCTTCAACTGAACCACATCTGTCACTGCAAGAGGACTGCAGCCACTATTTAATCAGACTGCTACCAATGCCCTGACTGACAGGGTGTCAGATTGTACCCTGACTCTGTCAGTGTTTTGGGTTTGCTCTTTGTAGTACTGTATCTGTATTTTAACTTTCCTAGTAAAGAATTGTTATTCCTATTCCCATGTCTTTGCCTGAGAGCCCCTTAATTTCAAAATTACAATCATTTGGAGAGAGGGGGTTTACAGTCTCCAATTCAAAAAGGGTCTTCTGCCTTTCTTAGCAAACATCTGTGCTCCAAACCAAAATAGTGTAAAAAAAAAAAGCAAATCGAGGTTAAAATTCGAATCAAACTCTGAGTTTTATGGCTAGTGGTTACAGCTTTCATGTGAAGGCCTACCTTAGTATAGAAACATACAATAACAAGTTCACCAGTAATATCTTATTCCTGTAGAATTACCAACAAATGGGAAAATAGCTAGCAGAATTGCATCTGAATAGGATTTTAAAGCTGAACAAATACTAGGAAGAACTTTCTATGAATAATTAAGACTGATTTTTAAAAATTAATCTACAATAGTGAATCTTATATGTTCTGCTTCTGAGAGTACTGGCACACTTAAGAAGTGCTGGAAAAATATTGGAAAATGCATAATTTTTTAAACATAAGTGCGTCAACATTTTCTGGAAGCAGATGTTAACAGGAACATTGCAGCACAAAGTTTTAGATTCAGATGGTACTGTTTGATGACAGAATTTGCTTAAACAGTGCCCTTTAAAAAGAAGAGTACATTTGTAGGGCAACAACAAAACAAAGGACAGACTACTCACTGCATTTTCATTTTATTATACACTGTAGCTAGATGTTTTGCCTATAACTAAATTTAAAATGAAAATTGTGGTTCCAAGAACCAGAATTGCCAGGGAACCTGGGTAAGGCCTGTCTGCATTTTGTTCTTGTGGAGCTAAGGATGACATTACATTATGCAAAGAAAGAAAAGGTATAATTAAAATAGACCAAATTAAGATACTTTACCCTACTTCTGATTCTAGAAGAGATACTTTCTGTGTGACATATGGGGGTGGATTTGTGCCAGTCAGTCACAGGAAACTTCAGCGATTTTAAAAGACATAAACAAAAATGTTGCACATGTTTTCACTGAGTTTCGTTTTTCCAACATACAAGAAAAGCGTCATTAGGTTGATCAAAATACTATTTTCTGAGATTCAATACATCCTGACCTAGTTAGGTTCCATAAAATCTAACAGTTAATCAAAACACCTCTTTCATGCAGTGAAGTAAGTTAAAACACAAGGTAAAAAAATCCGTCTGGGAGAATAAAGCAACAGACCTGTACAGTTCCCATTGAAATAGAAAGTGTGATAAATGCAGTGAACTTCAAATCTTATAGTTTATTTTATGAAAGTATATCTGCAGTACAACTCTTAGTTGTGAGAGTTTTTTAGAGCAAATGTTGTGACATAGATATTTTAAGAAGTGGAGGTATAATGTCTTTTGTAAAAAATACAGTAACAGTTCTTTGTGCAGAAAACTGATATTCTTATATGAATTGCTCTGTGATTTAGAGAAAAAAACCCAAACCACTACAGACTAGAGTATTAGGTTCCTCCTACTACTAAGATGTTTAATGTAATCCTAAACTATTTTTCTTTCAAACATTTTCCATTTAGGGACAAGAGCCATAAAAAGATAAACTAAAACAAAAAAAAACAAAAAAAAAACAAAAAAACAAAACCCTAACCAACTAACCAAAAAACCAGAACAAACATGTGAAAATGTAAATATAATAAATAAGTAAGTATACTAAATAATATATAAATATACTAAACCAGCAATAAACCAATAAAAAACTTGGCCAGTCAGTCTCACCTCTCTGCCTGGGAAGATCATAGGGCAGATTCTCCTGGAAACTCAGCTAAGGTATATGGACTACATGGACAACATGGATCTGACTGGTGACAGCCAACATGGCCTCACTAAAGGCAAATGGTGCCTGACAAATCTGGTGGCCTTGCATGATAGAGTTACATCAAGGTTGGATAAGGGAAGAGTGACTGACATCAGCTACCTGGACTTCTGCAAAGCCTTGGACACTGCCTTGAAGGACAGTCTTGTCTCTAAATTCAAGAAACATGAATCTGATGGATGGGCCACTTGACAAGTAAGGAGTTGGCTGAATTGTTGCACTCAAAAATTTCTATTAATAGGGAAGATTGCACCCTCAATGCTGTTACATTTTTTGGCATTATTTCAGGTATACTTGTATTGCTGGTATCACCTAGAAAGATACTGTGAATTCAACAAAACTATTAATTGCTTCCAAGATATTTGTAAAAAAGATTACAGTAATTTCATGATTATAAGCCGCACCCAGTATAAACCGCGCTCCCGGGTGTTGGCAACTTTTTGTTCTTTTGTCCATATATAAGCTGCACCTGATTATAAGCCGCACATTACAATACAGGGTGTGATAAAAGGTATCTGTTCTATCACCATCTGTTGAGGGTGGG
>PYHW01009486.1:12249703-12326175 GCA_013186435.1 Turdus rufiventris
CCCTTCCCCTTCCCCTTCCCCTCGCCACTCCTTCTGGGCTGGGGACGAAGGCTCCTGGTCCCCACCTTGCCGCTCCTGCCTCCCCACCCCGCTCCTGCTGGGCCAGGACCGCTGGCTCCCTGCCTCCCCGCCGCACTCCAGCGGGGCTGGGGCCATCGGCTCCCTGCCTCCCCACCCTACTCCAGGTCTGCTGGGGCCACCAGCTCCCTGCCCCACCATGCAGCTCGGCGCTCCTGCGGCGCTGCCCCCACTCACAGCTCCCGCTTCCGTGTTGGAAAATTTCGCAACTTTGTACATTATATAAGGCACACTGGACTATAAGGCGCACTTCGGGGTTCGGGCCAAAATTTTAGTCAAAAGGGTGCGCCTTATAGTAGTAAAATTACCGTAGGTAAATTTGGAAGGCACCACTGGAGGTGAATCTAGTCTAACCTCCCTGCTCAAGCAGGGTCCTCTATAGTACATGACTTAGGAATGTGTCTAGACAGCGTTTGAGTATCTCCAGGGAAGGGAAATCCACAACCTGTCTGGGCAACCTGTTCCAGTGCTCTGTCACTCTCACAGTAAAGCTCTTCCCAATGTTCAGGTGGAACTCCCCTGTGTTTCAGTTTGTGTCCATGGCTGAATGGAGAAGAGCCTGGTTGGTCCTCTGGATACCCTCCCTTCAGATACTTGTGTACACTGATGAGATCCCTTCTCAGTCTCTTCTACAGGCTGAGCAGACCCAGCTGTCTTAGCCTTTCCTTGTAATAGAGATACAACAGTCTTCTACTGGATGCACTTGTAAGGACTTAAAGAGCACAATGAACTGTCTCAAAATAGTGTCAAAGAAAAAATTCCCATAAGATAAGCACAGACAGCAAACAGGAAGGAGTTAATTCCAAGATTAAATAGAGGTTTGTTTAACAGTAACATTTACTGTTAAACAAAATCCATACTATTGACTTTGGCACATGTACCAAAGTCAATAGTATTTGTGCCTCTCATTTGTACCTCAATTTGGGCAGAGGTATCTTAAAAATTGGATCCTAACATCGCTCCAGGAGCTCCATGTTTCTCTTGTCCTGAGGAGCCCAGAATTGAACACAGCACTCCAGGTGAGGCCTCACCAGGACTGAGTACAGGGCAGGATCACCTTCCTTCACCTGGCAATGCTCTTCCTAATGCCTCCCAGGATACCATTTTCATTCTTGGCTGTGTGGCCACACTGCTAACTCAGGGATGTGAATTTTGTCAATTTTATAGGCAAAGGAAGTAGATTTTTTTCCTGGTGTGATTATCTGCCTGGTTAGTCTGCTTTTTGGTGCAGCATTGGAAATACATGTCAGGATCTATAGCCACCCATCATTTGGACTTCCCATTAAGACTGGTGCCAAAGGTGCCAATTGGTGTGGCCAGCAAGCAGATATCTAGGAGCCAACAGATAATCTGAGATAATATCTATCTGCTCTGATTGAAAAGAGAAAATAATAATTTAAAAATCTAGGTATGAAACGTTTCAGGTCTCATCAGCAATCCTTTTTAACAACTTTTCTTTCTGATTCGGGATGGATATCTTTCATTATAAGAGGTATTGAGTGTGTATGGTTAACCTGGAAGTGCTGGGTGTTTGCATCAGCAAGCCAGGTGGCTTGCATTTATCCTTCTGTATAACCTTCTGTATCTTGGTTCTTAGGCCCTGAAATTTAGGAAGTCTGAGACTGGACTCTTTATTTTAGGGGAAATAGCTCATGTAAATCCACATTTTAGGACATAAATAGCTCAACCTTGCTATTGCTAGTACAGACTGCATGTACTGTTCATCTAAACAGCATTGCAGGAGATAAAAGTGTTTAGAAGTATAAAGAGGCAGAAATTTACATCAGTCAGCAATCTGTCCTTTCCCTTCTTTTTCTTTCTGTTTTTAACAAACTAGGTTATTAATAATATTATTTTATTTTCTGTTTCTCCTGAATTCTGCAAGTTTCTCCTTTTCGCTGTTCTAACTCCTTCCACCTTCCATGCATTGCTCTATATAGACACTACACCTCTTTTTATATTTACCTGTCTTATGCAGAGAAGTCTGAAGGCTGACTTGATGCAATATCAAATTTTTATTTTCACTCTTTCCAGTAGCATTCAGTGGATGTCATTCTTGGTGCCTCAGGATTTCAAAGGGGTGCACCTTTACTGAAAGCATTCTGCTCACTGGCTTCATAGCAGGAATGGGAAGGAGCTTATTACAATATCCTTTGACAGAAAAAGGCCTGACCAAATTAATAGCTCAAGAAGGCCTTTGGCAGTTCCTGCAGAATTTCCAGCCCCATGGGACAAGGCAGTTCATCTAAAATTCTACGTGTCTGACATTCTGTTTTCCTCAGAGATATGGCTAGCAATGATACTGATGTCTTTTTCCCTTTTGCAAGCATTGTTAAATTGGATGGTAGGTCTAGCTAGAAGTTGAAGCATATGCTCTGCAGCCTTGCAGACAGGTAGCACTCTAGAAAGAATAAACTGTGTTCTCATTTGGGAACGGCAAAAGACTTGCTCTGTGTATTATAAAACAAGAACCATTGGGAATTAGGGCAACATGAAAACTCTGCTAAAAATGAACGTGAATGGCATAAAGGTGTAGGATTTTGAAATAATCACAAAAACTGTTCACTGTCACACTCAAACTGCTATTGGAGGTTCCTGACATATGAAAGAGACATAACATTCCTTTCAGATAGCTGGGATATCTCAATTCTAAACATTAGCATATCATAAAAAACTGGAACTATTCGGTATGGACAGAGTATTAAAATATTAGAAGCTGTTTATGGAAAGAGGAAAAATTTTAGTGGTTGAGTTTACACTTGGGTAGCTGACTGTCTAAATAGCAAATAACATTTCTGCAGCACCTAAATATTTAGAGTTCCTTGGAAAGAACAGGTTGTCACCTTCTTCCCCTGACAACAAATGAAGGGATTTCAATACTTAGATATTGGTGTATTGGTAGGTATTGCCTCAGATTAACTTTCATGTTTTCTGTTGAAAAAGCGCATGGTGCAGCAGTATGGTGAGACCCTGTGGCCAGGGATTCTTGGTCACAATGGTCATGGTCTGTTCTTCACAAGCCAAGAAAGGAAGAGCTGGGTGCGCGCCATTCATGGGTCATGCAGCCAGCTGGGACCAATGTTCCTTTTGTCTCCTCTGTGCCTGTTCCTCCTGTAGCAAGGGCAGAGCTTCAGCATCCCTCATGCGTGTTAATGTACAGCTCACAGAGTTGCTCTGAGAATACCCTTGGCAGACTAACACAATTTTTGATAAACCAGCATATCCCTTATCCTTTGCCAACAGTTCTAGCTGCTGAGTCTAGAAAATAATGGTGCCTTAGGAAATGAAATGAGATCCAGCTTACAGTTTCAATTGTGTACAGTCTTACAGATGTGAATCATCCAATGTACATGGAAGTAATTGAATAGTTTTGAAATTACAAGTTTTTCCAAATAATTTGGTATTTTAAGTGTATGGGAGAATGCCTATTTCTCTTTTCCATTTTTTTTTTCTTCCCCTAGTGAAAAGTATTTACTTCTTGAATATCATGAACTATGAGTGACAACATTTTTCAAGATTCCAATAAAATTTGTTTTATGAATATGAAAGACAAGTGAGACTTTTAGAAAGTCTTTAAGGACTTTTGTACTTTCTTGGCATGCTGGTTTTGGCTGGGATAAAGTTCTTCGCAATGGCTGGTGTGGGGCTGTATTTTGGTACTGTGATGACCAAAGGATTGAGAATGTGGTGTTTTTGCTGTTGCTGAACAGGGCTCACACAGAGCCAAGGCCTTTTTTGCTTTTCGTACTGCCATGCTGGCAGAGGAGATGGTAATACCTGGGAGTAGGAGGAGACACAGCGGGGAAAGGTAACCCCAACTGGCCAGAGGGATATTCCAGAGCCATGTCACATCATGCTGACTATATAAAGTGGGGGAAGAAGGAGGAAGGGGGGTACATTTGGAGTGATGTCCTTTGTCTTTCCAAATCACAGTTAGGCGTGGTGGGGCCCTGCTCTCCTGGAGATGGCTGAACACTTGCCTGCCTGTGGGAAGCAGTGAATTAATTTTTTGCTTGGTTTGTGTGTGGGGCTTTTGCTTTCCTTATTAAACTGTGTGTATCTCAACCTATGAGTTTTCCAGTTTTTACCATTCTGATTCTCTCCCTGATTCTGTTGTGGTAATGAGCGAGCAGTTGCTTGGGGGTTGGTAGCTGTGGTTAACCCATGACACTTGTATATAAAATTTTGTTAAATATTGTAATAGAGAAAATAATTTTAATTTTCAAAACAACAATAATGCTTGAATGAGAGACTCGCGTAATTTTTTTGTACTTAGTTTCAGTTCACAGAAGGAGTAAAGGCATAAAGAATATGACAAAATATGACAGCTGAGAGACTTCAGGGATGTAAGAACATCAGATAGGCATTACAGGCACTGGTGAGGAAAGAGTACCATTGAAACACAAGAAATCAGATTTTGGAACTACATTGGAACATGATGGAATTGATACAACTGTCATAATTCAGCTAATTTAATTTTTTTTTTCTCCTCTTTACTTCCTAAACTCCGTCTACCTTGAATCACAAGTTTTTCTCACTTTTGCCCTTCTGAATTTCTGTCTCTGTCCTAAACCCTGGAAAATGCAAAAGTGAAAATGACATTAGTACACAGAAGTAAATAAACTATATTGGCCCCAGACAGATTGCAGAACTCTAAGATGTGTTTATAGTACTACAGGCAGGCAGTGGCCTATGGGTAAGACCCCTGCTCTCAGACTGAGTAATTCCTGGTGGAACAGGTCTGTATTGCTGGAAACTGTGGACAGTGAGCCTCATGTAACCTTTGGGCCAGGAGGTTCCTGTGGCTTCTGCTGGAATGTGTGACAGGAGGGAATCAGCGTGCACTCTTTCTTGAGTCCTCCTATTAGCAAATCAGTATAGATCTAAAAGGATGTGTGCACTGACTTGGAATGGTCAATTGTCATGTCCTTACACTTAGTACAGACATCTATCTTCAACAATATAAAGAGAGTACTAGAAAGGACCAAATAGAGCTTCTGGTGGTAAGAAGCAGTGTCATGGCCAGAATACAGAGGCTGAGTGTTCAGGAGAGAGAGAGAGAGAAGTAAGTTACAAAGGATAATATAGTACATGGATCACATCCTGTCTCTTGAAAACAGGGATGGCATGAACAGATCTTGATGATTTGAAATGGCTGACAGATAACTGCAGAGCTCATGCTGTCTCTTTGGATGTTTTCGAAGAGCTGACAACTGATAGGACAATTTTTTCCATTCTTACCCTGTGGGACTAGGTTTCTGACACTGATACATTACTTAGACAGGTAAATGTAACCATGTTTTTACTTCCGAGATAAAGATCAGAAAAAAAAATCTCTAAACAATGATAATTTAATCTTAAATTAAATGGAAAGACAGACCCTGGGCTAAAGATTTTTAATTTTGGAGGAGGAAACTTAGAACATTTAGAGGTAGAAATGCAAATGTTTTGTGAAAATTTTATGGAATCTATGAAGAAAAGAGTTCTAATTTTGCATAAGAAATAATTGCAGAAGGGATATTAAAATAAATAGATTGTCTTAAAGGAATGCATTAATGGATTAAACAATAAGAAAACACATCAGAAAGTATGGCAGTGGAGTGAGAATTTCATAATTCATCTCTGTTTAAGTCATGTGCTGTCAGCTACCCAGAGACCTAGGGAAGAAAAATCTGCCTGAATTTTTTTAGATATAGACCAATGAGTCATAATTTTTATGCATGATCATCTGTTCAAAGCCTTTCCTATTAATTTCACTTTTCTTCTATTTTTTCTTTGCTAGCCCTAATATTCAGTTTTTTCACCACTCTATTTCAGATGTGGTTTTTTTAAATTATTTTTTTGCGTTTTTTAATTATTTTTTGCGTTTAATTTTTGTTGCATTTCTCTTTGTTTCTCCTTCTCTTTGTTTCTTCTTCACTGAGAAAGAAAGAGTGTCTCTATAAGAGCCCTAGAAATAGATATTACAAAGACTGTACAATGCATCAAGATATATTTCCCAGAACCATATTGCATTTGGACATTTGATGTATTGGTGTAGAGATAATTTTAACTAAGACCATAACAAAACTGACAAAACAATGTAAACATTGTTTACATGATTTTGGAGAACCAACCAATTTTCAAAGAAAAAAAGTGTTTTGTTGTCTAACAATACCAAATTTTGGGCAAAATTTTTTGAGTTTCAGCCTTAACTTGAAATAGTGAAGAAGAGACAGAATAAGCTATGCATAACTAAACTATAGATATACTTTATGCCAAAAAGAGAAGGATAAATTGCAGTGATATCTATGTTTTGGATCTGCCCTGGTTCTGGCCAGGACAGAGTTAACTTTTTTTTCAGTAGCATGGCTAAATTGGCATGGCTAGGAGGTTGTTCTGTACCACTGCACATCTTTTTCAAGGGTAGGGGGTAAGGAACTCTCCCAGGCATCTCAGAAGGGTGGGTGGCCTTTGCTGTTGAGCAAACTGGAGGAAGGGGGAAAGCCAATGTTCATTGTTGCCTTGGATCTAGGGTGAGCATTTTGGCATGTAAATCGTGCTCTCTTTTGTGTGCTTTTGTTACTAACATGGTTGCCATTACTGTTCACTTTCTTATCTCATTGATGTTTCCAGTAAACTGTTCTTATCTCAACCCATGATCTTCACATTTTGTGCATTCAATTCTCAACTCCATCCCACTTCAGTGAGAAGGGGAGAGGAAGGGGAAGCAAGACAGAGGTGAGAGTTTTGGAGGAGGCACTGAATTGGAAATACCATTTCTAAAGTGTGACAGAATGTCATTAGTACAGCTTTTATAAAGGATATTTCCTTCAACAAGTAACAGATAAAATTAGCAGTAAACTAAAAGAAAAACTGAGCTCTGAGCCTATATGTCTGCAGAGCCTGTATATTTAAACACTAGTGTTCAAAATAAAGGTGTTGTCAGTATCCCTCTGAGAGGGACTCAAGGGCAGAGCTGGGACTGCATTTGACTGACACTGTAAAATGTCTGTCTCAATGGTGTGGAAATCTACAGGGCATGGACATAGATTGTAACTGATATAGCAGCCAAATACCAGATGTCTGATATGAAAGATAACTAAATCAGATCAATTTTGTTATGCCTCAAATGCAGCTACTGGCATCCTATGAAGTGACTAATCAGAATGAGACATGTAATTAGAGATAAATTGATTGTGGCAAATCTTACTGCAGATGAATAATATGGGAAAGGTAAAAAATTAAGCATTCCCTTACAAACTTCTCTTTAGCTTCCAAGGAATTATTCCCCAGAATAGCAGTTCTTGTGGCTATTTCTTGAGGCAAAAGACTCTTCAAAAACCAAAGGCAGGAGGCAAAACAAAGTTGTGCATCGTGCTCATGGCCAATGCAGATTTTGGACTGACTCAGTCTTTGCAAACTAAGAGACTAACTTATGCAAAGAGGCTGGCATGACACAGGGAACATTTGAAAAGACAAGACTGACGACTCCACTCTAGTTTTGTTGGAGGCCTAGGTTTGACAGGTGAAAGCTGTGCTCACGGCAGGGAGTTTCAGATCTTCAGAATTACCAACACAACCTTTAGCCTTTGGTTGCTGCTGTGATGAGAGGTTGCAGGAATACTGGGGCTGATTTTGAAAGGATCTGTATTTTTGATAGAGCTGTAAGAAGTGTACAATGCTGTGAACTATTGCTGCCTGTAGAGATGAGCCTGCTAATATAGTTGCAGTGCAAACCCAGGACAATGCAATAGGCATACCAGCCATGCTCCTACACTGACCCTCAGTCTTACATTCAGGGCATTAAACAACAGTAGCAACAATGCACAGCTGAAAATACACACAGTGTTCTGGGGTTTTTTAAATTGAAGCAGTGTACATTTTCTGGTTTTCTGTTTTTCAAAAAAATTTTCAAAATTTGGAACTTTGTTTTGGTTAGGGAAGGCCAGTATCTACCTAGTTCTAGGAATATTACCAGTTTAACTCCGGAATAATTTTAGCCACAGGGGTTTTCAAACCCTGTGTGGATGCCACTCTCTGAATTCAGAGCTCTTGCTGTGCTTTTGAACTCTGCTCACTCTAATAAAATCTGAAGAGCTGTCTCTACTATAGCATGTCATGGAGAAGTTTTTTTGCAGCCTTCAACTGTACTCTAAGTCAGCTGCTCAGACTGGCAAGGCAATAGACATGCATCTCTCGTTTCATGAAATGCAGTGTAACTGTTGCAACAACTCTTCAAGTTTTGATATTGCCAGGATGCTTTGAAGTGCCTGGGGTATTTTAACCAATACTTAGTGGCCATTATGCACTTGGATGTTCATGCTTCATGGGTGACTGCTTTTCAGCACTTCTAATTGCTTCTTGATGGATGGTTTTTGAGCTTTATTGTGATGATGGTCCTCAGACATTTCATGACAGCCCTCATAAACAGGTACTACAGTAATTTCATGACTATAAGGCACACTGTTTTAACTAAAAATTTTCCCCCGAACCCGGAAGTGCGCCTTGTAGACCGGTGCGCCTTATATAATGTACAAAGTTGCGAAATTTATCAACCTAGAAGTGTGAGCCACAATGGGGGGGGTGGTGCTGCGGAGTGCTGAGTTGCGAGGTGGGGTGGGAGCGTGCAGCCGCAGCCAGCAGGGGCCGTATGGGGAGGGAGGGAGCTGCCGCCGGCCCCAGCCCCGGTGCTGGGGAAAGAAGAAGCCGGGCGGTGGCAGCCACGGCCCAGGCATGGGGAGAATGAGGAGCCGCTGGGTGGCAGCAGCTGTGGCCCGGGTGCAGGGGGAACAAGGAGCCGCTGGCAGCTGCAGCCCGGGCGTGGGAGGAAGGAGCCGCCACCGGTCGTGGTGGCCAAGCCGCAAGCTGAGC
This sequence comes from Turdus rufiventris, assembly GCA_013186435.1. NCBI lineage: Eukaryota > Metazoa > Chordata > Aves > Passeriformes > Turdidae > Turdus > Turdus rufiventris. The sequence continues at coordinate 12,258,635 of PYHW01009486.1, forward strand.
TGTGCCAGCCAGTGCCGGGTGGGAGTGCCTGGGCCCAAGGCAGCTGAGGCTGCCGGGCAGGGGAAGCCGGGACCCACAGCTGCCCGGTGGGAGCCGCGAGCTGTGCCAGCCGGTGCCAGGGGCGGGCGGGAGTGCCAGGGCCTGCATCACTGGGAGGGACCTGGGGCTGAGTTTAAAGGCTATGCCAATCTGTGAAAAATGTTTGCAAACTGAGTGCCTGCCAGTAATTTGTTACTTTGTTGCATGTGGCGCAACTCCTTGCTGCAAAAAAAAGTGCAAGCTGTCAGAGGAGCCGCAAGGAAGGTGGCACCACGGGGGCGCCAGCCACGAGGAGGGGCAGGAGCGGGCAGCCCCTGGCCAGCAGGACCCGCACAGGGAGAGAGGGAGCGGGCGGCATCATGCCGCCCCGAGCCACGGACGGTCCCGAGCTGCAGGTGGCCCCGAGCGGCCCTGAACTGCAGCAACCCCGAGGTGTGAGTCATGGCCGCCCCGAACTGTGGCAACCGTGAGCTGCGGCTGCCCGAGCCCTGCCTCGCCAGCCGGGGGTGGGGGCAGGAGTGCCAGTCCCTGCGCATGATGGGGTGCTTGGGGCTGCGTTTAAAGGCTACACCAATCTGTTAAAATATTTCCAATTTGAACACGTGCCAGTAAACTCCACGATTGTGGGATTCCGTTACTAATTAGTTACTTTGTTGTGCGCGGCACAGATGTTCGCTGCAAAAAAAAAAAAAGTGTGCCTTATAGTCCGGTGCGCCTTATATAATGTACAAAGTTGCGAAATTTGCCGACTCCCGGAGGTGCACATTATAGTCCGGTGCACCTTATGGTCGTGAAATTACTGTATTCTATCTCACTGTTTCTATTAAGTGGTCTTTTGGTTTCATAAAAATTCTAGAACTTGAGCCTTGATGTGCAATGCCTACCTAGAAAGTTCATGAGCCCCATGCTATACTGTCATGCAGTATTTTTGTAAGTATCTTTTCTTTCATTATTAATAATGACTATTTTGAGACTTGAAGTGAAAATGTCCTGAATGAAATACCACCAATAGAGGATTGTAGGGGAAGGTGTTGCCATTAATATGCATTTAGACATTAGGCAAATTTGATTTATGTGTCTTCCTCCTGTTTCATGCTTGTTACCCATTAAAATATGAAGTAAATAAATGATATGCATGACAGTAGTTTCCTACAAAACCATCTTCTTGGAAAGCAAATTTTTGGCTCTTGCAAGTCAGTGTTCACGTCAGAAAGGATAAAAGATATGTGGATGACTTAAACATCTAGCAAGTATGACCTGAATTTCAAATGGTCTCATGTATTTAATAAACCTTAATTTATCTTCATCATTAGAGAACACAGAGCAGTCAAAAGATCTATATAAAGAAATTTAATGCCGTTTATTTATAGGCTAGGACTAGCTTAATAATGCTTCCACTATTATAAACAAACTATTATAAATGTGCAATATAAAAATTATAAGGAAATTGATTATTATAGAAATAGGAGTTAAATAGGCTCAAATATGAAAGCTTTCTCAGCAGTATGTACTTTCTGCTATTTTCCTAGGGTTTTTTTAAGTAGGAAAATATCCCCTTTAAACTGAGCTTAATAATGTGTTGTTGTGAATAGTGCAGAGCAATTTGGCAAAAGACTGCAAAACTTCACTGTTAAGACTTCCAGCATGGCTGATGTCAACACTTTGTAAATGCTACTCCTTTTAGTTTTTTTCATTGTTATGGCTTTTCCTCATTTGTCCCTCTGTCACAGTGACATTGAGTATGAGATTTACTGTACAGCAATGACACAAGAGCAGGGAAGAAAGGCATTACTTCCCCTCATGTGGGACAGTGTTGGGAAGGCACCTGCTAAGTGAGAGAGCAGCCCGAAGAACATAGAATCCTTTGTGATACAGCTGGATGTAATGTGGAAGAAATGGCAGCTGCGCTGCTTCTGTCACCGGCTCCTTATTCCCTTCTACACTGACTGACCCAGCCCTGGCCTTTGGTAGCTGCCAGGCTTTTATGGATACTCAGTTCATCTTGTGGGGTCTGATATGCAGAACACATGATGACACCTAAACATAATTGAAATTGAAATTCAATTTCAGAGCTGTGCTTTTCATACATAATGATTAGCACAATGTAGAACTCTTCCAAAAAATGGTCTCAAATATCCACAATTAGTACACTTTAAATTAGTGAAATGTTTTGACCTTAATATGCCCCTTTCTCTTTTCCATCTGTAAAATGATGGAAGCAATATCACTTAGTCTTGGTAATTTATGAAATGCTAAAGTGACATACAAAAGTCATCCTAGAAAACATGTGATTACTACTCTTAATACAGTTGAGTCTTACATTCTTATTAAAATTGGTAATGGAGAGTAAAATCTACTACTATTATCTGTTAGGAACACTGAATGATGCAGAGATCTTATAGGAGAACTTTATATGGTTATACAATACATAATAATAGTAGACAATAACAGACAATTTTATAACTTATGAAATGCATTGTAATCAATGTTGAAGGCCTTCAAAATAATTATTTGATCTATATGAATACACTGAGTGTTGAAATAGATATACTTTTGATCATTGGAGGTATGTGTTTTGTTACTCTCCTTGAGCTCTTCTTAGATGGTAAAATACTCACTTCTAATCTTTTTTTTATCAGTGGAAGTATTCTTCAGCTAGAGCAGTCAGAATCACGAAAACTACATACATCTGCTACTGAAATAAGATAAACCCAGGATAATTGTACTGCTTTTGTAAAATTAGAATATTCTATAATTAATATTAAAATTCATAATAATTAATTATAGCTATGTTTCTAGTATGCTGATGTAGACAGTTATAGAAGCATGTATTTAAGCTGATGTTTAGAAGGCATCAGTATTTTGACAAGCCTTTAGAAGCTATTTATAAATGGCTAAAGCTAATGGAAGAGCAAAATCCATGTGTAATACTAAGTTTCTTCTGCAAGACTTAAACCTAATGTCTTCACTTCATTGGAATTTTTTTTACTGTGAGAAAATATCAACTTCTAGTTGAATTTTTTCTCCTAGGTAGGACAAATATTAGATATCAATTTTGATTCATATCTCAAGCTATCTGTTAAAATCTCACTTTTATCTTTAATTATTTAAAGAATATAATACCTGAATTTAAAATAGGGCTCATAATGAACTCCAAGTCCTCTGAAATCCTGTTTCTTTTGGAATTATCATTTTAGACAAAAATAAAACCCTGTTGTTCGCTAGATATACCTATTACCAAATATAATTTTCACCATTTACTTTTAGGTGTGTAATCACCTAAATTACTTAGAGTTAGAAAGCATCAATGAAATGGCTTTCTATAGGTATACTGTAAACAAGATAAGTATGTGATTAAATTAGCAAGACAAGACTTCTAAATACTCAAAATCAAACATTTTTATTTTGAAAGGCCATCAAAGCCCAAGCTGCTTCTTTTCCATATTTCTAATTAGAAGTACAGGCTGTTACTTCATCTTCGATGGGGTTGGGTTCAAAATCTGAAGTAACAGAAACATAGAATGTTAAGGAGTTGGAATGGACCTTAAAGATTGTTTAGTACTAGCACCTCTGCCCTGGGAAGGGGCACCTCCCACTAGATCAGGCTGCTCCAGGCCCCATTCAACCTGGCTATGAACACTCCCAGGGATGGGGCATCCACAGCCTCCCTGGGCAACCTCTTCCAGTGTCTCCCACCCGCAGAGTAAAGAATTTTCTCCTAATATCTAACCTAAATTTCTCCTCTTGCAGTTGTCCTATCATTACAGTTCCTGATGAAGGGCCCCTCAGGCTCCCCTGAAGGCTTTTTTGGATACTGGAAAGTTGCTTTGAGGTCCCCACATAACCTTTTCTTCTCCAGGGTCAACAGCTACAACTTTCTTAGCCTGTGTTCACAGGGAAGGAATGTGTTTCAGTCCTCTTAACAACTTCATGGCCTCCTCTGTTCTCACTCTGACAGTTCCTTGTCCTTCCTTTGCTGGGGACTCCAGGCCTGGGTGCAGCACTCCAGCTGGGATCAGAGCAGTGTAGAGGGATGGAATCCCCTTCTTCACCTGCTGGCTGCATTGTTTTGGATGCAGCCCAAGACACAGCTGGCTTCTTGGGCTGTGAGCGCACACACTGCTGGCTGATGTTCAATCTTCCTTGAGCCATCATGGCCCAAATCTTTCACTGCAGGGCTGCTCTCAATCACTTCTCTGCCCAAGCTGTTGTTGTGTCTGGGATTGCCATGACCCAGCTGTAGGACCTTTCACTTGCCTTTGTTGACCCCATGAGGTTAGCACTGGCCCAGCTCTCAAGCCTGTCCAGGTCCCTCTGGATGCCATTCCTTCCCTCCAGTGTGTTGACTGCCCCACGCAGCCTGGTGTCATGAACAAACTTGTTGAGTCAATATATGGTATCTTGATATTCACAATTGCTTTCAGCTGGTCATAAATTTATTCTAAAATTGCATTTCCTGTTATAATTCAAACTGCCAAATCCTTAAAAAAGTATTATTTTATGAGACAGATTCATTCAAAGAACATCTCCAGACAAGAATTAAGCCCTGAAAATAAATTCTAAACTAACTAACAAATGAGTCTCATTCTATATTCTCTCTTTAGTGGCTGATTATTTTCTTCCACATAATAAAGAAGCTATTAATGTATAATGAAAGAGACAGCTTCATTATTTTCTCTTTGAAAATTTTTCTCTTTGAAAAATACATACGTAACCATATGGAGTCTTTGGTACATGAGGATTTTTTTCTTGCTAACAAGTTCATTGCCAATGGTGTGATTACTTAGCCATCATATCCCTTACAGTTGAGAAATACCCTATTGAATAGCAATAAGAAGGTCAAAGTCAAAGTGGTTTTTTGTCTCCTTCAACATCAGACATTCCATGGAAACTCTGCTTCTGGCAGCAAGTGGCCATATTGGCTGTGTGCGTTAATAAAAAGGCTCTTTTGTTTATGGCATGAAGCAAAATAATAAAGCAGTTATAATAAAGCAGTGTAGTCTCACTTGAAATTACACTCAGCTAGGGCATAATTCTCTCCAGGTAACAGCTGAAAAGGATACATCTTCACATATATCCTAGCTGACAGATGCATCTGGAAGGAAGCACATTGCTTCTCTGAATTGCTTGCAAACATACCAGCCGCTGTACTCAAAGCTACAGCTAATGCTGAGTCAAAGACACAAATGCAAAAAGTAACACTTTTGCGAATCTCCGTGTGCTGTCCGTCTCATGACAAAAACATGACTCCTATAATTTTTCATTGTATTATACTGTATTGCATGCTCTGTATTGTATGCAGCTAAATTCCACAACTGTGGTGACATGTCTGTCACATCTCATGTCCTCTGTGTGGTCATGCAAGTAAATCCACAGGTTACCTTGTGGTGTGTACCCTCTCTCTCAAATGGGGTACTTGTCCCAACAGCAGAGACTCTGATTTGCTCTGGTGGAGCATGGGACATTTCCTCTCTGGCTTGCTCAAGACTTTTCAATCTGTCATGTGTTGAGAGCACCATCAATCAGAAAACCAGAGTGTGTATCTATGTTTTGGAAATATGACCCTTAGGTTGCTGATCACACATTTCTTACCAAACTCAAAGCCTTGCAAAATCAAAATGAAAGATAAGGATATAGTCTTTTCACTGTTCAGGGGAAAGCTGTCTTGCATGGATGTATTCAGTTCATCCTTCTGATACTCCATATTCCTGTATCATCCCTCCCCACATTGTTTGCTTAGGCATCCTTTTTTGAAGCATCTAGTTTTCATTTATTAGTTTCCTGCTTCTGGCCAGTTCAGGGTTAATTTTTTGCCGTAGCTGGAAGGGGACATGTCTAGACATGGAGGTTATTCTATACCACCTCATGTCATTGCTGGAGCTGTGGTAAAGGGACCCTCTTAAACAGAGAAGGGTTTCCTTCTGGTTTAGAAAATGTTACATAGAAAGCTGTCTAGTATTGTCTATTGTCTGGTTGTTTTGGTTGTGTGTTTGTTTGTTTGTTTTTTCTGTGTGAATAGCCTCTTTTCCTATACTATCTGTCATAAGTACTGTTGCTGTAACTTTTTATTTTCTTTCCTAAATGCTGTTTCCACTAAAGTATTCTTATCTCAATCTGTGATCCCTCTGTAGTGGCTCCAATCCTCCTCTCCTGCCTACTGCAGTGGTGAAGGAGAAGGAAAAGCAGGGAAGTAAGAGAGAGTAGCCATGTGGTTTGGAGAATCTCGGAGGGGGCACTGATTTGGGATATATTGTTCCTAGACCATGACAACTATATATGTGAATGCTAATGCTAGCATATGGGCTTTACAAAAAATTTAGCCAAAGATATTTTATTTAAAATCTGCCATTGCCACCATGCAGGCCACTTTCTAACCTCTACGTGCTCTTTTTGTTCTTGAAATCTTACATATACTATACATTTTGCAAAGTGTTTACTGCTGAATATATTATTTGTTTGATTTGGTTTTGTTATAATTTTTTTATATTTTCATTTGAGGCGCAACAATGCCAAGTGCTGCATCCTGTACTTTGGTAACAGCAACCCTCAGGTAGGGGTAAAGGCTTGGGAAAGAGTGATTGGAAAATGGCCCAGTCAAAATGATATAGGGTGATGGTGACAGTAGCTGAACATGAGCCAGGGCGTGCCCACTGTTGTGAATTGACCCAGGCTAGATTCTAGGCACCCACAAAAGGCACTCACTCAGTTCTCTCTGCACCTGGAGAGAGGACAAAAAATGTAACAGAGGGTTCATTGGCTGAGATAAGGACTGGGAGACATTGCTCACCAAATATTACCAAGAACAAAACAGGTTCAACTTGAAGATATGAAGTGAATTTACTACTAACAAAATCAGAGCAGGATAATGCCTCCCATGGGTGACAGTTCTCCATGAACTTGTCCAGTGTGAGTCCATCTCATGAGCAATAGCTGCCTGTGAACTGCTGCAATGTGAGTCCATCCCATAGGCAGCAGTCCTCCCCAAACTGCTGCAGCATGAATCACTCTTACATGGGGTGCAGCCCTTCAAGGATAGGCTGCTCCAGCATGGGAGTCTCTCTCCACAGATCTCCTACAGGCTGACAGCCTCCTCTCAGGCATTCACCTGCTCTGGCATGGGACCCCTCCACAGGCTGCAGGTGGATCTCTGCAGATGGAGCTGTGCTCCATGGGCTGCAGGGGCACAGATGTTTCACCATGGGCTGCACCAGGGGCTGCAGGGGAACCTCAGCTCTGGTGCCTGAAGCACCTCCTGCCCTTTCTTCTCCATAGAACTTGGTGTCTGCAGAGTCATTCTTCTCACATGTTCGCATTCTGCTCTTCTTTGGCTGGAATTAAAACTACACCACAACCTTTGTTCTAATTTCTTCTTGAATTTTAATGAGGCAGTACCCTTATTACTAATTAGCCCAGCCTTGGCCAGCAGCACATCCGTCTTTGGAGCCAAAGTTGACTCTGCTGGATATGGTGGAAGCTTCCAGCAGCTTCTCAGAGGAGCTACTTCTGTGATGCCACTGCTACCAAAAGAAGGCCATGCAAAAGCAGTACTGCAAAAGCAGATCCTGGTCTGGATCAGCAATAGTGTGGCCGGCAGGATTAGGGCAGGGATTGTCCCCCTGTCCTGGGCACTGCTGAGGCCACACCTCGAGTGCTGTGTCCAGTTCTGGGCTCTCACTGTACAGAAGACACTGAGCTGCTGAAGCAGGTCAAGACAACAAAACTGGGGTAAGATCTGGAGCACCAGTACTGTGAGGAACAGCTGAGGGAGCTGGGGGTGTTTATCCTGGAGTAAAATAGGCTTATACGGGGTTGTCACTCCCTTGTACTTCTTGAAGGAAGGCTGTAGCCAGGTGGGGGTCAGTCCAGATAACCAGTGAGATTATGAGACGACATGGCCTCAAAACTTTGGCATGGGACACTTTGGGCATCAGGAAAGATTTCTTTATGTAAAGGGTGTTGAGCATTAGAATAGGCTTCCCAGGGAGGGTGTGGAGTCGCCATCCCTGAAGGTGTTCAAGAAATTACTGGATGTGGAATATAGTGCCATGGTCTAATTGACAGGGTCATGAATGGTCAAAGATTGTTCTCATCATCTTGGAGGTTTTTCCAAACTAAATGATTCTGCAATTCTGTTTATAACATCTTTTTCAGATTACTTTATTTGTTGGTTTGCGGCAGTGGAGTCTAATCCGATTCAGTGTAAGTCGCAAATACTTATGTGAAACAAATTTATTTTATTCTACAACATATCAATTAGCAACAAATCACTGAGATTGCATGTGGCATGTGGATATGATTTTATTTATAACTCAAAACAGTTTTATCAGAAGACACTAGTTCACCAACTTGAGTTTTTCTCTAAAGCATGAGGTTTTCCACATTTTTCATTCTGCAAAGACACATTCAGGAAAGATCAATTTTTATTTTCTCTTACAATACCTTTATTTTAATTTTTTTTTAATTTAAATTTTTTTTTTAATATTAAATAGCAGGAATCTGTTTTATCTTCTACAGAGATGAGCAAATAGCACAACTACATGAAAGAAAAGAAAAGAAAGCTTCAAAAAGAATCAGTGTTCTAGTTCTTAATTGACTTTGTTGCTGAAATTCAAACATCACATGTCAAATGTCATTTCCATAAATTTTCTGAAAACAGAGAGCTTCAAACATTTCAATTTTTATTTTTGGAGATAACTTGCTAGAGCATTTTTAAGGTTGTGATTGTCCTCATGTAATTCAGAAATACAACAAAATCATAAATCTCAAATAATCTTGGCTGGTACTGTTTTTCTTAAGCTACCTGTAGAAGAAACCACCAAAAATTTCTGTTCTGTGCCAATTCTAATGCTGGTTTTAATACCGTCTTTTTAAATTGTTTGGGTTCTCAGATTATATGATTTGAAATTATATATTGTAAAAGAATTTGTTAGCTTAACAGAGTTTTCTTCTTGTTTAATTGATTGTCATAAATTTAGATCTGGATAATGGAATTCTTCCTGGTAATGAAATTTCCCTCATTCTAGCCAAATACAAATGACTATTTATCGAACACCAAGGTAAGAGGAAAGAACTTCCCTTCAAATAACATATTGGATTGATTATTTTTTTGGTCTATCTACTTTAATTAGCAATTCTAAATTATAATTCTTATTATTTTTTATCCTGTGGGTATTGCTGCTTGTTTTAGGGTGAACTTTAAGTTGTTTGTATTTCTAATTGTTTGTTTATGTTAGATTAAGTTTTGTACTTTTAAGTCTGGTTTTGAGAGTGGAGGGGAGAGAGAATTACACTGAACTTGCTTCTCTATATTTTTTTTCATGGATTGTGTTGTTTGTAGTATGGATAGTAGGAGAGAGTACTCTTCTTCTTAAGTAAACTGAAAAAAAAATATTAAAAACTGACGAACTACAGTAATTTCATTAATATAAGGCGCACCCTTTTGACTAAAATTTTGGTCTGAACCCAGAAGTGCGCCTTATAGTCTGGTGCACCTTATATATGGACAAAGTTCAGAAATTTGCCAACCCAGAAGTGCTAGCTGCAAGCCGAGCCAGGACCTGTGGGAGCTGTGCCTGCGTGGGGGGAGCTGGGAACTGTGGGAGCTGCAGCCACTGGGTGGGGGAAGCTGGGATGTGGTGTGGCCGCCAGGTGGGGGGGTGCCAGGACCTGCTGCAGCTGCTAGGCAGGGGGATGCCGGGATGTGGCGTGGCTGCTGGCTGGAGGTACGCGGCATGGCCGCCGGCTGGGGAGAAGCGGTGCGGCAGCTGGCTGGAGGGATGGTATGCGGCTACCAGCCAGGGGAACGACGGGACCCGCTGCGGCCGCGGGGTGGGGGGACGCGGGACACGGCGCAGCTGCCAAGTGGGAGCTGGGAGCTGCGCCAGCTGGTGCTGGGGGCAGGCGAGAGTGCTGGGGCCCACAGCATGGGGAGGGTGCCTGGGGCTGCGTTTAAAGGCTACACCAATCTGAAAAATGCTTGCAAATTGAGCACCTACCAGTAATTAGTTACTTTGTTGCATGTGGCGCAGCTCCTCACTGCAAAAAAAAAAGTGCGCCTTATAGTCCGTTGCACCTTATATAATGTACAAAGTTGCAAAATTTGCCGACTCCTGGAGATGCGCCTTATAATCTGGTATACCTTATAGTCGTGAAATTATTGTAACTAAAATTCCTGTATTTTTGTCTCCCTGCACTGTCAGTAAGAAAGAAAAAAAGGGCAAGGGTGGAGGGAAAGGTGTTCTATAAGTTTATTTTATTTTTCCTTATACTTCTTTAATTCTGTCAGTAATATTTTTTCCTTTACATCTTTAAAGTTTTAAGCCTGTTTTTCCCTTAAAGTATTTTCTCCTAATCCTTTTCTCATCCATTCCTTTTCTTTGCTTCTCTTCTGCTTAACTGTAGCAGAAAAGAACAAATAAATTATTTTCATAGGTACCCAAACATTTGGCCAATGTCAACCTGTTGCCCTAGGAGTGGATCTTTATATAGTTTGTCTTTTTAATTCTGTGCTGTAATTATGTCTTAAATTTAGTGTAAAAATATTTTTCTTCACTTTATTTTAATATTTTTTGCAACCATGTTGCTAAAATTCATAATGTCACTCTAAGTGAAAGCCATCATGTATCTCTGCTCCCTTAGCTTTTTAAAATTTTAATACCTTTCTCATCCCTAAACCTATTTTGTTATTGGAAAATAGCTGTAATGTTGTCCCTAATATGTAACTTTTACAGATATAGAGAACAAGTTAAAATAATTATTTTGCTGAGTGTGGTGATAATAATTTATAAAGAGTTTACAAAGGTACCAGAGTTTGTTCAAAATATGTATAGTTTATAGTTTCTTTGTCCTACCCTGCAATAGTCCTAGTTCCAGCAATATATTTTAAGTGTTTATTGGTAATTGCACCCAATTTATTAAAAGAAAAACAGGATGAGGCTTTTCAAACTTTCCTTTCCTTCTTCTTTAAATGTTACATCACTTTTTGACAATGTTCAATTTCCCCTAAATGTTAAAGAGACCACTTTCCTAATATTTTATCTGATAAGCTTCCTCTATATGGTCTGCAGTATGTCTAGAGTCAGGGCTGGTATGTCCAAAAAACTAATGAAACCTCTGACCCAAAAATAAACAGAACCATAAAAAATTATAAATAGCATAAAAATAATAATAAAAAAAGAGCTGAACACTTAAAGAATTTTCTGATCTCACAACCTAAAAACTTTTGCATAAACAAATTCAGAACCCAAATGAAGTAAAAAGAATTCTGAAGAAAAACTACCACAAAAATTCTAAAGAGAAAGAGCTCTTTGCAATAAACTGGGACCTGGCATATGTAATTGCATGCTGCTAAAATACTGTAAAACATGAAATAAAGGCCCAGGGGCAGGGAAATAAATCAGCAATTACCCCCGTCACTCAGGCTGCAGTCAACACCCCAGTTATTCAAGTTATAACTAAGCCAGTAACTAAGCAAATAACTAAACCAGACAGTAAACCTAAGCCAACAGCTAAACCAAAGAGTAAGCCTAAGCCACTAGCAGTTGCTACCATGAGAAAAAAAACAAAACCAAAGCTGATTGACCAATAGACAGTAATAATCTGAGGGAAGGACCGTCAAAGCCAGTTCCAACAACTGACACAAAATCAGAAATCACTACTGAGTCCTTTTCCCTAAAAACCTTCATAACCTAAAAGAAATTACACTCAACAGCCTGATAAATCTATAATTAGTTGATTAGTCTGTCTTTAAGGCACTGCAAGCAAAGCTACAATTCTAAACTGTACTGAAGCAAAGCATTTGAAATCCCTGTCACATAATCCAATTATCGACTAAAAATGATAAAGAAAGCTAGGCCTCACAGTCTCTGGGCACAAATCTTGAAAAGTATAGAACAAAGATATCTGTGTGCCAATGACCTCTATATGCAACAAACCCAGTAGAAGACCATAGAACAAAGAATTCAACACTTGAGAAAAATAACAGCGGCAAAAATAATCTTCTCTAGTAATCTAACTACTAAAAATCCAAACTAGTACCATATACATCCATGATACAGCAAAATCTTTTGAGATTTAAGCCACAAATATATGCTTCTCTTGTAGAAATAATGAAGGGAAGTGATAGAAGAGGATGTGTTTGATATGGTGAAAAATCTCTGAGCATATGCAGATGCCATGTATAGCCCAACACATGCAAAAACTGCAGCTGCAAAAACATGTCAGCAAAAATTAGAAAATAAGATGGAAAAAAATCACAAAGAACAACAACAACAAAAAAAGTCTTCTCCAAATCCCACCTGTACAGATCAAGAATTGTAATACCAAACACAAACTTCCCCCAAATAAAAAAATAAAGTACAACCCATGTAATAAGCTATAATTCTTCCTGTGTAATTGTGAGAAACTCATAAAAAAGTAAAATAAAAGACACACTGCTGCTCTAGCACAACGAGTGCATAAATTCAAAACACAAGACTCAGAAAAGAAGTTCCACCAAAAAAAACCAGCTCCAATTTCCTATAGACAAACTGCCAAACAATAATGATGGTATAGCTGATCCCCTTAAAAAAACCTCTAAAACATATACCCAAAGAAAGAAAAAGAAACAAACTTTAAAAAGCCGTGCCTTTAGCCAAGTAGAGACTAGAGAAAACCATGTTTTTTAGACTGTGTAAATTCTTTAGCCTGGCGGCACATTAAACTACAAAAATATAAAGCTTAGTCAACACTAGTGCACAGTATATGCATTAATCCAATCTAAATAGATGAAAGCAGTCTATTTCTATTGCTAACATAACAAAAAAAAATCACAAAATGTAAGAAACTTTTATTAGAAACTAATATAAACCTAACTAAAAATGAATAAAAGAAACTCTATTGTAACTATCCCAAAAACCCCATATATTTTGAACATTAACTTCTTCCAAAGTGAATATTTCAAAAACCCAAAGAAACTCAAATGAGCATTTAAAATAACAAATATAAAGACAAAAAGCGTTAAACAGTTAAACACCTTACCTAAACTATCAAAACACCTATCTGCAATAAAACTTCAAAAAAAAGAAGCTATGAATACCAATTGCCACTTCAACAGTATACCACCAACAACACAAAATAAGTTGAAATATTATGATACCCATCAATAAAATAACTAAAGAACTGTGAACTAAAGAACCAAAAAGTGGTCAGCAAAAGCCCCTCACCCTTCAACAGTCACATTTAACCTATAGGCAAATCTGAAAAGAAATAGAAACTGACTGTAAACTATTTTACCTTAAATAAAATATCTGCACTGCTGTACCAAACATATTGGAGCTCTAATACAAGCTAAAGTCCAAAACAGCAAAGCAATATGCCATTATTAGCATTGCCAGTACCTTTTTCTCCATTCTTTTAACAACAAAATACAAACTTCAATCTACCTTCACGTAAAAAAAGAGTGCAATACACCCAAAACTGTCTGCTTTCTTTCTAGAATGAAATTAGATTATGTGTTGAGACTGGAACTCTCTTTGCTTTATAATTTGTGCAGAAGTATCATTCCCTCAGTCCTAGGAGGCATGTCGTACTGGATTGTTAGCATGTTTGTGTTGTTTTCATGAGTCACATTTACTGGACTTTATTTTAAAATACATCTGGTTGCTAGTTTGGTAGATTTTACAGCAGCCAGTTTCTGTTCTGAGTGAAAAAAACCCCAACCTTAATGTTATCCAGCAATTTTATAATCTTGTTTCACTGTGATGAGCATTTATGGATACTAGTTTTAATGAAGCTTCTCCCAACCTTGCAATTGCATGCTCTCTTTTCTCCTATTCTGAAGCATCCCATAATGAAGACAATTGTTGTTACTCATTCCAAGCAGCAGTGGGAAATAATTTCCAAAATACTTGATCCGGGTTAACCATTTGCAGCAGAAGAGAATGAGGGAGGTGACATTCATACAAGCTGTTTCAGGGTGTGCTGATTTTGGCTGGGAAAGAGTTAATTTTCTTCACAGTAGGTAGTGTGGGTCTGTGTGGATTTGTGCTGAACACAGAGTTGATGATATAGAGATTTTCTCTTATTGCTGAGCAGAGCTTGCACAGAGCCAAGACCTTTTCTGCTTTTCATACTGCCATGCTGGCAGAGGAGATGGTAATACCTGGGAGGTTGGGAGGAGACACAGCCAGGAAGGGTAACCCCAACTGACCAGAGGGATATTCCAGAGCCATGTCACATCATGCTGACTATATAAAGTGGGGGAAGAAGGAGGAAGGGGGGTGCATTTGGAGTGATGTCCTTTGTCTTTCCAAATCACAGTTAGGCGTGGTGGAGCCCTGCTCTCCTGGAGATGGCTGAACACCTGCCTGCCTGTGGGAAGCAGTGAATTAATTCCTTGTTTTGCTTGGTTTGTGTGTGGGGCTTTTGCTTTCCTTATTAAACTGTGTGTATCTCAACCTATGAGTTTCCCAGCTTTTACCCAGATCCTGCTGATGGGGCAGTAAGTGAGCAGCTGTGTGGGACTTGGTGGCTGGCTGGGGTCAAACATTACACAAGGTCTTAAGGTAACATTCTGAGATATATATGTACAGTGTAAGCACAAATTGTCATTAAAATGCTCTGAAAGTGGTAGTAATTTGAGCTGTCTTGGATCTGTGAGAATTTTGGTAGCTCAGAATTTATGATAGTTTCATCAGATTTCAGCAGCTGAGGGGATTTTACCAGATTGATCTCAAATCAGTGGCAAGTGTTTATATCTGTGCTGTAAAGAAGAACTTACAAGGAACTCAGCCACAATGATGCTCAGTATTACTGTTGTTTCCTCTTTCTATTTTAAACAGGACAAACCCCACAAGGAAGAGTTATTTGAGCACAGGCACCACCCATCCTATGCTTAAAAAAGCTAAATGGAAGATGCTACTCTTAGATTCCAGAAGCTGACAGTGTGTGCAGGGAAGGCTGTGCCCTGGAGAAGCCCTAGTGATAAATTATTCCCTGAATATATCTTGTGCAGTATGAAAGCACTTTGGGATCTTTTATGATAAGTGTTATTACATAAGGGTGAATATACCTCTGAGGTTTTTGTCAGAATTCCTGGCAGTACACCAGCTTACAGTGCTGCTGGCAGACATAATCTCAGTGCTCTTCTGCTGACAACAGAAAAATCCAGCCACTAAAAGCATGTCAGTCTCAAAAAGCTTCTTGCTAATTTATGTTCCTTACAGTAGCTAGGTAGAGGAGGAAAGTTAATGGCCAAGTCTCTTCCACATAGCTATGATGCCTGCAGAGTTGACTTCTCTTTACCTGCCTCAGACAGAATTTCTGAGTCAACTGAGGCAAAGGACAGAAGTCAGTCTGGTTCTCACACCATTGAGAGCCAATAGAATAAACAAAGTTGGTAAGAGGACTGGAGCACATTCTGTATGAGGACAGGGTGAGAAAGTTGGGACTGTTCAGCCTAGAGAAAAGAAGGTTGTATAGGGACCTCATAGCAACTTTCCAGTGTCTGAAAGTGGCCTACAGGGAAGCCAAAGAGGATCTGTTCATCAGGAACTGTAAGATGCAAACTGGAGAATTTAGGTATGGGTATTAGGAAGGAATTTGTACTGTGAGGGTGGTGAGACACTGACACTGGTTGCCCAGGGAGGTTGTGGATGCTCCATCCCAGGCAGTGTTCAAAGCCAGGTTGGATAGGTCTTTGAGCAGCCTGATCTAGTGGAAGGTGCACCTACCTGTGGCAGGGAGGGGTGGGGATAGATGATATTTAAGGTCCTTTCAAAACCTTAACATTCTGTGATTCTATGACTCTATTATTCTCTTTGTCTTGTCCATAAGAAAATTGGAACCCCTCCTTGCAGATGAAGTACTACATGTCACGTTTTATACTTGGTATGGAAGTAACTGCAGCATCTTTTAGCTGGAAAATCTGAGAGAGCAATCATAGCTTGCTATTAAAACTGATGATAAGATGCTCATGAGGACTGGCTTCTTAGGAAACCAGACTAGAGTTTTTTGGCCTTTGTCAGAGAAACTGGCAGCAAGAGCTTCGGTGTTTTCAAAGGCTCTGAAAGCAGTGTAATCAATTGATTTGCATTGATAAAGCCATATAAACTGTAGAGGATTTATTTGAAAAACCTGTGTACTTATATTGTGTGTCAGGCATCAAATAGAATGTAGTGAAATCCTGGACTGCAAATGAAGTTAATGCTCTTTCAGTTTTGTATTTTTCTTTCTAATGTTACTGAACTGTGATTATTAAAAATTCTAAAGTCTTTGTAAGTACAGTAATTTCATGATTACAGGCCACACCTGATTATAAGCCACATTTCCGGGGTGTCAGCAACGTTTAGGTTCTTGTCCATATATAAGCCGCAACGGATTATTAGCCACACTTTCGTTCACAGCTAGGATCCTTGTGCAACTTTCACAAAGTTGCCAATTAGTAACAGAATTGCGGTTCAGCGGGGTTTACTGGCTCAGCTTGGGGCCAGGCGGGCTCGGCCCACTCAGGGCTGCTGATGGGGCTGGGTGGCCCAGCTTGGTGCTACGGCTCAGCGGGGCCACTCGGGGCCGGCCAGTGGGGCTGCCGCTGTCGCCGGGCTTGCTCACCCCTGCCCGCCACCTGCACTGCCACCGCCATGTTTGCTCGCCCTGGCCCGGCTCTGCCAGGCTCCCTCACACTGCCGGGCTCCCCCACGCTGCTAACCCTGGTTCTGCTGGGCTCCCCGTGCTGCCAACCCCCACCACGCTGCCGGCCCCACCTCTGCCAGGCTTTCTTGCCTGGGCCGGCCGGGCTCCAGCTCAGCTTGGGGCTGCTGCGGGCTCTCACTTCTGGGTTGGCAACTTTTAGAACATTGTTCATATATTAGCCGTTCTGGATTACAAGCTGCACTTCCGGGTACAGACCAAAACTTTAGTCAAAATGGTGTGGCTTATAATCGTGAAATTACTGTACACTATATACCCATTTCTAGGGGGAAAAAAAAATAAAAAAGGAAAAAAAAAAGTGCTAGAAGTATTTATTATGTCAGGATGTCCTGGAGTTAAACTTCTAGGCTAGTTTTCTTTTTAAATTAATTGCATACGCTTTCAGTACAATTAGCTAATCCATAAGAGAGCCACTGAGTTCGGGACTGCTTGCCTTAACCTCAACACACTTGAGGACCACCTCTTGTGGGTCAGGGAACAGAAGACTTATTACAGTGAAAAGCAGGAATGAATGAGCTAACCTTCAATGGCACTGAAAAAGATGTGGTCTCAGGATCTTGGAGTGATTTACTGTGATAGCCTATTCCCTGATTCTGTACCCCACAATGGTATTCCATCTTTAAGATGTGTGGCTGGGGGAAGCTTTGGGCTCTTTGGTGGGCTTTTTTCAAGGCCTTACGCCCCAGGTGTCTAGGATGCTGTTTGGTTTTGCTTGGTTAGCTTGGTTTTGATCAAGCAAGAGTTGGGTTGACCCAGACAAAAGGTTTTTCCCTTCCCTGGCCTTGGAGAAGTTGTAGCAGTAATCCTTCAGCAGCTTTTTGAGGTGAACTGGACAGCTCGTTAGTCCAAGACCAGAGAAATTGTACCTGTGGGAGTGGGGTCACTCCATTCCAGCCTCACAGCTTGGGAAGCTGAGCTGGGGAGACAAAGCACAACCAAAGACTTCAGATCAGTTACTTCCTCTGCCCTGGAAGGTCTGTCAATTTCATGTCTCTCAGTTATTTACTTTTCTTTTTCCTCCTGCCTTGTGGACATTCTGTTGGTTAATGAACTGTTGGGTCTTTTTTTCTCAATTTCATCCATTAGTATTCCTGTAGGTGGAAAGGAATTGTTGGAACTCTTTTTGAGGAGACAGTTCATTACAGAGTGTCTTCTCCTAAATTTATCTAAAAACTGAGACACCAGGTAGTCTCTGTAATAAATATGAGGTTCAAAGCAGTACAATGAGAATGAAGACAGGTTGGCACTCGATAGATTACTTTGTTTAGGACTGGTGTTCAGAATGGAAAAGCCATCTAGAACATTCTGCAAAGACAGAATGTAGAGGAGACACTGTGCTTGAGTAATTTATTAAATGTGAAAGAGGCAAAACTCAGAAAAAATTCTCCCATTTAGCTGATGGTGTAATTGCTGGACCATCCTTCCTGTCTTGATATGTTATGTGTGCATCTTTATTCTCCCTTCAAAGAAACTAATTTTGGCAAACTATATGCAAATATGTTTATAGTTTGCTAAAAAAGAAATTCTCATCTATTATTTAAAAATCCACATTTAGATATTTTAGTTACAGTAAATGCCTCAGAACTGTAATTATTATTAGAAAAATCACTGATCTGGGTGTTGCGTGTTCAGTCTCTGTCGATCACAGACTGGTTTTGGTTTCTTTCCTAAACTTCTCTAGTGGTTTAATAGAGAGCTCTCACTTTGTATTAATGTGTTGGAAGCAAATAAAAAATCAGCCATAAGATACCTCACCCATCACTTACTAGAGTCTTCAGATGTGTGCTACCTAGATGCAATATAAGATAGATATAATTCCTCTATAATGTTATGGATTTATATTATGAATATATTATCTATATACTTAGAGAGTTAATGCTAATGATACATAATAAGTACAGGTTTTAACCAATGTGAGGTGCTCTACAGCCACTAGCAGCATGGGATTTTCTTCCAGTGTTTGTGATTCCTCTCAGTGAAAATACTGAAGCATATCTGCCCTAGTCTCTGCTAGTGCATCTGCTTCCCATTAATGAAGGAAAGCCAGCCCTCCTCTCCTGTAACACTCTGGGCTTTTAATGTCCCCGAGGGCAAGGAGAACTAAGCGTCAGCCAGTGCTTGTGGAGACCTTTGAACCTGAGAAGTCTTCACATCCTGAGTCCCTTCTTCAGCTTTCCCTGCAGTGACAGTGATGGGACCTCAGAGGGCACTCCCCAGCCAGAGGAGCCCCACATCCCTCATGCCTCCTTGCATTAAACTGGATTTCCCTCAGCCATGCTAAAGGAAGCTAACATGCTTCCCACAACATGTCAGTGTCATGCCTACCAGGAGAGAAACCTACACAGGCAGAACAAGCAGAATCAGTTGCATTAGTCAAAGACAAGACATTGAAATGATTACATTAATAATAAGGAACACTGAAATAAGGGCACAGAAGCCCTTTATAAGTCAGAACAAAGTATTTTCTCTGGTAATTGTAAAATTTGCATTTATTAAAGAAAAAGAGATCTATCTAATGACTTTTCACAAATCTAGTCCATGTGTGCTAAAAAAGGGTCATCCATAAGTCAGTGTTGCAGCAGTGCATTCATGTTCACAGATAAAAATGCAACTGCTGTCTGCATGTGGAATTGCTGAATTAACTAATACCATAACTTCTCACAATATTGGGTAGATGTGTGCTGTGCATTCAGTGCTCAGGCAAGACAGATCATGTCTTTTTACTTTGAAAAACTTCCCGTTCAAGTTAATCAAAACATGCAGTCTTTATTAACCACTGAATTATCTATGGTAGCTAATGCAAGAACTTACATTGCCTCCAATTAATTGAGAGAAAAAATATGTTTCTGCAATCTCATTCAGAATCTTTTATAAATGTCAAACACTGCATTATTGCTAGGGATAATTCCTTGTTTATCCACAAGTATAATATGAGGATATACTGCGACAGACTTTTTGGTTGTTCTTCAAATTGCCTTGTCTCTCTTCAACCCTTTCTTCAGTATTCAATTATTAGTTCAAATATAAAAAATGCTTTTGCTAAGTAACTGGTAATGCTTCTGATTGCATTAACCAAAAATTGAGTTGCATAAAGATCTTGGATGGATATCAGGAAGATTAAAACCCTGTCTCATTTGCCAATCACAAGTAATAGACTTATTAAGCATGAACTGTGCCTTTCAGGGTATCACCTGCATTGATTTCTCAGACAATGAAAATTCTGTTAAAGGTATTTAATCAGGCAGACACAGGAACATGTATACTGATCTTTATTCTGAATGACTGAAAATACTGAAAATTAAGCACATGGAGAAAATATTGTACATTTTGCTGTGGCATTAGTGGGTTTGTGTCAGAAAGAACTCAGATTTGAGACTCTTTTGTTACCTAAGACCCTAAAGCAGTCCATTCCATGTTTAGGTGTAGTGGCCCGCTGTTTCAGGGAACAAGTGAATCATAGAAAGTGACGGATGTGCTAGCTCCAGTCCTCTGAATATGCCCCCTTACCTGGTAGTTCCAATTTAGCAGTGAGTCACCTGTAGTTCTGGATTTCCCTTGCATGTCTCAAGAGACATTACTGAGCTAAAAGGAACTGCTGTGATCTGTATGTATATATGTTACAGAAAGCGAAGAGCTTAGAAGAGAGGAGCTACCTGACTAAAAGAGATGTGCACTCTCAGAAATATGTTTTCACTCTGAAAATGTCACCTTCTCGCTATTTAGTCTCTGGTGAATCCATTTATTACACTCCAATCCAGTTCATTAGAGTTGATAATAAAGGCAGAAGAGCTCGAAAAGCATGAATGACACCAGTACCAAGAAGGATGGAAAGGTGATTAGATCATTGACATAGAGGACTGTCAGCAAAAAGAGAAAATAATTTCTGAATGCTTAGCACATTACAACCAAAAGCTGTTCTTAAAATTTAAACTAGACCCCTACAACATTGTTCAGAGAAAATATATTTTCATGTCAAAACTACATTCTTTGTTTTGCCTGGTGTTATTATATGACTAACAATAAAACCTTTAGCTGCAATGCCTCCTGCAATTATTTCCATGGGAACTATTCCCCATTTCTTCAAGCTGTATTAAACAGAGGTGGGCACATTTCTAGGAATATACTGGAAAAAAAACAACAACAAAAAAAAAAACAAAGCAAGAAAGCAAGCGACAAGCAAGCAAGCAGTTTTGCCCATTGTGTTCTTTCTAGCAATCATGGAAAAAAGATATAGGAGATCCTAGGAGAGATGAATCCTTTAAAGGAGCAGGAAACAATTTCATACAATGCAACTAACCCTATTTCATTTGCCTAGCCCTCCTACAGCTCTATTCACAGGAGCTCTCTTTATGCTGAGTTAGGACAGCCTAAAGGTAGATATAATCCTCAAGTGGCTGACCATATGTATTTTATAGGGAACTGGGGCAGAGACATTATCTCTTATTTTGGCAATCTCTTTTGCCTGCTATGCTGCTATGGGAGAGTGCTTGTTTGGCGTCCTGCCACCGAGATGCCCTTTTCCTTGATGTGAGGTTGTTAGGGCTGTCTTTTGGGGAAGAATGGCCGGGTATTCACAACAGTTATACCGTGCTGGAAAATCCAGCCCATCAATTAATTTTGCACTCCTGCTCTCTTAGTATAGTGACCTCATCTACAGACCACATTCAATTTGCTTTATACGAGCCTGGTTTCTTTTACTATAGATTTTGTCTTGCTGGAAAACCTGTCAAACAATTTTTTTGTGCGACAACAATTTAATTCTAATTAAGTAGTTGTTATTCTGAAATAATACAGTTGAATTCAGTGCAGGTCACCCAGACTTACATCACTATAACAATACCAATTTAGACCACAGTTAGAAAAAGCCAATAGGGTAAAATCTTACCCTATTTGTTAATTGATTTGCATGGTAGATGAAGGGTGAACGAGACATGGTAATGACATATCATATAATTCCAAACCATCATAAAATACAAAACATTCAACCTGGCATTATTCATCTATGAAATTAAATCACTGTTCCCCACCTTCATTCTTTGAAAGCAGATTCATAAACAACATAGAGAATACAGGGAAATGACTCAAGGTTGTTCCTTTTGTTTTAGACAATAAATATTTATATGTACCTACGAAGCTGAAATGCCTTAATGGCTTTAAATCTATGGATATAGGGTGATATAATCTTTAGAGTAATTTTTCTAGAGTTTTTTATATTTTTTTACTTCTGGAACTTGGATTTTAATTAATCTTGTCATCCTCATATTTCTCATTACAAAGGCTGATCAGTAATAATCTCTGGAGCATCCAACATATGTTAATCATTTTGCATAGAAGGGTGATTATAATTAAACACCATCAGTCACATGCTGTCACCTCTTCTATGACATTTATCTACTTAGATGGATAGAATCATAGGATCAGAATTGTAGAATCATAGGATGGTGTTGGTTTGGAAGGGACCTTTAAAGTCATCTAGCTCAAGCATCCTGACGTGCAGGGGCATCTTCGACTACATCAGGTTCCTAAATCCTGCCCTCACCTTTTCAGGGATGGGCATTTATCACCTTTGTGGGCAATCTGCTTCCGTGTTTCACCATACTCATAATAAAAACTCTCTTCCTTATACCTAGTTTTCGTTCATTCAGTCTTCCTTTGTCCACTCATGGAGTTGCTGCACCACAGAAGCCCACTAGATTGGTCAGGCAGGACTTGCCCTTGGTGAAGCTGTGTGTGCTGTCTCAAACCACATCCCTGTCTTCCATGTGCCTCAGCACAGCTTCTTGGAGGATCTGTTCCATTATATTCCTAGGCACAGAGGGGAGGCTGACAGGTTGGTAGTTTCCAAGGTCATCCTTTCATCCTTTTAAAAAGTGGTTGTATATTTCCACTTTTCTCATCAAAGACTTCT
The DNA here is from genome assembly GCA_013186435.1 of Turdus rufiventris. NCBI lineage: Eukaryota > Metazoa > Chordata > Aves > Passeriformes > Turdidae > Turdus > Turdus rufiventris. Next base: position 12,281,268 of record PYHW01009486.1, read on the forward strand.
GACTGTCATGTTTTTTCAAATACCATGGAGTGTGGCTTGGTAGCAAAATCAGTCAATTCCTTCAGGACTGTGGGATGAATCTTGGCAGTTTCCATAGGCTTATATTCAATTTCTTCAGGGAGTATCAAACCTAAACATTTCTTAAAATGGGAGGGACTTTACTCCCTCATTCCCACTCTTGTGGTTGAGAGGTGTTCGCACCCTGTTGAGAAGTGTGGAAAGCAGCTGCCAGAGAAGATTGAAGCAAAAAGTTGTTGAGTACCTGAGCCTTCTCCTCCATTCTTTTACTGGTTTTACAATTATGCTCATGAGGGGGAATGCATTCTTTTTAACCTTTCTGTCCTGGATGACACACCTGTAGAAACCCTTCTTATTCTTTGTGTCCCTTGCAAGCTTCATCTGCAGCCACACACTGGACTTCCTGACCCTATCCTACGGAACTAGGTAGCATGCATACTCTCTTACCAGGACACATGCTTCCACTGCCTGTGTGTTTGCTTCTTGGTCCTAAGTGTTACTCAAAACAGGTAACAGAAACTTTAGTTACCTCTCCTCAGGGGAAGACAGTAAAGTCCTTGACAATTCCCTTGGCATTCATTGATTTATAAATGCTGCACAGTGTGCTACTCTATGCAAAAACATTGCTGATGAAGCCGTTTAAAATGATCATTCTTAAATCTAATGTTACTTAAGCTGAATTTATAAATGAATGCAAATCCCTTTTTCTTTCTGTGATTCAGTGGGATGAAAATATACCAGAAAATACTAAGCTGTGTTAAAAGGTAAGTATCCTGCAATGCTTTCCAGTTGAGTCACCCTGTAATTTATCAAGAATCATTTATGAACATGCTTTAGGAACCATACCAGAATACACACACTAAACAAGAGGGATTAAACAACAAATGTATAAAAGAAAAATAGAGGACAAAACATGAGATTCTTTCCATGTCTCATGGGGAAAATGTGCAGTATTTAATGATATAAGTGAAAAAAGTTTAGAAGTTAAAAATAACTGAATTATAGAATTGTTTAGTTGGACAAAACCCTTAAGATCATTGAGTAACACTGTAAACTGAATACTGGCAATTCTTTTACAAGACCATATCCCTGGCGGCCGTGTCTACATATATTTTAAATAACTCCAAGGATGTTGACTGTAGCACTTACCTGGGCAGTCTGTTACAATGCTTGACAACCATTTCAGTGAGGAAATCTTTCATAACATTAAATCTAAGCCTCCCCTGGCACAACTGGAGGCTATTTCCTCTTGTCCTATTACAGTAATTTCAAGACTATAAGGCACACCCTTTTGACCAAAAATTTCCCGCAAACCCAGAAGTGCGCCTTATAGTCTGGTGCGCCTTATATGATGGACAGAGTTCGGAAAATTGCGAACCCGGAAGTGCGGTCTGCAAGCTGAGCCAGAATCTGCGGGAGCTGCGACCGTGCGGGGGGAGTTGGGAACCGCGGGAGCCACAGCCGCTGGGCAAGGGAAACCGGGAACCGGCGCAGCTGCTGGCCAGGGAGAAGTGGAGGGAAGCAGCGCGGCTGCGGGGAAGTGCCAAGAAGCACCGTGGGAAAGCGCCACGGAAAAGCGGTGAAAAAGCGGCAAAAAAATCACTATGAAAAGCAGCTAAAAAGCAGTGAAAAATGGCCGTGAAAAGCGGCTGAAAAGCAGCGAAAAAGTGCTGAAAAATCGCGGCGAAAAACGGGCAAAAAGTGGCAAGAAATCGCCCTGAAAAGCGGCTGAAAAGGGGCAAAAAATCGCCCCCAAAAGCGGCTGAAAAGCAGCTGAAAATGGCCACGAAAAGCGGTGAAAAAGCGTCGAAAAATCGCCGCCAGAAAGCACTGAAAAATGGCGGCGAAATGTTTGCAAATTGAGAACCTGCCAGTAATTCGCTACTTTGTTGTGCGCCACACGTTCTCCTCGCTGCAAAAAAAAGGTGCGCCTTGTAGTCCGGTGCACCTTATCTGAGCTACAAAGTTGCAAAAGTTGCCGACTCTTGGGGGGTGCGCCTTATAGTCCGGTGCGCCTTATGGTCGTGAAATTACTGTACATGTTACTTGGGAAAAACAACACCTGAATACTGCAACCTTCTTTCACTAGTTGTGGAGAATGATAAGGTCTCCTTTCTCCGATCTAGGCAAGCCCAAATCCCTCAGCTGCTCCCCATGACTCACTCTCTAGGCCCTTCATCATCTTCTTTGCTCTTTTCTGGATGCTCTGCAGCACCCCAGTGTCTTGTATTATCGAAGATTCAGTGCCATTCATGATGAATTTCTCATGGGGTTAACAGTAAAAAAAACTGCGGAAGTCACCTAAATCAGACAGAGCCAAGGACTCCTGGTCTTCTTCTTGGCATGGAGAGGAAGGTGTTAATGAAACAGTCTAAGGCAGTAAGCTCTTCTGTCTGGGGAACTATTAAAAGGCTCCAATTTCTGGTTTACTCATGATAGAAGACCATTCCATAACACTAGGCTTTCAAGACGTCCTGCAGAGCCAGCAAGATGTTTCATTTATCACATATTTCAGCTACACGGTGTTTCTACTGCTGTTCAGCTTATATCCAGTTTCTTTTGTAGAGCAAAATTCACGTCTTTCCTTTCTATGCTTGTAAAAACAACTAGCTCATACTGTGTTACTGTGGATAGAGAAAACCAGTTCATACTGTGTTACTGTGGATATAGATAAGTGCTACAAGTGTATAGGATAGCAATCAAATATTTTTTTCCTTAAAGCAGAAAGTCTTACATCTTTTAAAAATCCTCTTTTTGTTTGTATTGACCTCAGTGGACCCCAAAACACAAGCCTCTGGAGTAATCTGTGAGCATGTTGCTTAAAAGTCTGGCTGGGATCTCTCATTGCCTTTCAAATGGGTCTGCTTCCTCTTTGTTATTGAATTCTCTGTTGTCATTATGTGCACAAGTGCTGTAACTTGATTTAGAGGGCTGCCTCTTGAGCTGTAGGTCAGTTTTTACCTATTTTGTGAACACCAATATTTAGGCAGGTGAAAGGTGCATAGTTGTTGAGTTGAAGCAGTTCTGCATATGTCCAGAAGATGCAACCATGCATAAGAACAGAATAGTTATTACCCTTTATTTTCTAGAATGATGTAGAGAGACCAAGAAGTTTAAGTCACTCAGCATTATATTCATATCTTCTGCACCATACATTCAGTTTATGTTTGTATTGTCACTAGACAGTAGTCAAATGCTTCATAGAATGTCAAGAAACCACTTGTTCATAATTTGCGAACAATTAATGAATTCTGTAGTTGGCCCATGCTCTGGACAGTTATGATTTCATTTCATATGATAATCCAGTTCTACTTGATTCACTCACAAGGTGGATATTTTTGTGAATGCCACTGTGTGGGGGGCCAGAAACTTGTGGCCATAATATCGATATTATGTTAGTTGCAAAGTATGTGCTTTAACCACTAAATCGAGTCACTGGTCAGTAAGATGTTTGAATGATGAGTTCTTTACCCTCCATGTAGCATTAGAAATGTTGGGCATCTACAGTACTTTGGGTCTGAGTTGGCTTATACTATTTGACACCAGAACTTAAAGTAGGAGAAGAAAGATTTCAAAACTACATTTCTAGTGACCATATGCATCTTGTTAAATTGAATGTAATTTACTTGTATTTGTTTAAAATCAGTATGTATGCATCATTGGTCTCATAGACACTCTTTTCTGATGTAACCATAACACTAAGATGATTGCCTAGAGCTTGAATTTTTCTTCAGTTTTTCTGTGTGGATAAATTATTTTCTGAATTTTTACTGTGGCCATAAGCAAGCTGCACAATTCAGCTTTTTTAAATGTGTGCTCTAGGTGTTTTGTAGCTTGATTTCCTAGAGAAGTCAAGAGTTGAGCTGGATATTGGACACCTACTTCCCTATTATGTTAATATGGCAGATCTAATTGTATCCTCTTACTACAATACTTTCATTCTCGGATCTCTGGCTAGAACACTGATTAGAGCAGTTCCAAACCAATGTCTTTAAGCCAAAACATCATTTATTTCTTTTCCCAACTAAAAAGCTGGCAATGCAAACTTTGGTTAAAAAAAGCGTTATCTGGGCCTTTCATTCATCTTTCACAGAAACAAGAGGTGAAAGTAGATTTTTGTTAATGGTTAGTAGTGACCATCTGCACCAAGCTTATTATTTCCTTTGCCGTGCAAGGCACTTATGTCTTTAAAATTTGTGCATCAACATGCCAATTATCCAAGGACAGAAGAATGAAGTAATCCATTTTCCCACACCCTACATAATGCTATTCTATGGTGATGCTGTGTCTTAAATTATGCATGTAAAAACTGTGATCCCAAAACCATAAAGGAAAGGAAATATCTTGTTGTACTATGTAAGCTGAAAGAAAATAACCAAAACTGAAGTTGTTGTGGTTTGACTGAAGACTTTTCTTCCCCAGTGTTTCTTCTGATAAAAGAAATTTCAAAAGCTTCTCTTGTTACTGAAAACACCAGTTTACAGGAGGTGGCACTGTTTGGTCTACCTCTCCCTGCTTCCAAATCATGGTGTTAAGATTAATTTATTGAATTACTAGACAGATGCCTCTGCCTGAATTGAGGTGCAAATGAGACCATATGCTGAGGTTAATAGTACAGATTATTATGTGATAAATGTGATGGAGAGAGAGAGAGAGAGAAATAGGAAAAAGAAAGAGAAGAAATAAGAGTAGAAAGGTTTATAGTCACCACCCGTTGGATCTTGTGACAAGACTTCATCGTTGCAGTTCCAGTGTCGGTTGAAGTAGTGGTTACTGTCTTCATCAATCAGGATTGGGGGAAGCCCATAAAGCACCAAAGTTCCATGGATTACAGATGCTCAGGTTCAGATGGGAAGGTGGGGAGTTTCATGCTGAATGATGTAATGCTGTAGATCACAGGACACTTCAGGAATCTCTGATGGTCCAGGACATCTCTCAAGATGCCACAGTCAGGGTAGTTTAGTCAATTATGGCCCTTTAGAAGGGGTAAATACCTTCAGGCTATGTGTAAATATCCCCATACTTTACTGGATCGGAATTTTCACCCCTGAACCATTACAAAGAGAGGGCACTGGTATTGGCATTGTGAAAGAGCACTATCCCACCTCCTATGATTTGCATCTCATCATCCTCTTCCCTTATTAGTTAAGTGGTCGACTGAGTCATTAGCCAGTCCAGTCTCTCACACACGGTCAGGTGTCATGATTTTTCTTGAGCTAAGACTGCCTTTGTTGTGAACCAAAAAGATTTTTACATAGAAGTATATGGCTATGTTTGCTTTTGAAAGATTGAATTTATGACTGCATTTATTTCCACCTACTGGAATGGACAGAATTTCTCAGTCTCATCCTTTAAATCAAAGACAGAAAATAGTCTGCTCATTTATAATCCATGCTTTCAATTAGATGACAGGTGAAATGCCATTCAAAGATAAATTATCATATTTCAGTTTGAGAATTTGAACTGCAGATCACAAAATTATGGGCTACAATGGCAAATTTAGACGATCTTTATTTTTTTGAATGCTGCAATTTGCATTCTATTTTTTATCCTGTATGCAAAGACAAAGGAAAAAGTTGAGGCTTGCTTTTAATCCTGTTGGTTTAAGCTGCCTCTTCTATTCCCTTGGCACTGAGCCTAGATGATGCCAGTCACCCACCCCATGGCAGCTGGATTGCTGAATTTCAGTGTAGGCACTTTAACCACTGAGCTTTTCAAAATAAATTTGAATATGTTGTAATGTTGAATTATTTAGTTCAGTTCAGACCTCAGCTCCATGGAAAATGTGGGGCCAGCATGCTTTGGAAAATATGAAAATCAGGAAATGATAGGATTTCTTTCGATCTGTTCCTTCTTATGGCAGTCACCATGACACAGATGCCCACAGAGTCTACTAATATCAAGTAGGGCTTATTTCTTTCAGCACAGGGATTTCTGTGTTGACTGCGAGTTGTGTTTACAAAGCCAACTCAAGTTAAATGGTACTGTGCTTCCAGCAAAACAAATGAGATCAGGAGTGCACCAGAGGTACTCACAATGTTGTTAGACACCACAAGAGCCCTTGGAACAAGGGAGTGTGGCCAAGAGCTGAAAATGTGTGCAGAATCACAGGCAAATGCAGGTTCACATATATTTGGGCTGTCTGAATGTTTCTATTTGCCTCAGCTCATCATCTCCCTGGCTGAACTGGCTTTGATCCCAGGAAAAGTGTCGTGTCAAGGCTGCACCCTAGCTCTCAGTGGTTGCAAACCAAGTGTTCTACATGGAAAAAATGGAGAATTAACTGCATGTAAACAATTCAGATCAAATTACTATGAATGCATCTGTGAGAGAAATGACAACTTGACATGTTTCACCTCTGATGTCCTTTATCAGTCAGGAGGTTAGAAATCTAACAATCCTGTGTTGATGCAATTACAAACTCAGATTAAATTCATATACGAACTCTGCCAAGCTTTCACACACCTTAAATGCAATACACTCATGTCCTTTGATTGCTGGCAAAATTAAATTTCCTTTACTGATTTTACTGTCTTGCTTGCAAGATGATTTGCTAAATACTTTCTATATTCTACAGCTTTCTTAGAAGGGGAAGAATATTTATTACTGGTCAAAAATAAAATAATGCATAAATAGATCTTGAGAGTGTTAAAACATTGGTGGATTTACGACAGGTGGTTTGCACTTTGCCTTCTTGAAGATAGGTCAGCCTTTCCTTTGTTCCTAGGCCTTAGTGTCCTTTATAGAATCGAAGAGTGGAAGCATATAATTTTATGATCTCTGTTTCTTTTTAAAAAACACCTTGGTACTTTGGTTAACATCTTGAAATTGAAATATCCACATGTTTTAGGCACCCTTTTGATCATAACACCACTTTCTGTCCTGCTCACAGGGGAAAGTTACTGTTGCTGTAACTCTAAATGATGATAAACTAGAAGTGAAAGCTGACTCAGACTCTCAGCACTGTTTTTGCTTTGTGGTGAAGATGTTTCAGGTGACTTTTATCACAAGGATTTGTCATGGCCATCCACACAGAAAAGCGGTGTCCTTGGAAGGCTTTTGCTACATTCATTAAATACATTTTCAGCTGCCTTACCTCTCCTTTCTAACAGAGATAACCTGCATGTATTGTCAGGAAAAAGAAATAGGAGTTGAAGCTACAGAAGTACTCTCTGAGATACAGGGGCATAGTTTAGCTATCCAGAATCCCACTCAGTAATTTCTGGACAAAGTATGAGTCTGGGTATGGGTTTGCTTTATTGAAGCAAAGTGAATGGAACTCTGGGAACTAGGTCAACAATATAGCTCAAATATTGGAAAATAATAGCTTATTCAAACTACTTCAAGCAATCTATTTCTGTGAGGACTCCTGTTAGAAACATTTGATAAGATTATGTTAGTGCACATAGAAGTGAGTACGTCTGTGATGTTAAGTCTAAGGGAATATATTTCCTTAGCAGTGAAAGAACAAAACAAGTTTCTAGTGTTGATGCCACCACAACACCAAATGCTGTTTTAAGACCCCTTTCTTCTGTAGTTAGATAATTCTTGTCTTCTCCTCTGGGTGAATTTTCAAAGCATACTCTGTGAATGAACGCATTTCGTCTTAAATTACTGGCAAAACTCCCCCATACATCAGTGGAAAGAAGATAAGACACTATTTGTAAGATGGTGACTTTTTCCTATTACAAGTATCCCTTGTGATGTTCTGCCAATCATTGCAATGCAGATACACTGAGCTTTGGAATAGATAGTGAGTCACCAAAACTTATCAAACCCAGCCAGAAGAACACAAATAATTTATGTAGTCGTTTTCATTAGAGTTCTTGAAGTTCTTTGTAAGCATGGGTTAGTTTATTCTGTCTCTTACACAACATGTGGTCCAAAGTAAATTAACCAAAGTGAGTGTAAAGATCACAGCAGGAACTAACATGAAATAGCATTTAGGCTGAGTTCTTAGCTGCCATACTACCATATGTTTCATGGGGTTTGAAGACATTATTCCATGTTATCCATAGCCGGGCATTAACTATGTCTTAGTGCTTTCTCTTAATTTAAATTCAGTTAGTTAGAGAAGTAAATTAAGAAAAACGAACCGGAGTGTGTCTGTGTTTTTCAATGAAACCCAATATATTCAGGCCAGTTGCTGAATTTTAGCAATACAAGCAAAGAGTTTTTAAGTAATGAGCCAGTTGGAGTTTTGCCTACGAACAGAGCATGAGACAGTCCTAATCTGTGAATGCTTCCACCAGGCTTGCATTAGCTTTTCAGTAGGAATTAATTTGACAAAATCTTTTTTTTATAACCAAAGTAATCAGAACAAAAAAGAAGTTCTGCAAGTGCTCCCCTCTGTGCTCATTCACTCAAATAAAAACCCCTGTTGTCATAAAAAGTACACCAAGGATACAGAAATACTTTTTAATGAACTAGTTCTTGTGGCAGCATGAAATCTGGGATTAGATATACAGTGCTATTAGTCACATTTGTGTCTATCTAGTCAGTCTTGTGTTACTTTTATCTAATTTTCATAGATGTTTAAGCTGGTAATATAAGTCATTCCTCTTGTCTCCTGTAGTGCTCTGAGAAGCAGTAAAAAATCCCCAGATTTAACAACCAACCCTGATTTGCAATCACACTCCACCATTTCAAATTGCATCACATGATTTTGTCTAATGGTGATAAAGAGCTCCAGGAACTGAATAATGCTGAGGATTATTGGTCACAGTGATCAGCTGTTGGGAAAGGCTTAAAATAGTTCCAAATGTGTTGGTGGGATTTACTAGGGAAGGCACCAGTTTTCTACCATGTGTTTCCAGTATCCTGTGTTATACCTAGTCCTATTTTTGTTTGCATTATATTCACATGAGCAAACTTCGAAGACAGGGTGGTGTTTTGAAAACCAGAAGGTGAAAGGAGACTGTATAGAGGCAGATCAGTCTCTTGGTTACAGTAATTCTCACCTCAAAACTTAGTACTGCACACGGAAGTGGTAACTGAATGTATTATCTGTATGTATATTAAAAAAAAAAAAAAAATCTCTGACTTAGATTTCTTGAGCTATTTTTTTGTAGGATGGAGCACTACGTAATTTTTAGAATTAGGCAGTGCAAGAAAGGGCTTTACAGAATGAATATTATTCTTCACAAGCAGTGCACAGACTTAGAGTAATGCTTATGGAAGCCCTTGGGCTTCATCCAGATTCAGTTTTGTAAGACTGTTTTGTCCTGATTTTGTGTGTGTAATTTAATTTCTAGGTATTGTCTTTTTTTTTTTTCCAGTCCAAATTAGCATGCAGCACTAATGCTACTGCTTACATTTCAAGCTTTCAGCACTAAGTCCCTAGAATATTTGGTTTTAAAAAATTCTAAACATAATCAATATTTCTTTAATGCTCTTTGAAGAATGAATGTGTTTTTTGACCAGAAACCATTACACCACCTGTTAGGTGACGTATTTGTTCTCAAATTTCCCTAGCGCTTAGGCTAGTGAGTAGCAGGAGTTGTTTTAATGATTTTTTTTTTGCAGGATCCCTGTAGGATCATGTTGTGACATTCATGAGGAAGCACAGTCCAGCTCTCTTGGATCCACGGCAAATATAGAACAAGCAGCAATATTTTTGATAAAATCTGAAGAATCCCCTAAGAACATAAATCAATATTTTCCCCAGTATTGCCACAGGCTTTCTTAAATTCTGATTTTGATCTCACCAATATAATTCAGAAGCATCTTTTTCTGATTATGGCTTTTCCAAACATTCCTTAAGTCAGAGTACAGAACAGAATTACCCCTGCTAGACTGCTATTCTGTCTTTCACAAAGCTATGCTAGTGATGTTTCCTCATGGATTTTGATTCAGGTGCTTCCTTAGTCAAATACAAGATTACATTATTCCCTCTGGACTCTTCTTCTCCCAGGCCAACTGCTTAGCAGACTTTCATCTGGGAATTCCTGTCATTGTTTTTCTAAATCCCGCCTCTGACTACAAAGATTTAAGATATTGTCTCATTAGTATGCAGCTGTATTTCACTGGTTTTGTTTGGATATTTTCTAACCGCTGACTAATTAATTTCCTGTTTAAGACACACCTGATCCGAATGTGCAGCTGAAAACCAGAAATTTGGAAAATCTGTTTGCTCCAAACTTCTTGCTTTCCAAGAAAATAGAAGTGATGTATTTTGCAATAATTTCTGTCTTCCATTTCACTTTTGCATCTGATGTTCCAGATGTCACTTTCAAACTCAGCAAAACCAGCCAGCTGTCCTGCCCATTTTACATGGGACTGTGTGATGGGGGGAGGTAGGGAGGGACACAGACTGGTCCTCTGTTTCTTTTATTCTTCTGCTTTCTAAAACTCCTGCTCCTATTGGAATTTCTCCAAAGACTTCTCATACCTGGTAAGATCATCATGTCATTCCACCGTTACTTTTTGTAGAAATGAAGGAATTAAAAAAATGTATTTTAACATTAGTGAGCATAGAATCTGTCACGAGATGTATCTTCTTTTTAAAATTTATATAAATTCTAGATTCCCAGCACATATGAAAACAAACTAATTTTCTTCTGAAAAGTAATTTTTGAATTTTTTTGTCACCTCCCTGAATTGCTACTTCACATCTAAGTTTTTTATTTACTTTCTAAATTTCGAGGCAAACTTGTTACTAAGGGCAGGGATTTCTTTCTTGTGTAGACAGCATTTCTTTTTAAAAAATCTGAATGGTGTAAATGCAGTGTATATAGAAGAAATATAAAATTTTCAAAGGCATAGAAATTAAGGAAAGTGAAATAAAGCTGGAAAAGGGAAGTAATAATTTCAGAAACGTCAGAGAATTCTCAAATTCAATGAGAGGAGTTACCTTTCCATGAGCCCTACAAGGTTTCTTTTCAGGGCAGAGCACTGTGAATTGCATTGTCTCTGTAGACCAATGGCTACACAGACCCAGCACTCATCACTTCTTGCAAGTGTTTTCATTTTCAAGTATGTTTGACAGCTAACATTTCTTCATTAATAAAATTATAAAAGCTTACATTCGAGGATTCTTTCTAGTAAGGTTACTGTAGAATGTGAGCTGAGCACTGATGAATAATCTGTGAAGGATTTTTCATAGTATGTTCCCCAGAGCTCTTATAGGTCTGAGCAGTGTGAGTGCCATGAGGAAGCACAAAGGAAAGTCTCTTAGAGACATTTGCTCTTCGTTTCCTCATGCTCAACATGTTCTACAACCATACCCTTTCAAAGACCTACGTGACTATATCTAGATACCTAAAAAACCATTTCCTATACCAGTCACTGCCTCCCTAGGCAGTCTCTTTCCTTTTCTCCACCCCAAAAACAGGGCCTTGGGAAGAGCAAAAAAATATATTTTCTTTTTATTTTCTTTTTGTTTTCTTTTTGTTTTCTTCAGGATAGCAGTGGCAAAAGCAGGTTTATGGATTTGGGGTAAATATAAAATTGAAACTCTTTGTAGAACCCATCTAATACAATATTCACTTCCAAATTACTGAAGGAAAAAAAGTAATTCCTTGATAAAGTCTTCTGTGTTCTGACTAGTCAGCGCTCTCAATAAAGGGCTCAGGGAATAGACACACCAATTTTTAAATCCATATATCTCACAAAGATAAAGGTACAGATTAATTCCACTCATTTTGCTGTAATTGCTTCATTTTTATAGAATAATCATCACACTTTGGTGCTTCAGTCTATGAGTGATGACCAGATCGCTTTGCAATAACTGTCTCTTAACATCAGGCCTCCAGATTGCTGGTGTGGCATTGCATGCCAAACTGTGCAACACTTTTCTTGGCTAAGCTACAGAAAAGGGCCCTTTGAGATAATTTTTGCAGACAGTCTGTCATTCTGCAGCAAGAGGAGAAATAGTGGGACATGAGGCATGAAAACAGTGTGTGTGCTAAAGAAAGCAAGCCCATAAGCCTGGAGATGCAGCAGTAAAAAGTGGAGAACATTGTGGTGAAAAATCTACTCTAGCCAGTGCAGGAGGAAGCTTTCATTCTTGCATGAATGAGTTTTCTTACATGCCCAGGGGATGGAGATGTTTACTGAGCTTCCTGGCTGGACTTGTTTGAGGCTTTGCAGCCCAGGTCACTGAACAGATGGAAGATAAAATTGATGAGCTGTGGGAAACACAAAATAAGGAAGGGATGCAGTGATGCATTGTGCATGGGCAAAACCCACAATCAACAGTACTTGGTGACATGCAAGAACAGTAAAATCAAGCAAGAAGCAACTGGAACATTGCTGACTTATCTTGCCATGTTGACATCACCTTTATCATGAGAGGGTCATGTCTTAGCTCCACCGTATCTAACCCTCAGCATTAAAAGGGAAAAGGTAGTGGCTTGTTTATAAATGTTGTACAGTGGAAACATCTTGACTAAAATCCTTTTAACAGTTCTTCCTGTGTCTCATTTGCTCATGTGAGGGAGAGTTACCGTGAAGGACCATGACTAATAATTTAAAAAGCTGCTGACCAGTGTAAGGAAATCCATGTGGACACTGGGCTACTCTGTGTTGGTAAAAAATGAGTTGGTGTTTAAGGTCAACTCAGCCTCTGTCTTGTCCTCATTTTTATAGCTTGATTGAAAGGAATAGACAAATAAGGATTTCAGCATGAAACCTGCTGTTCATTAATGCCAGCAACACTAATGTACTGTCAAGAGAAATTACTGGACTTATGTTGCTTGAATAATTGATATCTGCAGCCAGTCAAAATTTTAGCCAATTATTTTGTGCTAAAATATCTCCTTAATTGAAATCTACATTTTTTTTAGTGAAGTCCAGTTCTTCTAAAGTAAGTTGTTGGAGTGTTTTGGTTTTTTTTTCCACATACCTGCATAACTTCTGTCTTATAATATAAGTATACCCTGATCTTTTTACAGGTGTATCATATGAAGGGTGAGATACGGAGTCCATTCTTTTCCCACATTCTATCCCCAGTAACATCATCATCATTATCATCACCATCATCATCATTATAATCATCAATCATCCTCATCATCACTATCATCATCTCAATAATGTTCCTTTTAAAATAGTAACGGCTACTTAGTAATATTGTTTATTTGTAGCAAATAATAGCTACTTATTTATGGCAAATACACTCAGCCATGTGGGATTTTTTGATCAGTCTATACAATACCAGGTCTGCTGGCAACAAATGGGGTCCGCCTGTCTAAAAGGGGAAAGTGGATCTTAGTTGAGGAGTTAGACCTTGTTGAGAGACCTACAAACCAAATTTGAGATGGGACAGGGACATAGCAAGGCTCAAAGAGATGAAGTATGTGAAAGGGAGAGCTATAGTGACCACCCAGTAAAAAGGAGTCTTAAGAGGAAATACCTCAATCAAGCACAAGCAGCCAAAGATGTAACACAACAGGATTATGAGGAATCTCTTTGCAGTCCAAATGGGATATTGACACAATCAAATGTAAACCACCACATGCAGTATGGGGAACGAACAGGAGGAGCTGTAGATCTGTGTGCAGTCACTGAGTTTTGATGTCAGTGCCATTAAATAGACATGGTGGGAGAGCTGACACAACTGGAATATTGTCAAGAAGGACTACTTGCTGCTTAGGAAAGACAGACCAAGAGGGCACTGCAATGGAGTTGACCTCTCTGTGATACAACACTCAGATAGCATTGAGCTCTCTCTTGGTGAGGATGATTAGTGAGTTGAGAGCTCATGTGTTAGGATGAAAGGACAGACTAATAAGGGTGACACTGCTGTGAGTATTTGCTACAATGCCTGACCAGGAGGAGGAAGTGAATATGCTCTTAAACAGGCAGCTGGAAGCAGTCTCACAGTCATAGGGTCTGCTTCTTGTGGAGGTCTTTATCTACCCAGACATCTGCTGAAGAAATAACACACCAAAGCACAAAAAGTCCAGGAGGTTTCAGGAAAGGACTGATGATAACTTCCTGGCACAGGAAGAGAGTTGGTTGGTATTCCAAGATGACTTACTCTAGGTTCAAAAACAGTACAACCTGAAGAACAAGAAATCTGGCAAAAAGGGCAAGGAACGTACATGCACAAATAAAGAACTCCTACCATTACTCATGTATAAGCAGGAATTACGCAGAAGATGGAACCAGGGTCAGGCTACTTGGAATAAATATTGAGCAATACACTTGGAATTAACATTGTCAGAGTAAGTAGAAATAAGACAAGGAAGGCCAAGACCCATCTAGAATTAAGTCTGGCCGTAGATGCCAAGAACACCAAGAAAAGTTCCTTCAAATGCGCTGATAACCAAAGGAAAACAAAGGATAATGTGGCCTCATTAGTAAATTAAGAGGAGACTCTGGTAAAAAAAGAAGCAGAGGCCTGATCTTGTCAGTGCTGACCAGACCAGGCCTCAGGGGTCCCTGAGTCAAGAGATCAGGGTAAAGAAATGTTGAAAGGAAGACTTTCTCTTGGTTGGAGAGGATTGGGCCTGAGAACACCTAGGAAAACTTGACACCAAGTCCATGAGCCCTGATGGGATAAGTGAGTGCTGAGCCCACAGCGCTGAGAGAGCTGGCACACACCATAGTGAACCTACTCATGATCACCTTTGAAAGGTCATGAAGATAGGAGAGATGCTGAGGACTGCAAGAAAGGAAATATCACCCCAGTTTTCAAAATAGGCAAGAAATAGGACCCAGGACCTACAGGCCATCAGCCTCATCTTGATCCCTGGGAAGGTGATGGAGCACGTCATTTTGAAGGCCAGCTCTGTCCATATGGAAGACAAGAAGGTCATCAGGAACAGTCAGAACGGGTTCACTTAAGTAATCAGGTGTTTGCATTCTACAATGAAAGAGCACCTGGATGCATGAGGGGACAACTGGTATTGTCTGCCTCAACTTTGGCAAGGCATTGGATACTGTCACAACATCCTCATAGAGAAACTCAGGAAGTGTGCACTGGATGAGTGGCTAGTGGAAGGGAATTGACAGACGTCTGAATGACAGATCCCAGAGGCTTATAATCACTGGCACAGGGTGTATGTAGTTGAGGTCCTGACACTAACAAAAATCCCCGAGGTTCAGTATTAGGCCCAGTATTGCTTAACTTATTTGCTGAGAACACCGAGCTGGGAGCAGGGCCCTGTACCTTGGAGTGCTGTGCAACCCTTCAGAAGGACCTCAACAGGATGGAGATGGGCAGAGAGGTACTGTCTGAAACTCAATGAAGGCAAGTGCAGAGTCCAGCACCTGGGAGGGAATAACCCAATGTGCTTGGGGGGCCGACCAAATGTTTTCCTTTACAAGATGTTATGCTTGCTCTATGATAGCTTTAATTTGCTGTAGAATAATGAAGATGGATATGAAATCATTTTCTGCAAAACATAAATGAAAATGTTCTTTCCCACATCAAGAAACCAGCACAGTATTTTCCTGATGAATTATTTCATTCCATTTGAAGAAAATTTCCTGGTAAAGAAAAAAATACTTTAATCCAGTTGAATGACTGTTAAGATTATTATAAATTTCATTGGTTAACTGTTGTCAACAAAAGTTTTCTACATCTGATTTTGCTGGAAATCAGCTAAAGGGAACTTAAACCACAAAAGAAATTCAGTGACAGGATGTGTTGACTTACTCATGGAAGTCTTTCACTGAGCAGTGAAATGACACATTTGGAAACACTTGCAGATCTGCACAATGTATAAGGTAGTAGTCAACTTCCTGAAAAACTTTGATTCCGGCTTCTTATTACAGACAACCAGCAAAAAACCAGACTGTGGTCAAAGTATAAAGTAAACCACAACTAACTAACTGGTTCTCCACAATGCATGTTCTCTCTTGAGTCACAGGATCATTACCAGCTCTAGGACATTGTCTGGACAGTTAAGAGAGACTGTGATGACCGACACTATATGTTGTAAGCTTGCAAGTCCACAGCAATCTTTCTAAAGATTATGAAACAACTTACTGAGTTTTGAGTGTTTATTTAGCACTGGAACTGTAAGGATATATTGCAAAACTAAAAAGTATTTAACTTAAGGTATAAGTCTCATGCTCCTTAACAGCTAAATTTCAAGTGACCTCAATGTCCTTCTCTCTGAATTTATGTCTACATTGCATAACTCCAAGCTCCTTGAAATATCCTAATAGTTTCATATCCTAAATAGTTTTTCTGCTTGAAAATGTTGTCACCAAAATAGGGATTTTATTAAGTAAAACTTAGTCACAGAAAGGATTTTTATTGGGTATGAAAAGAGGATTTGTGTGCAACTTACGCTGGTTTTTGTTAGTGATTTCCTGTCCCACTTTTTTACCTTTCGGCGGTGAAAAAAAAAATAAATTAAAAATGCTGACACCAAAATGTCCTGCAGTAGCTTCTGAAAATGGAAGCTGATAGTAATCTTTCTACATAGTTTTAAAATGAAGAAAACTGCTCATTACCGAGTTAGATTGTAGTCTTCAAAAGTACTTTCTGAAGTCTCTACCAGGGAAACATCATTAAAAATTCAGTACACAGCTCACTCATCTCATTTGTCCCCAAGTGTGCTGTGCATCTGCTGCTCTGGATAAATTAAAGTATTTCAATTCTTCAAAGAATGAACTTTGAAAAACACAGAACTTGTTGGTCAAAACCAGAAATATTGCTTTAGTTTAAAGAGATTAAGGGGTAAAAACCTGATTTTTCTTTAAGTAGCTTAGCTTCAAGTGATGTTGAGACTCTACAGGGTGCATGCAAATATAAGAGGATAGTAAAACTACCATCAGGAAAATTATGTTCCTTTTCATATGCAGATTCCTATCCTTAACGTGGCCTTTTAATTAGCTTGATTATAGTGGTGCTTACTTGTTAGTGCCTCAGTGCTTTAATTTAAGAAACTGACTGTGTGTTCATTATAAATTTCTATTTTCAAAGATTTATAAATATAACTGAGCAGCAGCAAACACAACAGAAATGAAAGATAAATTTACTTGGAAAATGTGATGAGAGAAATATCACTTGGGCATAGTTCCAAACACTTTCAGCTCAAACTTGACTTCAGTTTGGCACAGTTAAGACTTGTGCATGTTACAGATGAATTCTTCTAGCTTTAAAGTGTAGGTTTTTATAGCATTTCAGTTTTTCAGAATATGAAATATTCAATTAAGACATAACACCAATGTAATCAATGTAAGTAAAAAGGTGGTTTGAGAACCAGAGCCTAGTTGTCGAGAGTTGAAGAAGAACTACTGTACTAGTTTGGAAGTAAACTGGTGCGAGAAATCAAGCCCGTTCATTTACCTCATGAGAGATTTTAGGTCAGAGTTACAATTGAATAGAAAGATTACAATAAATGCAATGATGCACAGAGAACTGGCTTAAACTCACAAAGTCAGAGTACAGTTGGCACGCTGTTGGCCAGTGATGTCGCAGTCCTACCAAATACTGGTTGCGGTCCTGTTGAAGTGATGGCCACAGTCTTGTCAAAAGCAGTGGTCCTGTGGAATTTCTAGTTCTCTGCATCCATCAGTTGGTGGTGATGTTGTCCCAAGTCCCCAGATCTACAGATTTATGGTTCAGTTTCAGGTGGAAATGCTCCATACCTCCCCTAGGATGGGGAGTTTCACAATGGAATGGTATAATACTGTGAGTCATGGGATATTTGGAGGTCCTTGATGATTGAAGTCCTTGCAGCTGCCTATTCTGCTGGTGTCATTGAGTCCATTATGACCCATTAGCAGACACGACCCCCCAGAATGGGTGTAACTGTTCTGATGCTTCCCCAGAGGGAGTTACCACAGCTGAGTCACAGGTATGAAGAGAAAGAAACATTACCCTGCCTTACAGGGTTGCCTGGTTTTATTTATCTCATTTAACACTCAGCCTGTGGCCTGAGGTGTTTGGTTTGCACAGGGCAGCTCCTGCAAATGACCCATCATTAGCAGTTCATTAGAAATTAAGTAGAGGGGCATAGAATACACAGTGTGGTTACACATAGTCCACATAGTCCTAAACTGGCACCCGTAACCAGGACAACTGGTAAACACTTTATAATTGCTGTATTTAGGAAAATATTGTTTTGTATTTGAGGATTTGCAGTCTGTTACTCATGCAGAAATTATTGCCAGTGTTCTAATAAATTCATATCTTTCAAAGACCTGGGAATCTATGTATGTACAGTTAATACAAGTGAAGAAAACATCAGGGTTGGCTCAATGGCAGAACTCAGTTTTGCAGTGACAGCAGAAGAGATTTGAGCGGGTGTTTAAAGGATTGGAAAGAATGTTCAGGAATCTCAGAAGGTAAAAATTATTAAGGAAGGCTGGCAGAGAAAAGTAGATTTTCAGGTTTGTCATGGTTTAACCCCATTTGACAAGAAAACCCTTCAGAGATTCTCACTCACCCCAGTGGGATGGGGGAAAGAATCAAAAGGTAAAAGTGAGAGAATTTGTATGTAGAGATGAAGATATTTTAATAGGTAAAAGCTGTGCTTGCAAGCTGTAGATGTAAACAAATTAAACCAAACCCAAGGTATTCATTCATCACTTCCAATGGGCAGGCAGATAGCTACTCAGCCATCTCCAGGAAAGCAGGGCTCCCTTTCATGAGGTAGTGAATTGGGAACACAAATGCCAGAAAGCTTTCATCCACTTTTCCTCCTTCTGCTCACATACATTTGGCCCCTGAGAGGGGCCATGCCATTTCCCACACATAAGCCCCCTCTTATCTTGGGACTCTTTTCTAGGAAAGGAGAGGAAGCAGGAATACTACCCAAGCATGTTGCCATGAGGAAAGGGGAGAATCAGAGGAGAATGCCTCAATGCTGGAGCTTCTTGCTTCTCTAGTTGTCAGGACAGGAGTTGGCGCTTTGGCACCTACACCTTTCTCAGCAACAGCCAATGGCTAGTCAGAGGTAGAGATGAGGTGTTAGGTCAGATCAGCTAAACCTTGCTGGCTGCAGCCCTCCACCCTCTGCCTATGGTCCTGAGCCAGCTCTACTGAGGTCAATAAAGGAGTGAAGAGCCATCTGTGTTAAATGACTGCATGACTGCAGCTTTAGATATACAAGTGGGATAGCTACTTGGTTTCCTCAAAGGCTCATTTTGCAAGACTTCATGGAGAGAGGAGAATCAGACCATGAAATTAATGGACCATTCAAATCATCAGCAAGCTGCCACAGATTGGACAGCTGTGATAGCCTGTACCAGGGGCACAGAGTTTTGCCTCATCGCATCATATTCATATAGCTTTCTAAAACCTTTCTTTAATTCTTTCAGGCAAATGTATTATTTAAACATAGAAACACTACTGAATCCATGTCACCCAAAGAGAAAACAAGGTTGTTATGCTGATGAAAAGAAGCTTAATTTGCTTTTTAATATAAAGGTGATTCTTCAAGTGCTGTGACTTTGCAGAGGTGCAATCCAACAACTATTCAGTCTTCATTAACAAATTTCAGGGTTTTTAAGATTAACTTAAGTCCATCTGTCAGTGAGGATGCTCCTCCAGGATATTTTTAGGATACTTCCAGAGGGAAGGCTGATTTCACTTACACAGAAAGGAGTACTGGTGTTTCACTTACCACTAGCAATAACCCCAAACTCCTGAATTTGACTTTTACAACTGTGCAGAATCTGGATCTACAGTTGAATATGATTAGATACTTTATATTTTGATAATGTTATTCTGATTCTCCCCTTTTAGAGGAGTTTTTGTAGAGACCTTCAAATTTACTCTCAGTCTTGAAAAAACTAGCTAAGACTTCAGATTCTAAAGATAAATAACGAAAGAAGTCTTGGAGCCTAATCGACATTGACTTGGACAAGATGAGGGAGGGCTTGAAAACATAGAAGACAGCATTTGATAGGATGGCTTTCATCCACAGCTGTCAGCTGCAGTCGCCAGAGGGCACATTCTTCTCCCTGCATAAAACAGAGAAGAAAACAGATGAGTAGCCTTTGAGAGCCAATTTGTGCTTTAAAGGTATTATGTATTTCCAGGAGAACTAGCATAACATAGTGAATGTAGCTAGCATAAGCTTTTGAAGTGCACACCTGCTGAATTAATTCATATTAGCCATCCTTCCAGGTTGAAAGGTTCACGCAAGTGGTTACCAAACTGGTTTTTGACAGAAAGGGCAAAATCTCTATGTCATGAACAGTAATCACAAGGAGGCCTCCTACAGTGTAAGATCCCACTGCTTTCCCAACAACTCTTCTATTTTCTCTCCAGATTTTATCAGCAGTGTGACAGACAAATAGGCTGCTAATAATTTGTTCTTTCACCCCCTCCTCCTCCTCTCAACTATTTTTAAATGGAGTGTGTAATTTCACAGTGTTGGATGCTTCCTACCTGCTGGAAGACATTCATTTAACTGGCAACTGTTGTAAGAATTAAAAGCAGCAAGGGCAGAGGAAAGAAACAATTGGAAGTTATGTAGCACAAAGGAAGAAAATAAACCAACTTTTTATTGGTGAACAGAAATATGCTGGTCATGTGACAGAAATAAAACATTTCCTTCCCCTAATATTCTGCTACATCCCTCCTTTGACTTTAAAATTCAGTATAAGTAAGCAGGATTCAAAGTATTCACAAAAACTACTTTCTGAGTCAAGATGGAATTAATAATTACTTTTGAATAGAAAATCTGGAGAAGGCATGGGAACGTGATACCTCCTGTAAGCTAATATAATGTTTTAAAGAGAAGTTTCATGGTGATGTAAACTACTAATGCTTGGACAGGCATAAAACTGCTATGCCAGTATGAGCACATGCAAGAAGCAGACTGTGAGGGTACTGTTCAAACCTTGCTGCATCTGTAGAGTGAAGAAGATCTGTAAGTTTACTTTGTCCTGTGTGATCAAGAAGCACAGAGGAAAGGCCAAATACTCAGCTGCCAGATCAGGCATTTGCTAACATTAATGCAAGGTTTTTTGGGTGCAAAAAAGTTGCAACCTGTATCTATATATTGGGAACAAGTGTTAAGAGAGTGGTAGCATGGATTTGTTAGAATGCTTTCTCTGTCTATACAAGCAAAATGCAAAGTTGAATATTTAGAAAGTCTTTGAAAAATCTAAAATACTCTTTAAATTACTAAATATTCACAGTAGCAGAATCTGAAGTTGTACAAAAAGCTGCTTAAAAGGACAATCAATTCTAAATTATTCTCCACATATGAGCAGAAGCTGAGCAAGAAAAGCTTTAATATAAAGGTCTGTAAGTTTAAGTTACACAGGATTGTTTAAAAGGTCTCAGCTTCAAGAAAAAACATTGCAACAAAATGTTTGGTGCTGAGTTTGCTATAAAGAGATAAACTTTCCTGATATTGTAAAGAAAGAACAAATCCAATGCCATTTTTTCATCTGGGAAAAACCTACAGACTAGACTGACAAACTTGATTTACCTGATAGCTTTTAAGAGCTTTACATGCTGAGACGTAAAGATGAGAAGCTGCAAGAGCCTTTGGCAATACCAAGTGGAGAGTTCAGCAAAGAGCTGGCAGAGACCTCAGAAGGGAGCTGTCTTACTGTTCAGGGTGCTGATGCCTTTCTTATAGGAGTTCCAAACACAAAGTTGGACTAGACAAGCAATGTTTGAAACACTAGGTGTACACCAAGATTTTTGCCTATACTTGGTGGTTGTCTTCATGCAAAGCACAAAGAAAATAAAACTGAGATTGCTCTTCCCCAGCTTCCCTGGAAGGAAACAGGCTACTGGAAATTGTGAGGAGATGGTTTGTGATATGGAAACTTGTATTGGTTTTGCATGGCCTTGTTTTGGTAGCAGTGGCATCACAGAAGTAGCTCCTCTGAGAAGCTGCTGGAAGCTTCCACCATATCCAGCAGAGTCAACTTTGGCTCCAAAGACGGATGTGCTGCTGGCCAAGGCTGGGCTAATTAGTAATAAGGGTACTGCCTCATTAAAATTCAAGAAGAAATTAGAACAAAGGTTGTGGTGTAGTTTTAATTCCAGCCAAAGAAGAGCAGAATGCGAACATGTGAGAAGAATGACTCTGCAGACACCAAGTTCTATGGAGAAGAAAGGGCAGGAGGTGCTTCAGGCACCAGAGCTGAGGTTCCCCTGCAGCCCCTGGTGCAGCCCATGGTGAAACATCTGTGCCCCTGCAGCCCATGGAGCACAGCTCCATCTGCAGAGATCCACCTGCAGCCTGTGGAGGGGTCCCATGCCAGAGCAGGTGAATGCCTGAGAGGAGGCTGTCAGCCTGTAGGAGATCTGTGGAGAGAGACTCCCATGCTGGAGCAGCCTATCCTTGAAGGGCTGCACCCCATGTAAGAGTGATTCATGCTGCAGCAGTTTGGGGAGGACTGCTGCCTATGGGATGGACTCACATTGCAGCAGTTCACAGGCAGCTGTTGCTCATGAGATGGACTCACACTGGACAAGTTCATGGAGAACTGTCACCCAGGGGAGGCATTATCCTGCTCTGATTTTGTTAGTAGTAAATTCACTTCATATCTTCAAGTTGAACCTGTTTTGTTCTTGGTAGTATTTGGTGAGCAGTCTCTCCCAGTCCTTATCTCAGCCAATGAACCCTCTGTTACATTTTTTGTCCTCTCTCCAGGTGCAGAGAGAACTGAGTGAGGGCCTTTTGTGGGTGCCTGGCATCCAGCTTGGGTCAATCCACTTCATACCTGCAAGATCGTTCTTCTAGTCTGAATTTTGTGCTGGTAAACCAAAGTCAGGACTCAAAGGAATAGTAAGTAAGTTTGCTAACAACACTAAATTGGGAGAAGCTCTCAAAGCCCTTGAGGGCAGACAGGTCCTGCAGAGAGACCTAGGCAAATTAGAAAGCTGGGCAATCACCAAATATATGAAGTTTAACAATGGTAAATGCCAGATTCTGCACCAGGGATGTGGCAATTGCTTGTATACAATGGGAAAAGAGAGGCTGGAAGGTAGTGCCGTGAAAAAGACCTGGATTTCTGGTCCATGGCTAGTTGAACATGAGCCAGCAGTGTCCTGACAGACAGGAGGGCCACCCATGTCCTGGAGCATCAGGGACAGCATCACCAGCCAGGCAAGGGAGGGGATTGTCCTGCTGTGCTCTGCACTGGGGCAGCCTCACCTCCAGTGCTGGGGACAGCTCTGGGTGCCGCAGTGTGAAATTGATATTAACCCATTAGAGAGTATTCAAAGAAGGGCCATGAGGATGGTGAAGGGTCTGAGGAGAAACCACATGAGGAGAGGCTGAGGTCCCTTGGCTTTTCAGCTTGCAGGAGACTGAGGAGACAACAGGAGACTGTTCCAGTTACAACTTCTTTGTAAGGGGAAGTAGAGGGGCAGTTGATCAGTCACAACACTCAAGGAAATGGCATGAACACAAGTTGAGGGAGGTTTAAATTGGATATCAGGAAAAAAGTTTTTCATCCAGAGGGTTGTTGAGCACTTGGACAGGCTCTCTGGAAGTGGTCACAGCACCAAGCCTGACCGAATTCAAGCATTTGGACAGTGCTCTCAGGCACATGGTGTGACTCTTGGAATGTCCTGCATCCAGGACCAGGAATTGGACTTGATGATCTGGATAGGTGCCTTCCTACTCAGCATATTCTACAATTCTACAACTTGATTAAATTTGGAGGCATCTTATTTTTGGACTGGCAAAGCACTTGGGCTATATCCACTGATGCTTATAGCCAGCTCATGATCATGAACTTCAATACTGATATGTGATTTAAATACTGATATATAATTGAGAAGAGGAGAAGTGGTGATATTTTACTTATACTTTACCTTGGCAAACGCTGTCTGCTTATTCAATATGAAAATATGCTTTTATTGCCATCTCCTCATATTATCTTCATTAGAATGAACAACATCTAGAAATATAAATTACTGTTGAAGATACAGTATGTGATACACAGAAGTAAGGGATTGTAAAAAAATATGCAGGTATTACACCAGCTGTGAGACCTAACCACATACAAAAGTTAAGCCAGAAGTTAAATTATTGCAAATATTGGGCCAAAGCAGTAAATCAATATTTTTACAGCCTCTATCCAGGAGCCATAGACTGTTATCCAGTGAAATGATGACGTTTTTCCAAAATGTCTGTTGTTTTGCTTACAATAGAAAGGAATAAATTTAATGCAGTGCTTTTATATGAATGTCCATTATACACAAAGCATGATATGGGAAAAAAAACCCACTTGCTTTATAAAATACACAGTGCTCCAAACTCAAACCACACAAAATGAAAACCCTGTCCAAATGAGTTACAGTAATGACTGCAGTTAGGAGGATTAACAGTGGACATTATTCCCATAACCCGTTACAAGAATCCCAGAAATGCTGTACTCTCTCTCCTAGTTGGAGTCTATCAGATCACAGCAAACCATCTGCCAATTTATACAGCTACAAGAAGTCAATTTTTTGGGGGGGCACATTAGAGGATAGGTGAGGGTATTGTGTGAGGAAGGGAGAGTTGATAGCTGTTTGCATAGTCTGGACCTTTGTGTCAGGTTTGTGGGAGTGTAAAAATTTAAGCTCATAAGCCTATTTAGAAGTGGCGGGTTGCTAGAAGAGAAGATGGAGGGAGATTTCAATTTGCCTATTTTTAAATACCTTGTGGGACACATACACCAGTAAATGCTGTAATTGTCAGTGCTTGATTTATTTGCCTGTTAATAATACACTATTAGAATTAAAGGATAGGTGGGTTTATTGAGGTACCTTCCTAAGCTGAGACTAACTTTCCCCTGTATTGACAGAATTTATGCTGGTGAATGCAGAACTTTCAAGACGGCTTTTAAACTCATCATTTGCAACTTGAGATGGAGATAAAACTCCAATTTCCTCTGTGCTTTCTACAAGTTTTTAAGGAGCTTTTCCTCAGTAGCTGAGAAGCCAGAACAGGTCATGGAAGCAATTGTGAGACTAAACTGGGAAGACTTTGATTCACCCAGAGCAGGACCAGAGGGATCATAAGAGCTGCGTGTGGGTTTGGGTCCACAGGATTATGTGAAGCTCCATGCAGAAGTCTGGTAAGTGAGCAGTGACTGGAGCTTTATATGACAGGATGTGAATAGTGACTGACTTGGCAGTGGGGTACTGCAATTCCCATCTAGGTATGATCTTCTCTTCAGATATTCTGTGTAAGGTGAGTGATAGAGAAATTGAGTAACTTTAGATATAATAAATGTAATTTAATAACTTTCACAGGCAGAGAATGCATAAAAATAAATCTTCAGAAACAAAACTAAAGAGGCTGGGTTTGAAAACTTGAAGGAACCAACCTGCATTGCTAATAATTGGTTATTGGTTTGGTTTTCCAGCTAAACTTTGACCTCTCAGAAAGAAAACTCAAGAAGAAAATACAGCTAATGAGGACACAGTAGGGCACAAGAAGAATACAAAAACCAGTGCTATGCTACCCCTCGAGACGGACTGCATAGAGATGAATGTGATAGTTCAACCAAGTTATTTACCAAATGCAAATAAAATACTGTGTGCAGTTAAGTGACAAGAAATAATCAAAGATACAGAAAGCACTCCTCTGGGAAACTCAGAGGATTAGATTTGTTTGCCTTGCTGAGGAGATTAATTACTGTTACTGAACATAATAAATGCAAAAGAGGAAGTAGATGAGAAAAGTATGTTTGCCAACTCTTACAGCAAAAGAATAAAATGACATCCAGTAAAAATTAAAGGCAAGAAGTGTAAGACTAATTGCAGGACTTCTTTAATATAACATAAAATTAGCCTCTTGAATTGATTGCCACAATATGTGAGCTCAGTAAGGTTTGGAAAGGGGAATGTATATGGCTAATGAGGCTCTTTGCAATCACAATAGTGCAAACTGAGAATAAGTGGAGATATAATCCAAGGACATTATGGATAACCAGAACACTGCATATATAGTCAATCATGACTAGCATTTCTGGTGTCTTCCTGAATACCAGACAGTGCTTCCAGTTCTTCAAGTAGACAGTAAAACGCAAATCACAGTGCTGTGTTCTATAAGAAGGGGCAATAGCTGTCCTGGAACCTGTACAAATAATATACAAACATTGGTGCAGTGGAGAGTCCAAGGCACTTTGAAAGCTAAAAGAAATTTTGCTAGTGAATGCTAGATGTCAAGCAAATGTCACAAATTAAGTTTGCACCCCTAGACTAAAACAGTGACAGCAAGCAATGTTTGTCAGATGGTTTTATCTCAGCCTTTCTTGTCTGTTACTCACTTGAAAGGCAGAGACTCCCTTGTGTTATCCAGGCAGCTGGTTTTGACAGGACATAAATCAGGCATTTACTAAAATCTCCAGTAAGTACCTCTCTTATTCAGGAATGAACACTCTGGGATCAGTCATATATGCAAAATGTAATAATAGTAATGAAATCATGTCTAGTTTTTGGAAAACAAGCAAACAACCTCCCCAACTTCTTAACTGTGAGCTGTAATTTGGTTTAGAAAACCTTGCTAAGGATTTCAGTTCTCTCTGACAAAAAGTCAGATTTTTAACTCAGTCAAAAACAAAGTTAATTGATGAATTTTAAAATATACTTTATATCAAATTGTTTAAGAGTGTAAAATAAAAGGTAGAAATGTTATTTTAGTACATATGTCTTCACTTCCATCCAAACTTTCTCAAAACAATGGGAACACCAACATAAGAGAATTTTTTTTTTTTTAGGGTTGGTCATACTGAATTATTATTGCAGCTCTCAGGGTTTTTTGTTTACTTGTTTGTTTGTTTGGTTTTTTTATATACACAGAAAAGTTAACACGGCAAGAGCCAGGGCAGCATGAAGATTATTGCTGAGATAGGCAAAGAAATAGTCTTGCTTTGCTTCATTTAAGGAAATGCTCGTAAAGAGAGTCAAATTAATGTATTATATTTTTCCATAACTCTCTGTTAACATTTTTAACCTCACTGGCTGTATTGTTTCCACTTTAGAGAATATGCATTTTTTCTTTACCTGCCATATGAAGAATCTATATATGAATAGTAGACATGCTGCCAAAAACATATATCCACAAAGTCTGGCATGTAGTATAAAGCAAATAAACTAAGAAAAGAAAGTTTTTAAAAAGAAATATTATTTTTAAATTTTCTAACATAGGTTGATAAAATGTCTCTTCTTTTTGCATATTAAAACACAAACTTACATGAAAATTAAGCAAATCACCATCTAGAATATATAACAAAGATTTTTTTTTTGTAAATATTGCAATAAAGTTTTTTTTTTAAATGTAACTTTTTTTTTGCAGAAATTAGTACCCTAATTCCATGGTATTAAGAAAAAATACTTTCTGTCATAAGCAAAACATAAGCACACACGAACATAAGCAAAACAAGATAAGTCTTTCAGAAATATACACAGTGGTATTTTTTGAAAAGCAGTTTTATATAAGTAACTAAATAGGAATTTTTTAGAAGTAATGTTCACACTGCTGTTCACACTATAGATCTGTCCTTATTCCACATGACGGGGGTGTTTTTGTAGTTGCAGTATCAGGGGAAAAATGTCCTAGACAGATCACAAGTGGGTATCTTTTCTGGTTAGCTCAGGAGCTGGAGAGGATTCATCTGTTTTTAGCCTGGTGTATCAGAACACCATCTTTTGCCTTCTGCCAGAAAAGGCTCAGCTGGCGATATAACACCAAGTTCTAAACCTCAAAGAATGATGTACTACTAATAGTAGCGTTTGATATTGCATTCAACAGTCCTAAAGACGAACTGCTTGCCAACAAAGTAGAAAGGTTATTCTACTTCTTTAGTTTTCAGTGTAAGGAGTTGGGATGGTGTAAGGGTCGGTCTGAAGATTGCCTGATCTGCCTCATAATCATCGTCAGAGACTGAGATCCTGAGACCCTTGAGACCCCTGGACCCCACCTCTCACTCTGGCCAAGGTGGATGCTGGCCAAGGGGCTGTGTAGAGGTGTGTGTGCTGTACTGTCACGGTACAATGGACTCGGGCAGGTACGGGGCTGGAACAGCCGTACTTTCTGCACCTGATTCTTGAAGCCATGGTCCTTTGAACACAATAGTCCATAAATCTCCCCACCTTTTGGCCAGCGGCCCCTTCCCTTGAAATGGACTATAAAATTATTACTCTCTGAAGAGATCTTTGAGACTTCTTTCTCCCCACGGATGGAAGACATCGCCGGATGATCCGAGGATGTCCCATCTGTTGGTAGCTATTCCCCCCATTCTTTCTGTCTCCCTGTCTCTCTGTCTCTCTGTTTCTGTCTTTCTCTCTCTCTCTCTCTTTCTCCCTCTCTTCGTTACCTTTTTATCTCTCTCTTTCTCACCATTACCCCAAAACTGAATTGTTGGCCCTCAATAAATTGCTTTGCTGCTTGCTGCTGAACAAAACCTTAGTTTCTTGCTGTTGTATTTTGCACCCCATGGTCAAACCAACCATCACGACCCTCACTCAGGTTGTGCAGACCGTGACAGATGGTTTTGGTCACCATTGCTTCAATTGCTAACCATTAAGGCACAGGAGGAATGACTGGTACATGCTTCACAGACATCAGGTTTTTTCAGCACATTTATACTCCATCTGGCCTCCTTGGGAAATCAGGGGGCGTGAGACTGTCCATGTGAAACGGAAGTATGAAGCACATTTGACAACAGACATGGAAAACAACTTCAGTTTCAGAACTAAAAATAAACTTCTCTTGCATATACCAAAAATAAGAAATGTCCAGGAGACAGGTATCTATCACCAGTCTTGATGCATGGGATAGCTCTCTGAATGTGCTCCCTTTGCAGCATACGGCCACCACTGGTATGATTAGGTAAGATCTAAGCTAGTGGGATGAAACCTCTTCAGACTTTTGCAGGGTTTATGAAGCATTTTTAAGAGGTCTTAGGGACATAATATATGACAGAAGCCAAATCCAGAATGCCTGCAACAAACTGCCTGAGGACTGAGTTGTGTGCATACTTGGCCATTAGGCTCAGAAACATCAAAATCCATCGAATGGTACAAAGATCTGGTTGAAGTCTGGATGTGTGAAGTCCTTCACAAAAGGGAAGGAATACCACTTCATCTGAAAAGCAGCAACTATCACAAAGTCCTGAAGGCCATGCAGAGCCTGAATAAGATAGCTTTGTAGCAATAATGGTAAGGCTTGTAATGAACTAGGGTTATTGCGTGTGTAGTGGCTGAATAAAAAAGGCAAAAATAAATATCTTGAAGTCTGAGTCTATAACCAGTTTTGTTTTCAGAAGCAATGCTATGATTTCAGAAATGACCCTGAACTTAAAAAGACACAGTTTGTGAGACCAAGATGAGTCTGGGATGAGTATTTTCCTGAAAAAGATTTTAGAAACAGATAAATGTACCTGGGGAAAGCCCATGTCTCTTAGTATGCTGAGTGACTGGATTTAAAGAGCAGAGCAGCATCTGGTGCCTTGCTGTGTCCTTCAAAGGGTGACTATTGTTACACAAGGCTGTTTTTTAACATAGAGGATGAGGATCTTAGTGGTAAAGCATCTGTATGCAGGTTTTCTCTCACTGAATCTGCAAGGCTCTGCAAGGTGCCCTCAGTTTGGATAAACAGGCAAGTGCTTCATTTGAACTTGTTCCCCAAAGCTCTGTGCCCCTCAAAAGACAGGCCTTCCACTGCGCTGAATGAGGCTTAGGGCCACTACTTCCACCTACTATCACTGTAGTAGAAATGTCTCTCCCCTAGAGTGACTGAGTTTGTACACACCATAGGAATATAAATAGGGAAGAGACACAATTTGTGATGCCTCTCCCAGTTTGCTTTTCATGAGATAAGCCTATAACTTTGTTTACCATAGAGGTACCATCTAATTCTGAGTGATTAATTAATTAAATTTTACAGTTTAGTAAATACTTTTCCCTTCTCTTTCCAGAAATAACAGGAAAACATGATTTTTTATGACCCTAATCTCTGTATGGTCCTTTCCTTTGTTAGCTTTTCTAGGGAATCATTGAGTTCAAATAGAACTCATTATGTCATCTCTTGAAAACCAAACCAGAAACTGCTATAAATATTTTGCCAGAGTCAGGCATTTGCATAGCAAAAAACATTGTCAGAAAGATAAAAATTATTTTAAATTAAATGTCATGATTCAAAGATCTCCCTTGCAATGAACTTATTACTAAGCTGTGAAATTGGAAAGAGGAAATACTTTAAGTAACAGTCTGGTTAATAAGCTTGATTATTGATGCTAATTGGTGGCCATTCCATGGCACCCATAATACTTCTACTGAAACTGATTCCAGAAATGATTCCAGCATTGCTGGAATATATCACCTTCACTGTCATATTTCTCCTTCTGCACAAATTCACCAAAATTGCTCACACGCAATTGCTCCCTTATGGCTGGAAAGATCTCCATATGAATTTCATCTGTTGTAGGTATACGTAGCAGAACTTTATCCCTAGAAACTGCTGTGATTTAGCTGTGGTGTAGTGTAGTCACACGGGAGAGAAAATTTGGCTGCTTGGAGCTGTGTTTAATGTGTCTCACAAGTCTTCAGTGTCTGGTTGTGTAACCAAAATAGTATTTTAAGAAGTGTTTGGCAATGCATATGGACATGTGTGCACATACGTGAGTAAATTATTTTAAAATCTGGTTTTAAAGACTCTAAAATAAAAAGGTTGTCATTAAAATTGTGGAAGTAAGTACAGTAATTTCATGATTATAAGCTGCATCTGATTATAAGCTGCACTTCCCGGTGTCGGCAACGTTTCGTTCTTTATTCGTTCTAAGCTGCACCAGATTATAAGATGCGCTTTGGTTCACAGCTCGTGCAACTTTCACGAAGTTGCCAATGAGTAACAGAATTGCGGGATCGTGGGGTTTACTGGCTGCAGCGAGGGCTGTGCAAGCTCAGCTCGGCGCTGCCCCGCTGCCGGGGCTGGGCAGGCTTGGATCGGCGGTGCTGCCCTGCTGCTGGGGACATGAGCACTCTGGCTCGGCTTGGGGCTACTGCAGGTTTGCACTTCTGGGTTGGCAAATTTCTGAACTTCATCCATATATTGGGCACTCCTGAGTGTAAGCCGCACTTCTGGGTTGGGACCAAAATTTTTAGTCAAAATGGTGTGGCTTATAATCATGAAATTACTGTACTTGAGCACAGTGATATGCCAATATGTCTCTGCAGTGTTTTGTAATTTGTCTTGTAATGGAATGTATCCTCTAATTGCATAATTGTCCTGGTTTGGGGCAAATTTTGGGAGAAAGCTTCTGAAATAGTCTTTTTTAGAAAGCAACTCAAGCAATCTCTCCCCCAGCAATTCAGGAGGCAAGCCTTCTTTGATAAAAGTGGAAAAAACCTGTTTATTTAAAAAGCAAACTATTCACAAAAGTGAGCAAAGGAATAATATTGAACAATGGAACCTCTCCTTGGTCTGAAGAGATAGCAAATTGAGAGAGAGTCCTTGTTGTGGGGGTAGCTTGGCTCACTCAGTCTCTTTTCAGTCCCTCCAGGAAAATGCCATGTTCTGGGCTTCAGTGGGCCAGAGGCATGAACTCCCAGTGCTTTTCTGGGTTTTTAGTCCAGAGCAAGTTTGAATAGTTCCAGGATAAAAAAGACACAACCTTGGGAAACTTTCCTTGCTGTGACTAACAGGGAAAACCAGTGAAGAAGCAAAGGAAAAAATCTCCTTGTCTCTCTGTCTTGCTGTCTGTGCTGTAGAAAACACTGTCCACGAGAGAGAAAGCTGAAGCTCTTATGTGTTTGAATACAGCCACAAAAGAATTCCAGCGCTTTTCCTTCTCTCCTCCTTCTCTCTCAGATCTAGTTTTAAAAGTGCAGAACTTATTTCTGAAGAGATGAATGGGGATATAATTCAACATCATAAAGTTGTGCCAGGACAATGATATGTATAATTTTTGGTGCCTACTTGCCTGTATTCCCTTATCTCCCCATGAATTCCTTGAGAAATATCTCTTTCCTCCTCTCCTGAATCTTTATTCTTATCAGATAACCTTATGTTGCCAAATAAATGCCACTTACAGTGTGGATTTTTGGAAACATTGAGACAAGAGGAGCAGATTGCATTTGGAAAATTCAGAAAGCATAAACGAAGCATTCGCTCAATACAGTCTGAGATTTTATTTAATCTAGCAGCAGGAGCAATGGGAGAAGACCCACAAGTCTGCTTTCTGTGTATATGACACACCTCTGAATACTGCATTTTCAGATATATTCTTTTGTACAGTAGCCCAGTTTTTCCCATCGCATAAGGTTCTTAGTAAATAAAATTCCTTTGCAAATACTTCTTCTTTATTTGTCTTTGTAGACTAATTATGCTGCATTGTCACAAAAATATTCACAGTGATAGAAGGCTGTAAGTATCTCAATTGGCACCTTTTTGAAGTTAGAAAAGCTTAGAAGAGAAAAAATGTAAAACTAATCCTGTCCCACTTGAAAACTCAAGAAAACTTAAGAATGCTATGTGCTTGCTTGCTCTCTCCTGGGGGTTTCTGTTTACCCTTATTTATATTTTGATGTGAAAATTAGGTTGCATGAGAGATTTTTACAAGTGTTTAACCAGGATACAGTTTCTTTAAAAATCCCACCAAAGTGAGGGACAAAATGAACACTGCACCTAAATGTTAAATTTTGTGTTTTAGATTGCAAATGTTGAATTTCCTATCTCAGAGATGATTACAATGAGCAGGCATGAGATACAAATGAATCAATTCATGAGGTACTGAAATACAACTGAAGAAAAATATATGGTAGCATAAAGTAGTAGGGCACAGGGAAAAGCAAACAAGACAGTTTGTAAAGATGGTTTGCATTTACATGAATGAGGTATAGTCATATCAACATAAATTCTCCCTCATTTTATAAAAATGCCACAGAGTCTGTATGAAAATTTATTCTGTGATTGGAAAATGCCTAATCTTTAATAATTTGATCTAAACCACTTGGACCTGATGAACAACAAAGCCAGGACAGCATGGGCATCAGTCACTTGTGTACAATGTTTGGTATGGCAGTTTGATGATGCCATGATTTAATGATCTTTAGCCTGTATTTCTGTTGGTACTTGAGCTAAATAAACTAGCAAGTCCCTACAAGTCCTCCCTTCTCAGTTACAATACGGTCACTTTAAACTCTGTAAGTAGCTTTTGATCTCAGTTCTTCATCTCAAAGGCTAGTTCCGGTACCTCAGTACCTGTTCTCTTATCTTGCACAATGAAGGGGCGCTCACTTTTATCAGTGCAGAAGGAAAAATGCCACCTACAGAGTTATGCTAAGGCTTTTTCAGCAATCTCGAGGTTTCAACTGGTATTTCCATTTCAACAGTGAACACGTACTAGTCTACACATCTTGAAAACTGGGGAAAGCAAAACCTCAGCAGAATGTTTGCTATTCCTCCCAGCTGGACCTTGGATTTAAATAAGATGAGAAGCAAGCTATAAACTTTGCAATGGTTGATTTACAACAGAGGACAACGAGTCATGAATCAGAGACTGTTTTAATTGATTTTGCATACATCATAAACTACAGAAAAGCTGATTAAATGGCTTGTAGAAAGCTTTATGAATGATTTCCTTTCCAGAGCTATTCAAGTCTTTATTCAGGGGCACAAAAATATAAAGAAGTGCATGGAAGCTTGTTTTCTAAATAAAAAATAAAAACAGATTGGAGGTCTTACAGACAGCAGAAATCTTAAAAGTCATCCTGGGTGCAATATGTGAAAAACTAGAGAAACCCATTAATTCTTGCACAGAGAATTCTGGCAGAGGGAATCTCAGATAGTATTGAAATTAATTTCAGTTGCTTGTTATTAAGATATCCAAGCACACTTGAATATATCATTCTTACAAGTTTCCCTTCGATCTTTTTGATTTCTCCTGGCTATTTCTGGTTTCATCTCTCCTCTGACCTCAGGACTGGTGTATGAGCCCAATGCAATTAAAGAAGGGTAATGACACATATCTGAACTGAGTTGTGGCTTTAATAGCAGTTGACAGTTAGTGGCAGCTAATACCTCTGCCACTTACAAGGTGCATGCAACAAAGCTAAAAGCTAGTTTCATTCAAGGGAAAATTAAAGTTTTACACAGTACTACAAAATATTATTTTAAAAGGATGTTCTGCTGGATCTTCCTAGTAAGGAGTGCAGTGTCTACCACATCTCCAGCTGAAGCTCTGGATCCATGGGTTCACCAGTTTTGAGTTTATCTCCTCCTGATAATTACTATTTTATTATTTAATTTTGTGAGAGAATAATCCTTTACTTCAGCTGTGTTTTAATTGTGCTGTATAACACTGTTTAAAAGCATGTTAGATCCCAGAGCAAATGTCACAAGATTATGAAACTAGAGGGAATATCCTGAGTTATCACAGTCTATCTTCTGCCACAAGGTGTAAAACTTACTATTTAGAAATATTATCAAGCTATAACTTAAAAACATATTCTTACTCTGTATAACTTGTATCAGAAGGCTGCTTTCAAATCACAACCTGAAAAATTTCAAACTCTCTTGTACTTTCCAGTCTAAAATATGTTCTTGATTATTTTATTCCTAAAAGTCGTTGTAATATTACGATTTAATTTTATTTCTTTAATTATTAAAGGATATTTTCTGGATAGATGGAGACTGTGAGATCGTGCAACTGGGCTTTATGTTTTGAATTGCTGGAGTCTTTCAAGAAAGTATGATGGTGGGCAGGGGACTGTTTCACAGACTGCAGGCACCTGTGAGTCCTGTAACAAGGTAAACAGCTTGCAGAGGTGAGAGGCTCCTGCCACCACAAGAGGATGGAGGAAACTCAGTCCCTTTTCACGGCGTGTGGCAGAAGCCTGTCAGCATATCTTCATTAACCCTAAGATGGTGCTTTTTGTCAACATGCCAGCAAGAAGGTATATAAAGGATGTGAGGGAAAAGAAGGGATGAGGAGGCAGGAGAAGATTGACATTGCAGAAGGAGCCTCATCAGATGTGATAGGAGGGAAAATTGAGGGAATATAGCAAGTTTGATAGTGGGTACTGTGGAAAGAAAATGGAAGAAAACAAACCTACAAGAGATGGATCCTTTCAAGAGGTCCTTTAATGTTGGGAAAATGGGCATCCTAAGCAGTTTTCCAAGATTACCTAATCAACACAAGAAATCATATCTATCCTTAGCTTTCATCCCTCTAGGCTCAATGCAGAACACCTCTTTCTTATTTAATAATCGTCTTTTGGCAGTTATAAGACTTTCTTATTTATGGTACACTTCCACATGTTTTATGGCACAGCAGGGGAGGTGGCAAATTGTCCTCCTTTGGAAGGAGCTTTATACTGGTATCTTGGGCTGGGAAAGAGAGCAGCCTTAAGTCAAGCAGGAATATCTGAATGGTATATTTGAGATATATAGCTCATACCAAAAAAAATGGGGGAAAATTATGTGTAACAAGAGCTTACCCATAATCTCCTTATATTATTAATTAGTATGTTTATACAACAGAGTGCCTAAGGCAGAATTCTCATGCTCAGATGAGGTCCCTGTATCCTGGGTATGTCCAAAAGTTCCCTTGCAGATCACTTCTTTGACGTCTAATTAACATTCCTGTTTTCTACTATGAAGTACAGCATTCATTTTTCCCTACTTCTTCCTCATGCTTCCAGTCAGTCTCAAAAGAGTTCCTTAGGTGCTCAGGCTGGGATTGCTTATGAGAAATTACCAGAGGACCCACCAAAACCCAAAACATGCCCTTGTTACAACAATCTTTTTGATCTAGTGGAAATGGTATCCTCAACAGGACAGCTTTGGGCTAAAACTGTGCAGTCACAACCATGATGACCTTTCCAATATTATTTAACTATTTTAATTCTTTAAAGTTGTGTTCCCTACAGTGAAAGAGATTAGCATTAGTTTGCATTAATTTGAAATCACCATCATCAAATATCTTTTCCTAAAAGGATGACATATTCAAAGCTAACATTTAATCTCATCCTTCATTGAATGAAACAGTGTTCTAAGGGCCAAGTTTGTGTTGAAATCTGTAAGTAAACAAAAATACAAAAATAAAAGCCCTAGCAAAAGGAGTAGGAAACAATAAAGTCAGCCTTGGAAGATGTTAACCCAAATAGTTAATCTGCTCTAGCCACTTGAAATTCACTCAGTAGGTTTGCCAGAGATGACTATTAGCACAAATGAAGGGTCCATGTTTACAAGTTGATACAGGTACCCTTTCTCTTGGGCAAAAAGCCAGATCTGGACATTTAATTAAATAATTTTTCTCCTGAACTCAAAGAGCCTGGTTTAGTTTGATTACACATATGAGACCAGCTATTCAAGAACTTTGAACTCAGACCTGAAAATGAAATTAAGCCAGTTAGAGAGATTCTCACAGAAATAGATATGCATGTCTCTGGCAATGCAGGCATCTCCTCAGTCCAGCACAAAAGGGCACTTAAGGGAATATGGAATGTTCTGCACGGCGTGATTTAACAACACAATGCCTATTAACTTTAATGAGAGTTGCACAATTAAATCTTCACACAATGTGCTAAAAATTACTCTTTCAATTTAATGCATAAACAAATAGGTCCACTTTAAAATGTGAAAGGATAAGGTAGGTGAATAATTTTTTGGAAAAAATCAAGCCTCAGGTTGATTAGACACGTAAGAAGAGAGGACAAGTTAAGTATATACTATGAATCTTACTGAACTAGGCATTAGAATTAAAATACGTTGTATATATAACGGAGTCTTGCAACAGATAAAGTATGAAAGATTTGTATTCTTTGCTATGAACCAGGTAAATAACTAAGATGTGTCCATTTCAATGGCTTGTGTAGAAGGATATCTAATAAATCTAACAAAGGCTTTAAACATGCTTCCACCAATTAAAAATGCAATACACAAACTTTAAGAAACTTAGAAGTCCTCTATGTACAGTCAACAAGCTTCACATTGTAGGAAAAAAAAAAAAAAAAAGAGCTTCTCTTTCTCCTTGTTTTTTGGACAAGTTATAGAGGAGAAGTGAATTTCTGTAGTGATAAATCATCATTAAGAATTTTGTGTACTGCTCTCAAATACAGTGGAAAGCCAAAAAGGCTGTGGATCACTAGCAATTTTGACTCAAAATACAATATTCTGTTTTACCAATAAATGATTACATTCTGTGGAAACCTTTAACTCTCAATGGGCTTCAAGTACAAGGAGTAATTACACTCTGTTTTTGTTTTTTTTTTTTAATGTAGCTGTACTATACATAATTACATTTCAGGCTCTGAGTATGTATTGGTGGTAAACATATATTGTATTTCTAGACAAACTGTATTTTTATTTATACAACCATATCGCTGTACAACAAAGAGGCTTTACTGGCGCATTTATTCATGGTCAAATGTAATATCCAAATCCTTTTCTTCTGAAGCTGTCAGTGTTTGGAGAGCAATGACAGAACCATGCAAACTACCCGTATAATTGAAGGTCTAACACATTTTTTTCCACAAAGTTTGTGCTCATTCACTATTAAGAAATATATGAAAGAAAATTTAACACTTGTCCAGTTCTTCAGTGTACAGTAATTTCATGACTATAAGGTGCACCCTTTTGGCTAAAATTTTCCCCTGAACCCAGAAGTGCACCTTATAGTCCGGTGCACCTTATATAATGGACGAAGTTGCGAAATTTGCCAACCCAGAAGTGTGAGCTGCAATGGGGGGGCAGTGTCGTGGGAGCGCCGAGTTGCGAGGTGGGGGGCAGGAGCAGGCGGCCGCAGGCAGCAGGAGCTGCGCGGGGAGAGAGGGAGCTGCTGCCGCCCCAGCCCTGGAAGCCACGTGGGGAGGGAGGAAGGCAGCACCGGCCCCGGTCCCCGCTGCCATGCAGGGAAGGAGGGAGCTGCTACCGGCCCTGGCCCGGGTGTGGGGGGAAGAAGAAGCTGGTGGCCACAGCCTGGGCGAGGGGGGAAGGAGCTGCTGGTGGCCACAGCCTGGGCGCGGGGGGATGGAGCTGCCAGTGGCCGTGGCGGCCGAGCCACAAGTCGAGCTGCGCCAGCCACTGCCAAGCGGGAGTGCCAGGGCCTGCAACAGCGGTGGCCGTCGGGCAAGGGAAGTCGGGACCGCAGCCGCGCAGTGGTAGCCAGGAGCTGCGAGCCGTGCCAGCCGGTGTCAGGGGTGGGTAGGAGTGCCGGGGCCCGCAGCACAGGGAGGGTGCCTGGGGCTGCATTTAAAGGCTACACCAATCTGTGAAAAATGTTTGCAAATTGAGCACCTGCCAGTAATTCGTTGCTTTGTTGCACGCGGCGCAGCTCCTCAGTGCAAAAAAAAAAGTGTGCCTTATAGTCTGGTGCGCCTTATATATGTACGTGAACAAAGTTGTGAAATTCATTGACTCCCAGAGGTGCGCCTTATAATCCGGTGCACCTTATTGTCGTGAAATTACTATACTTAAAATTTGACCCACTTCATGTGATTATATGAAGGTAGGAAGTCTTGCCCATTCCTCTCAAAATTGGAGCTGAATAGGGAAGTAGAGAAATCCTAGAAGGGCTTAGACATGATCTTCATAATGAGATCATCATGATAAAAATACCTGCACTTTCACATTTAGTATCCTACAAGACAAGATGGTATTTGTTCTCTGTTTCTTCTCTTGACCATCACTCCTTAGAGTCTTCCTATTTCATAACCACTCTTCTCAGACACAAACATCTTGTGGACCTGTGAGAAAATAATGCTACCTTTTCACAGGTGGAATATTTTCAAAGCAGCACTCTTGTATGGAGTGTACAGTTAACTGTCCTGGTAACCTGAAAGTCAATAAATAAACACTGCTCCCTGGCGTGTGGAGTGGAACCTGAATGTCACCTATTTCAATGGGATTTTCCAGATGACTGTATCAAGATAACCCTTTCCAACAGCACCAACTGTGACTTTAACACTTCAGCCTGCAAATAGTATTAAATGAGGCTGAGAAGTGTTTAACAGGCATCAGATATGAATGGTTTTATTGAATTCAGGATGTCCTGTGAGCTTCCTGAGCTAGCATACAGCAAGTAAAAACTGCCACTGTATGCTTTGATAGTGAATCTCTCACACTAGGATAGAAGAAGTCGTGCATGAGTTTTTCAGTACTGATTTTTCCCTAAGTACTCCGATTTTTGCAATAGAGAACATTATTATGACTTGAGTCTAAGTGACGATAGGTGGGCAAGAAGCAGACAGCAGAGGCGGTCTTCAGGAGACAAATAAAGTAATAATAACAAATTACTTTAAAATAAAAAATGGGGCCACTGCAGATGTCTGATGAGAACTGTAGGCAGAATCAATAC
Source organism: Turdus rufiventris (assembly GCA_013186435.1). NCBI lineage: Eukaryota > Metazoa > Chordata > Aves > Passeriformes > Turdidae > Turdus > Turdus rufiventris. The sequence goes on from PYHW01009486.1 coordinate 12,320,460, forward strand.
AAAGGATTTTCTCAGAACATTTTCTGATGCCAAATATAAATAAGTAACAGACAAATGGAATGCCAAAAAAGCATAATTGTTTTATTTCAGAAGAGGATTTGGGATTCTGAGATAACTGCAGATTTATCTCTAATAGGAAATTTGATATACGGATTGGAACGGAAAGCAAGAATTTTAAGTGACATTTAAAATTTAAATTATTGAAAAGCTATTTATTAACTTTGTCTTGTAACTTTTGTACTACAAATATGAGTTCTGAAAGGGATTGATAACACCCTCTTGTGCTCTGAAGTTCTTACTACTGGACTAAATCATCATCCTTTGGGAATGAAATCAAAGCCAGGGTGAAAATTTTGGTGCAGAACTTGAGCTGCCAACTGAGACAAGCCACAAGTCTCATAAGATACTGGAAATGGCATCTTTAGCTGGAAAGTTCTGGAAGCCCAATTTAAATAAATGCCTATTCAGAGGAAGACTGTGAGTATTACTTATCCTGAGTGGATCACTCAGGTTAGAGTTTAATGAAATAGTCAGTTGTGAATGAACACTATACCCTTTAAACATGTGTCTGTAGGACATTAGTCTTTCCTCCCAGCCTTTATCATTGACATTCATGAAAGACACAAAAGCAAATTAGAAACTGCCGATAAAATATTATAGGCCATATTAAAAAAAGAACAACTTTAATTTAATTATTTGGTTGGTTGTTTGGTTGGGTTTATTTCATTACATGAGAACCTGTATGAGGAACCACTTTGAATTAAGAACAGTTTGGATTTTCATGTCATGACTAAGTGGCTGATGACACAGCTTCAGCAAATCTGCAGAGCAGAAGTTATATTTAGTGTTCTGTGTCTCCTCAGACTCTAGGTTTTTGATAATAATCTGGTGATTTTGTGATTATGTTAATTCTGAAAGACATTGAGATTTGACTAGTTCTTGCATATATGAACTGTATTACCTATCAATACTCTAATTTGATATAGAAAGTATAACTAAATAACTCATCTTTAATCTAGTGGTTACTGAATTTTGAATCAATCTTCCCTGATTGCAACAAATACAGATACAATTGCTTTTAGTGCCGCACGGCACTTTTGCCTCTTTCTCCCTTGGTATCAAGAAGAGGGTACAGTATTCACAGCTATATCACAGGCCTTGCAACTGTTGCTGACATAGGGTTAACGCTAATGATGAGATTTGGAACAAGTCTGTGTCCTAGTACCCTGTCCAAACCTGTTAGAATTTGGAAGAGAAACAACAACACAGAAACAAAAACTCATGGCATTTTACTGGCAGACTATTGCTATGTACATACTTGGAATAAACAGTCATGTTCTCCAGCAGAGCTTTCCCAGATGATTCATCATCTGTGCCAAGACAGTGTGGTGCTTGGAGAATGGCTCCCTGTGCCTGGCCACAGATGCACACACATGGCCATACTCATATATTCCCTCTGAAATGTTGTGTTCTGTTGTTCTCCTCCACTACATGGAGCAAACATCATTGTGATCGAGCAGTGCAGACACTTGAACCTGAGCCAGTATCACCAAAGTCAGTCATTCAGGTGAACTCTGTAGTGGAGATGCACAGCGTTGTGATCCTGCCTTGGGCTATGAATACCCCATCGGACATCGCAGCTTAGAAAGGTTTTCTAAAAAAACCCAGAACATTGTTGATTTTTTTTTTTAATTTCAAAAATTCTTTCTACTTCCAGTTCTATGCTATGGCCTTCATAGCAGATTTGTATGAAAGCCTGTTTGTGAGGATGTACATTATGTGAAGGAAACCCAAGTCAGTAATCCGTTTTTCCCACTGAAGCCATCTTTGCTGAAATGCCTCTGAGCTGACCACAAATCTGTTACAAAACAGTGAAAGTTATCTATTTCTTTAATAAATGAAGAATTTATAATGATTTCCATAGAACATTTTTCTTAATCTTTTATCATATTCTCCTTAGCAAGTAACTCTCTGGGGCAATTTCTCAGCTATAGAATGGACCTATCTCACATTTCATGTAGGGTTATTAAGACCATTACTTTTCTTAGACATTGGTTTATCAATGTCCTAAAGGCTCCACCTCAGCACATCTTCTAGATGCTCAATTCAAGCAGATCTGCCTTTTTCACAGCCTAAAAATATTTTAGGACTTAATTTAACGTTATCTGCTGCTTCTGCCACAGTATTTCTGATCCAGTCACCTATTTCTTGTTCCAGTGGGGGAGAAGTATTTTGAAAATCTCTTGGGTTGAAGAACTAAATCTTCACCATTGTTCATAATTTTTTTTCTTTTTTTTTCATATAAAAGTTCACTGTGTAATTTGCAATTTGCTTCATATTTTTCATGTTAGGCTAAGTAAAGTTGATACTTGTTACCATGATAGCATTGACAACAGTATGTAGAGAAAAAAATCTCTTTAAATCAGATCCTGTACAATTTTCCATTCAGACCCTTAATCTTGAATAGCAGTAACTGCTTTTTGTCTCGCTATCCTGGTTTCTCCTTAAGAGACATTTGCAATCACACTGAAATTGAGCTGAGCTATCCATACCCATTAATGTTTAAGGGAGATAAACCTGCCCTGAATATAATCTAAATTTAACCTGACTGAGTACTGGGGAAGTTTTCTGCTGCAAGGCAGCTGATGGTTGTATCACCTCTTCTGAACTACCTTTGCTGGGTGAACTAATCTAATAATTTAGATGGCAAATAGCTGGAATAAAATAGTTGAAAGAGAAATAGCCCAAAGTTAATGAGAAATGTGTAAGGTACTGCAGACATACTTTTTTTCAGAAAGGCTTTAAAAGAAATATGCCTGTCAAAATAAATAGCTATATACAACAATTAGGAAAAAAGTGAATATACTAAAAGTAATTCTGGAATGAAATACATTGAAATATCTTTTGCATGCTGTTCTTGACAAGTTTATTGCTGACAGTCCTACAGCTCTTCCTCTGAAATGATAATCTGCTGAAATGATAATATGCTGGTACGGCAAACACAAATATTATTGGCAATAATATTTTGCTTGTGGATTGATATGCTGCACTGAAGAAGTCTACTGATAATAAAGGTTTATCCCTTGCAGAAGGGAACATTTTCTACTAGCAATATTATATATTTTTGAAAAAGTTCTCAGTTAAAGAAAGGATTTAAGATAACATTATTTTGTTTTATAAGAAGTAATAAAATACCTATTATCTATATTCAGCAGGCAACATTCTATAACCGGTCAGTTTTACAGAAAAGGGAACTCCACCAATATGATCATTTTTTAGGAACAAATATTTCAGCTTTCTGGCTTTCAACATTTCACCACATTTTCCTTCCCTAACTTTGCTCATCATTCTTGCTAGTCATACTAACCAACCTGTCTCCTTTATGCTGGTGATGAAATCTCTATATCTGGAATGCTGGAATCAGCTTCCAGAAACTGGAAAGTCCTGTAGGAAGAAGAAAAAATCATCTCAAGATCAAAACAGATGACAGAATTCAACTGGCCAACAAATGAAGCCATTTTGTTAGAACAAGACATGCAGGAGCAAAGTGATACTTGCCCAATTGGAAGTTGAATTTGGTGCTGAGAAGAAAACGAAAACAAGTAGCAAATGTTTTATTGACTTCTAAAAAAATTAGCTAACTATATGGAGGAGTGTAGATGGTGAGGTACACGTCACAAAGAGTATACATATGGTCCCAAGATCAAATATATATTTTGTACCAGTTTTCAGAAAATGCAGCAGTCTCATGATGACAAAGTAGGCTGGTTAATATAAATGAGGGTATGCCATTGGATTTTATCTCAGGTTACAAAAGGAACCAAAACGTAAAAGAGATGATGCATATGAGAGTTTATGATTTTAAAAAGGCTCATGCTTGAATCACAGGCACAGAAAGAAGTGTTTACAAGAACCTACTTAGAAGAGTGCAACAATATTTGATTGCAAAATGGCAGTGTTCCTGGGTGTATTATAGGAGAGGAAAAATATTAAGAAAAGTAATCCAAACAACTGCTGTTCTTTTAGCCTGATTTCAATAATGTGCAAAGCATTATGACATACTAAGAAGAATAATGGTTAAAGATACATAAAATAACATAAAATACATGTGGTTTATCAAAGACAGACTGTGTCAGTATTCATCTTTTATAAGGAAATGAAAGATTTTTCACAGTAAAGCAACCTCACTCTGAATTTCAGTACGATTCTGATATGACGTCACATAGAAATTATTACTCAAACTGGAGGAAAGAGGGGTGAGAACTCATTAGGCTGTAAGCTGCTTTGGTTTGGCTGGGCTGTTTCTTCTACCAGAGCTAACTCACAATTTGAATTTACACACTTGCCTGCAGAATGCAGTCAGCTAAAATATTCCCAAAGGAGGCAGCCTATTTGTTTTAGTAAGGCAAAAGCTAGAAGCACACAGATAAATACATCAGGGAAGCAAGAAAGAATAGGGAAAATAATTATTTAGTCTGAATGAAAATATTAGCAAGGAACCCCTGACAATGAACTGTCCATGGCTGAATATCAACGGGTTGGTAAATATTTCTAGCTGGGAGAGAAGTGGCATACTACTCAAACCTCTATGACAAAATGCTAGCTAATTTTAGGACAGGATAGGGATGTGTGGGGGAGGGCATCTCATTGCTTTTATCTGCTACTATATATGCCAAAGAGTTTCTTACACCAACAAGCCCCAGCCTTTAAATAATGTCACAACAGACTCCTTCACTCTAGCTTTTTTTTTGCAGTAACACCAACGTAAAATCAAAACCTCAGAAAGGTTTCGATTGGAAGAGATCTTTAAAGGCCACCTAGCCAACCCACCTTCAATAAACAGGGACACCTTAGATTAGATAAGATTGCTCAAATTCCTGTCTAATCTGATGTTAAATGTTTCCATCCACCACCTCCCTGGGCAGCCTGTTCTAATGGTTTACAAGTCTCATTATGAACATATTTGCTCCTTATATCTAGAAAAATATGCAGTCAATCTTTTGATATGATGTTTTGTCTTGTGCAGGCACACCATGGCAGGACATTAACTACAATACCCACCCCACTACACTAGAGAGATATGGCAGAGTATTACTGCCCTGCAAGTGACCATCTGTGGGTTATAAAGGCAAGCGCAACGGTGTCTTCTGCTGTGTGTGACACATGCAACTCCCACTGGCTTCTGGTTGAATGATAGCAGTGGGAGTGCTGCATAGCAAGTAAACACTGATAAATAAAATACAAGTTTTTGCCTACTACAAAACACAGGGATGTATTTTAAAATGAGAATTTCAGCTTTTTATCTGAATTTGCCTCTGTGCCTTGACTGCAACTGTTTCAGTATGTTGTTCTCTACCATGATGGGTTCATACAAAAGTCACAGAAATCAAGTGGAAGACTAGTATGTGGATGTTTTATCATATAAGCTTGATCAGATGTAGCTTTTGATTAAAGCTGAATTATTTACACTACAACAGTGGCAAATTATTGTTTGCCATATACAGTAATTTCACAATTACAAGCCGCACCATTTTGAGTAAAATTTTGGTCTGAACCCAAAGTGCAGCTTATAATCAGCTGCGGCTTATATATGGACAAAGAAAGAAAAGTTGCTGTTTCAGTTTGGACGACAGGTGCCTGCTGAGAAAGGCAGGAGCTTCTCTTTGAAATGGAGAATGTAAACCCCCTCCCTCCAAATTATTATAATTTTGAAATC
>PYHW01009486.1:12333421-12357827 GCA_013186435.1 Turdus rufiventris
ACCGGACTATAAGGCGCACTTCCGGGTTTGGGGAAAAATTTTAGTCAAAAGGGTGCGCCTTATAGTCGTGAAATTACTGTAAGTATTTGGTTTATTGTTTGCAAACAGTAATAAAGATTTTTTTAAGAAAGGAAAGAACAGAGAATATAAAAATATGAAAAAAAACCCAGTCAGCAATTATTGTTTATAATATTTGTCTACACAGTTTTCCTCTTGTTTATGATTATGTGTGTTCCAAAAGTTATTATTACAGTGGAATTCTTCTCCAACCTTAGAGACCATGTAGGAGTTATACAATACATATATACACCCCAGAGTTCTACCTGGCCATCACTCTGGCACCTCCCAGTATCACCTCTTTCTCAAAGACATGACAAAGAGAGGAAGGCATCATTCCCATTTTTCTTGCCATGCTGTCTCTGTCAGTCAGTTCAAGCTATTATTTCACATGGCAGCAATTCCTAGAGTTGTCTCTATGCATCGCTGCCCAGCTTTTCTCAGGTAGTACTACTTGCAGATTAGTGAAAGCAGGGAGCTGTAACCCCACAAATCTATTCTATTCTGCAGAAACTCACCTTCATTGTTGTAGCTATTATTTTTACAGAATGACTTTTTAATGGTTTTCATATTATATTTTATTTTTTTAGAATTGATTGTTCTCAAAATAAGGCTTTCCTAGTGCAGCTTAATCATTTTTATTTCAGCCTTTGTTTTGCATTTTAATAGACACTATATTTCAAGATAATCAGACATTACTTAGAAGATCTGTGTTCTAGAGGCATAGAGGCCTTACTGCAAGGTCAAAATCTGCTCCTCTTATTTTGGGTTTGATGATAATGCACATTTATAGTTGGAAAGTACTGCAACATCTGGCATTTAAAAATACCTTTTGAAACACCCCCAGTGCAAGCCCAGAAAGTCTGACCCGTGATTTCCCTGGGAAATGGCTCTGGTGACTTTATGGAGAGATACAGCTTTGATCCAGTTGTTCAGAAACAGAACTCTAATGAGGTGAAAACAACAAACTGGAAGGCATGCACTGTACTGGGAACAAACCAGAAAAAATCCAGAGCAGGGATATTTATACACTTGGGGGCAGGCAGGCCTTAAGGCGGGGTCTGAGGGAGAGATCCAATGGGAAAAAGTGATTAAGGATATTATAATTTCTGCAGGGAAAAATAATCAATAGTAAGAGAACTGTAACAATTTACATAACTGAACAGAGGGATTTTGGGAGTGAGCCTTTTACTTACCATGACTAAAGGGTTTTCCCACAGCCTTAGGCTGAGGTTTTCTTCTCCTGCTGAGCCAACCCTGATATCTGGTTTTGGTTTTGCAAAAGAGAAACTGTCTTTTCAAAGGTTTTGAACATGAACTTGAACATACAAGAGGAAACAGCTACTCTTAGTACAAGTATCAACAAGATTAACAGTCTGGTTTTAACTACTGAAAGCATGTAAGATGATAGGTTCCAGCCTTTGAGTAAATGGTGGATCCAGTTACTTCCTTGTTCAATTTGTAATTTTCCAACTCCCTCCTTCAGAAGACTTATGTTGTGGTAGATGGACTCACTATGATCTGACAAATTCATGCAGCAGAAGCCTTCAAAGTCCTCACAGCCATGGCTGTGTGCCAGAAGAAGAAAATCAATCGCTGCTCTATTTTGTAAGGTAGCATGTCTTACGGCACTGACATCTGTTAATAATTCACGCAGGATGATTGATGTAGCATTGGTTTGTATACTAAGCCAGCACCCAATTCCATCTAATTGTTTTAGGGCCTTTGCAGCAGTCACCCATGGCAATAGGGGAGCCATTAGAGGTTTTAGTCCAATATGTAATTTTATTGTTACAATCTTCTTCAAAATGGTGAGTTGGTTTTTTATTTGGGCTGATGTGTATGCCATGGTGTTGTTGGGTGCTAGCACAGTAAGGCACCTCAAGCAACATAGACCACCTTTGGTCTTCAATGGTATTGCTGTCCAAGCCCTATCTCTGCAAATAAAAAATGTACCTGGGGGTAATTGGACTGGATGCAATTTGGACCAGACAGATGGAGCAGTGCAATTGCACCATGAAGTTTGGTTTCAGGATGTTTGCTGAAACATCTCTCCATGATTTCAAAAGCCAAAATCTAATACAATAATCTATTTTTACTGACCCCAGCAGCTCCAGTTCTTGGGCCTCAGTTGGTGTGTAGTTTTCTGGTCCAGTGGTCCCAGTCATCTACAAGATTAGGTTTAAAGACTTTAGCGTCATGTCCACAAATTTGCAGAGTACAGATGGTTCCACAGGTATTGGCCACATGCCATAGGTAACTGCACTAGACAGGTGGAAAAGGGGTTACAAGGGCTGGCAACTGAGAGGCACATCGTTTGTTGTTTAGTAATATTTGCTAATGTCACCCATATGTTTTGCTTTGGCTGTGGGACTATCCAGGTATTACCAAGAAGAAGGAAGTTGCAACAAATGAGCAAGGAGATCCAGGTCATCGGGTTTTCATAGCATCTTCCATCAATGACTCTTCCTTATCTTGTTTTTTCTCTGCTTTCTTGGACTGGTCTTCTAATGCTGTAGCTGGTTCTGGCAGAGGTTGTAGATGAGGTTTGATGTTCTTGGTGGGAATCTACCTGGGTCCTTAACCTAGACAAGTCAGAGTACAAGTAGTTTTGATTTTTCCTGAGCTGACTCGCTTAATCCAAGAAATGCAGGGCTCATCAGGAGCATCATCGTCTATTTCAGGTAGTAAGAATGCCTGGGCAAAAAAAAATTCTTTATGTAGAAAACAAGGAGGGGTAGGACACCAAGCTAGAACAGTAATTTCCTTGCTTGAAGTGACTGTTAAAACTGTAGGTAACACATAAAAGCCTTCTGCATTATATCTGTCCAATCCTATTATTAAAAAGTCTTGGTCTGTCCAATCCTATCATTGAAAAATCTAGTGGGAATGGTTCTGGCTACTAGACTTTATTATTATAATTTTAATTATCCTATTATTAAAAAGGATTTTTAAGATAAAAAGGTAATAGGATGATCTTTTTAATAATCCTGTTATTAAAAAGTCTTATGGTTTCCACAGGTCATCCTAAACAACCTGTGGAAATAGCATGATGAACATAATCTGTGATCATTACTGACCGGGCAGTTGACAACTCCAGTTCGGTGTTTGCTGGTTTTGAGGCGGGAAGGTCTCCAGTGAGATGCTGTAGTTGTTGACCTGGTGATCTCCAATGTTCTGCACGGTGGGTGAGAAGGATCCTTGTGTCATTGTGTGCTGCTGCCTCGCGCTCTGCCTGAAGTTTCCCGAGTGGCAGCAGCAAAGAGCCTGTACTTGATGATATTGCTTAGAATTCTATTTTCAGCACAGCCACACTGTTTTTTGGAAAGTTCCCTTCTTTTACTTGTTGCAGTCCCTTGCCCAATGACCCTTTTGTCCACAATAGCAATGTCCAGTTTTTTTGGTTCTGCTGTTTTTGAGAGTTTTTCTGAAAGTTATTTAAAGCATTGGCCAATACTTATGCCTGGATGGCAGCAGTGTGTTCTGGGGTGGCCAGTTTATTGCATGCTTCCACCATTTGAGGGATGGTGGGTTCTGGCTCTGATGGTAGGGTATGCAAGACTTTTTTTACATTTTGGGTTAGCATTAACCACAGTCAATTGTTTCAATATTCTTTCTTGCACCTGGTCCTTGGTGACTTGTCTATTGATGGTCAATATAAATTGGTCCAAAAGTCACGTAGGGCTCAGTGGGGCCTTGCCTGATGTCTGAAAAATCTAGTTGTGGCTTGTTCGCTTCTGGAATTGGCATTAGGGCTTTCCTGGCTACATCCTTGATTTCATTAAGGACTGCCTTGGAAGGTTTGCAGCCTGGTCATTTGGTCTACAAAAGCCCCTTCTCCTGCCAATTGGTTTATGGTAAATTCAGCCCTGGCCTGATCTCTGGCATAATCCTGTAGCAGCTTGTTCAGGAACCACTTCCATCCCAATTCCCACAGGGAGTATTTCAGTGGGGGTTAACAACAATGTCATAAGGTAGCGCATGTTGTGTGGAGTTAAGGTGTGAGCAAAGAAGGTTGTAGAAATAAGATTAGAGAAGTATGGAGAACTTCTTCCATACTCTCTAGCTGCTTTACTTAATTCTTTAATCTCATTAAAGCCAGAGACACCCAGAAGGGATTGCCTCTCCTATTATACTTGACTGGCATAACATTCAATTTATTTGCTATTTTCCAATCACCCTTCTTTATTGGTGCTATTTTTGTATTGTCTCAGGTGCTTTTTCTACACTCCTGTCAGCAGAGATCTTCCTCTGACAAGGAGGAAGTGGAGGAGAATGAATTGGACAGGGAGGAATAACCCTCATCTAGGAACATTCTTTTGTATTTCTGATTCCTCCCCATAAGTGATTTTGGGGTATGCCATGGTAACTTGGGCATTACCGTCTTGGAGGCAGACCCTTCCGGAATGCCAGTAGACATAATTCTGGCCTCTTCCAAGGTGGTGTGGGATTTGGGGTTAGTTCCATCAGGAACGGGAAGTAGAGGCTCTTCTAGGCAGTGGGCATGCTGTGAAGTGTAGGTGGGGTCATAAGCAGGGCTGAAGGTGGAGACTCCTCACAGACCAGGGAATTGACTGGAGGTATTAGTGTGCTCTTCAGAATGGCCAACATTCTGGTGGTTGGTGGTGTTATGGCCATTAGTGATTATAGTGGAGTTGGACTGCTTGATGCTAGTTAGGTTGGAGAGACGAGGAGAACACAAGGGAACTGGTGGAACAGAGCAGGAGTGGTCCAAAAGGGCCTGCACACTGCCATTGTGAATCTCAAGTGGAGTAATTGGTGACAACGGACACCAAGCACCAGGGCCACCAGCTAAGCTGCATTTTGGACCAGCTATGGGCACAGGTGTTTGCCATCTCGTCCCCGTGTCTCTCCCCTGCAATGGTCAGTGGATAGACTTTGAAGGAAAATGCTGGGTTGGCATTTCTGCACTTGTTCAAATAATTTGATTTTTTGCTTCTCTCTAAATGACTTAAATTTCATGTTTTGCTCCTTTTCTTCTAATTTTACCATATTGTTGCCTTTTAAAATATTGGAATTACAGTAATTTCACGACTATAAGGCGCACCCTTTTGACTAAAATTTTCCCTCGAACCTGGAAGTGCGCCTTATAGTCCGGTGTGCCTTATCTGAGGGACAAATCGGCAAAAGTTGACAACCCGGAAGTGTGAGCCGCGAGGGGGAGTGGCCCCGCAGCAGGGCCGGGCTGCAAGGGGGAGTGGCAGCGGGGCTGTGCCGGGCTGGGAGGGGGAGTGGCCCCGCAACAACGTCGGGATGCGAGGGGAGAGGGGCTCCGCGGGGTGAGGAAAGCTGGCATCGGAGCGTCCCCCATGCAGCATCGGGGCGGCCCCGGTGCAGGGTGGGGTAGAAAGCCGCTGAAATCGGGGCAGCCCCGGCGCGGGGAAGGGGAGAGCCGCTGAAATCGGGTCGGTCCCGGCGTGGGGAAGGGGAGAGCTGCAGAAATCGGGGCAGCCCCGGCGCAGGGAGTAGAAAGCCGCCAAAATCAGGGTGGTCCTGGTGCGGGGAAGGGGAGAGCCGCTGAAATCGGGGCGGTCCCGGCGCAGGGGCGGGGAAAGCTGCCGAAATCGGGGCAGCCCCAGCGCGGAGAAGGGGAGAGCCGTAGAAATCGGGGCAGCGGCAGCACGGGGCCTGCCGGCATCGGGTCACCCAGAGCGCCAGGGGACTCGTGGAGAAGCAGGGCCCCGGGGACGCACCACGGAGCGGCAGCGGCTGTGCCCGGGCCCCGGGGATGCTCCACGGAGCAGCGGCGGCCATGCCCCATCCCTGGGGACGCTCCACAGAGCGGCAGCGGCCATGCCCCGGTGCCAGGGACGCTCCACGGAGCGGCGGCGGCCATGCCCTGGCCCTGTCGGGTACAGGCTGGCCCGGGGGCCAATGGCTGCCAGGTTGAGGCGGGGCCTCGGCCAGCAAACACGCAGGGGGAGCTGGGGGCGGAGCCTCACTGAAAAAAAAAAAGTGCACCTTATAGTCCGGTGCGCCTTATCTGATCTACATGTTGCGAATTTTGCTGGCTGTCGGCGGGTGCGCCTTATAGTCCAGTGCGCCTTATGGTCGTGAAATTACTGTAACTTCAGTGCAGATTCCAATTGGCAGCTGAATGATAAAAGTTTCTTTCCCTACTGGGTCCCAATGGTCAACTAAATGTAAGATGGGCTCAGTGGTACTTGGGCTATCTGTAAAAACCCAATAGATAAAATCTTGGGGCTCCTTTTTCTCAAATTTATTTTCCTGGTTTGCCAATTTTAACTTAAAGGTCTTGTAGGTGTCGCTCTCAACTACAAACTTTTAGGGAGTGGGTGGCCCCCAGCAATTCTTTTGGGTTTTCTGATATCAGGGCAGGAATGCCAAAAATAAATGAAGAGCAGGTAGATGACCACAACTCGATAAAAGAAAGTACAGTAATTTCACGACTATAACGTGCACCACATCATAAGGCGCACTTCTGGATGCCAGCAAATTTCCAAACTTTTTCCATATATAAGGCATACCGGATTATAAGGCACATCTTTTTTTTGCAGTGAGGATCCATGCGCAACAAAATAACCAATAAGTAACGGAATTGCGTGAGCTCCAATGAGCCCTGCTGAGCCATGCAGCCCCGCCCTGGCCCCACTGAGCTGCGCAGCCCGCGCAGCCCGGCTCGGCTCGCTGCTCGCACGTCCGGGTTGGCAAATTTTCGAACTTTGTCCATATATAAGACACACCGGATTATAAGGCGCACTTCCAGGTTTTGATCAACATTTTAGGCTTTAAGGTGCGCCTTATAGCCATAGAAGTACTGTACTTTAAAAACAAGAAAAGTAAATGGCTCAAAAACCGAACATGATAACCGAAGGAACAGGTTAGGGAGGTGGGAGGTCTGTTCTCTTCAGAAGCTGGTGGTGGAAGACTCAGACAAAGGAAGGTCTAGGGTATAAGTATGGGGTAAGAGGGGGTGGACTTGAGGTCAGGGTCCAGTGGGTCCAGGGGAAAATGGTGCAAAGGCAGAGTAAGGGAAGGAAGGGACCAATGGGATAGGCTGCATGGAGTACTGGGCCAATGGGGATACACGGAAGGGAGAACATTCTAGAAACTGGGAGTAGGGATAATCAACGCAGAATGAGGGTTAGGAATATGCATGAAGCATTAACAGAAGTAATCCTATAACTCCTATTAACTTTCTTTTGGGATCATCACAAATGCCTCCCAAGGTTTAGGGATAGAGTATAATTCCTCTTTGGTCATGGTTGCCTGGCCTGGAATATCAGCCAAGCTGACCCCCACAACAGACATCCATGCTTCCATTTTAAAGTAAATTTTTGAATGGCAGCTGAGGAGAAATAACAAATGAGGCGGATGTTGCCCTGCTCCTTCAACCTTCACCCAAAGGTCATTGCTAGGGTAGCCTCCTTCTGGCTCCTTAGCCATCGAAGAATCCTCCTTTCTTTGACCCACTGCCAGCACTCCAACGAGAAGGGCTATGGCCTATAGTCAGCTCTTGAAGGACAGAGCCCCTTGTCAGGTCCCCTGGATACCAGGGGTCCCTGTTTGAGCACCAGAAGAGACCCCCCACTCTGAGCCCAGGCAGTGGTTTCCCAGGCAACTTTAAGGAGAGACAACTTTGATCCAATTGTTCAGAAACAGAACTTTAATGAGGTGAATACAACAAACAGGAAGGTATGCACTGTACAGGAACGAACTGGAAAAAAGCAGGATGCAGATTAGAGCAGGGATATTTATACACATGGGTGCAGCGAGGGGGTTAAGGCAGGGTCTGAGGCAGAGATCCAATGGGAAAGAGCGATTAAGAATATTTTAATTTCTGCAGCAAAAAGTAATCAATAGTAACAAAGAGAAATGAGAACTTTCTAGTAACAATTTACTAGAACCAAAAAAAATGTCCCAAAGGTCACAGAGTAAATGGGAAGCACCACTGCAAGGACCAAGTCTTTTTCACATCAGAGCTCAAGGGTTTCTATCTAGGCTTGTGCAAAAATGTAAAGAAGTGCAATGGGCAGGCTGATAACTTATTTTTTGGAGAATAAAAGGACTCCCACAGCTAGTCTGGGAGGTGTAAAAACAGCTGGGAGGGCTATTAGCCAAAATATCCACCAAGATAATGGAAAACATGGTGAGAAATGAATCTCAAGCAATTATTTTGAAAGCAGGACTTAGTTCTGAAACATTCATGACAATTTTCCTTAGGTTTGCAGAGATTTTCCACTTGTAGGAATTGCCATAATGCCCATGGCTATTAACATAGGACTAGCTTGGTTTCAGGGTTCAAAATCTTTGCTGAGTGCTCTGGAGAGGTGGTGTTATTCTGCCTGATGGAATGCTTCTGTGTTTTACTTATGTTTCATGTGTCTTCTACAGAGGCTTCAGCTCTACTCTTCTGGTCTGGGGATTGCATTTTTAAACAGCAGTTAGGGGAAAAGGCCACACAATGCTGATGAATCTGGTTCCCAGCTGACCTGTGCTGACAGATTGCTGTCTTGTTGCACTAAACCAGAAAGACGTTTATACCAAACAGATACACGTGAGAAGTTCAAGAAAAATTAAAAGACATGATTTTTTAAATCTTTAAGCATTGGTTGAAATATAAAAGAAACATACTTTGCATCTAGTTTAATCTCAAGTGTATCCAGAAGCATCTCTTAGAATTCTAAAAACTGTTGTAATTCGTGATATACCTGGAATTTATTTCTTATTCCCTATATCCATTTTAGTGCTACTGAAATAAAACTCTTCTGAAAAGGTGTACAGAAAACTGTGTAGCAAAAACATACAAACTTAACTACATAAGTTATGGGATGAACAAAGCCTGCCTACGAAGAGGTGACTTTTTAGGTGCTTATCTAGATACTGCAGTAAAAGGTTCAGAAATTTGATCTCCACTTTGTCATATTACCCACGTTTTTCACATTTGGCCCCTTCAGCTGCTGTCCACTGATTGCTATGTCAGAAACTTACAGAATCTGGTTAGTGGAACTCACGTGAGGACTTCAGCAATGTACCACCCCTAAGAAAACTGAGCTTGCCCTTCTTCAGCTCCTAGCAATTGCCATGATGCAATATTTTTCTCACTTGTGGTCCAGACCTGCTACTGCCTGAGGGTTCTTGTTTTGTCACTTGCGCCTGCCCATTACACATTTGCTGTAGCACTCCATGCCACTCATCAGGTGAAAAACCCTTCTCTCACTCAAATTAACTGGTTATGAATAGAAGGTTATGGAAGGGAATGGATGGAAGTCAGTTTGGCACGTTGGTGACTTGCTTTTGTCCTTAAGAACAGTCCATGTTAGACTGAGGACAAATTATTGTTTGTCTTAATTCTGTATGTAGGCATATATTGCACTTTTTTATTTCCTGAAAACATAGTCATACTTCAGTCTCATTACCTCATTTTGAGAAACTCCATCTTGATCTATGAGGTGGATCAAAAGTTGAGAAAGATTGTTAAAAGACAACAGAAGCAGGAGACAAAAACAAGAGAACATCTGACGTGGTCACTGGAGCGTGGGCTAGAACAAGGGAGACACCAGCACCGCGCCACGTGTGGGGAACTGCCCCGGTGGGATTTGCTGAGGGCAAAACTTTTTGAGCCATTTGCTCAATGGTGCAGTGTCTCTGACCAGCGTCAGGGATTGGACGAAGGAGAAGGAGAATGCTCTCTGTTGTGAAGTTCCAGCAGGAAGGGCTTACTGAAGCTGAAGAGTTTACTGAAGCTGAAGGACTCAGGAACAGAAGCACCCTGAGCAGCCCTGTGCATGGGATTAAATACAGTGGGTGGGTGCAAACAATCAACAAATGGGAAATCCTTAGGGGAGGAGTGAATGGTGGCGTCTTACAAAGCATGAACCAGTGAGGGAAGCAGAGGGAGGAGAATTGGACACATGGGCTAATGGGGTGTCAAGGAATAGGGGAATTCCAAAGGGGTGTTGTGGTTAGGGATTGGTTCAAGGTGGAATTGACAGGGAAGGTTCAAGAACAAAGTGCTGGGTTACAATAACAGGCAGGTAAGGAGCTGGAACAAAGGGCAGGGGATACAATGAAAGATGGCTTGGGGGAGGATACACCTTAGGGACAAACCAGCTTCAGGGAAAATGTGCAGGAACATAAGGATAAACTATCAACCATAAAACTGTGAACAATAAACTATTAAAATAAATGTGGGCCTCAACAACCATCTCCAAGAAGTCCAGAGATGTAATGGATTAAAATATGAGGAAAGAGATAGTTTGATCTATGGCTTCAGAATCCTGGATTTACTCTGGATGGGACAAGTTAGTGCCTTTAATCTTTATTTCCATGAAACACTCATGCATTCTATTGCAAAGCAACTCTAATGAAATACTAATTTCATTGTACATTGATACCTGAGTCTTCTTCACAGGGCTCACAGATATAACAGATACATGAGAGTTTTGCACCGTCCTAAAGAAGCAGACAGAGATTACGCAGTATGTCCTGAAGATCCTAAAATCTGTTATACGCAATGAAAACAAATCCATGGCTGACAGATGCAAAAACAAATCTTATGAGGAACAGCTGAGGGAGCTGGGATTGTTTAGTTTGGAGGAGAGGAGGCTCTGGGGGGACCTCATGGCTCTCTACAGCTACTGGGAAGGAGGTGGTAGTGAGGTGGGGGTTGTCCTCTGCCATATCTTAAGTGAAAGGGTGGAAATAGCCTTATTTACACCAAGTGAGGTTCATGCTAGATAGTAGAAAAAGAAATCATTGACAGAGTAGTTAGGCATTGAAATACGTTTGCAGGGAGGTGGCAGAGTCCCTACCTTTGAACGTGTTCAAGAGGCATCTGCAAGTGGCACTTGGGGATATGGATTAGATTTTTTACCAAACAGCTCCCTAAATAAAAACAGCTCTTGAGTCAACATGTCTAGTGACTATCTTTCAGAATCATCACATTTCATAAACTGATTAAATGCTAATGCTAGAAAGCAATGTGAAATGCTGATGCACAGACTGAAGAGTTGGTGGTGTTTAATTGTTTATTATTTAAGCTGCAATAACACATTCAACTGCATTGATAGAATAGTTTTGCTCTAACTGAAAAAGCATCTATGTCATAAAGATATAAATTACACTAGGAGAAAAAAATGGGCACATGTGTTTGTTTTGGCTGGGGTGGAGATAATTTTCTTCATAGTAGCAATATGGACTATGTTTTGGATTTGTGATGAAAACAGTGTTGATAGCCCAGACATTCTGGTCGTTTTTAAGCAGGGCTTACACATCACATCTGCTCATTACTCCAGAAGGCTGGGAGGGCAAAAGGAGTTGGGAGGGGACACAGCCAGAGCAGCAGACCCCAACTGAGTAAAGGGGTATCCTGTCCCACATGACATTGTGTTTAGTACATAAACCTGGAGGGAGAAGGAAGAAATGGCAGGATTTGTCTTTCTAAGTCACCATTACAATGTGATGGAGCCCTGCTGTCCTGGGGATGGATGATCTTTTAACACTTGCCTCCCCATGGGAACTGGTGAATGAACTCCTTATTTCACTTTTCCTCTGCGTGCCGCTTTGCTTTGCCTGTTAAAGTGTCTGTATCTCAATCCACAAATTTTCTCACTTTTACTCTTCACATTCTCTTCTGATCCTATCAGGAAATGAGTGAGTGGCTGTGTAGGACCCAGTGGCCCTCTGGGATAAAACACAACAGCAGACTAGCCCTTGAAATGACTATCATAGCTGTTGTATCTATCATAGTATGCTGTATGCAACTTAGTGTACAGCTTAGTGGGAATCAATTTATGAAGTGCAGGTAAAATTGAGAGGTTCTTTATTTTCAGTTTGAGAGGAGATAAAATATAGCAACAAAACATCAAGGCTGACTGAGCATGTAGTGGAATAACAGAAGAACCAGACCCAATACAGTTTCCAGAGTTCAAGATTTTTTTAGTTTTAAACAAATAAACTTTTCCTTAGACGTTTTCTGGAAACTAACTCACTAAGAGCTTACTAAGGGTTTCCAGTGGTCTCTCTAGCAGACACAAAACATTTCTCTCTATTCTTCTTCTCTTCCTTTGTCTCTGTAACCCTTCAAAAGTCAGTCTTACTTTACTGGGAATAATTTTGGCTTCGGTACATGGTTTCCTTGTATGTGAACACAGCTCGAATACAGTATTTTCATGACTATAAGACACACTTAAAAGCCTAAAATTTGATCAAAACCCAGAAGGGCACCTTAAAATCCGGAGTGCCTTATATATGAAAATAGTTTGAACGTTTACCGTTAACTGATACTGTGCCGTACCTTTCCCAAGCAAAAATGAGTTGAAGCAGATTCGCCTATGTTGTTTAGACTAGGAGATTGTTTGGGTGTGGTGATTTTGACGGTTCGAGCATTTTTGACCATGATAAACCAATCAGAGAAAAGCTCTTGCCTACCTGGGGATGAAGGTGTTATTGGGGGTGGNGGGGGGGGGGGTGTTAACAGAGAGATGGACACATTTCCTTCATTCTGTGCGCTTGTTGACCTCGACCCCAACTTTACGCGGTATTAGTATGCTGTGAAATCAGAAGTCCTGTAAGTCCAAAGTGACTTCGAAATGGCGCCACAAAGGAGACTTGCTTATGAGGCAGATTATGACTGTAAAATAAAGCTGTTTAAAAGTTTAATTAAAGTTAATGATTTTTCTCTGTATTCTTTTAATGTTTTGATTCTTTTTAGGCTGCTTTTAAAGGCTACGCTGATTTGTGAAAAATGTTTGCAAATTGAGCATCTGTCAGTAAACCCTGTGATCGCGCGATTCCATTAGTAATTTGCTTGTTTGCAAAAAGTTGTGCTGGGATCAATGTTGAAGAAAAAAAAAAGTGCGCCTTATAATCCAGTGTGCCTTATATATGAAAATAGTTTGAAAATTTACCGTTAAATGATACTGTGCCTTATTATCCCGTGCTCCCTACGGTCGTGAAAATATGGTAACTGCACCAGATCATGTAACTTCACCATTATCCCATAATAGAAATCTTGTTTAAGGAGAGAAGTAAGCACTATCTATAAAATTTGAAAACCTAGTCTTGGGACATTAAGCCTGGAATGTTATTATCATGGTTCATTTATGGACTTCTGCAAAGAATATGTTTATCTTTAGCAGCCACACCATAGGAGTGGAGGCTTTCCTCAGTTGATGTACAGAGTCTAGAACACAGTGGGAAAAGATTTATTTGCTGCAAAGCTTATTTATTGCTTAGATAGGTGTTTTCCTCATACACCTGGATTGCATTTAGTAGCAGATGTGGAGTAAGAAATACTTTTTGCCTGAAGGCATGTTGCCAAATTTAGAAGTGCTTTCTCTCTTGGTCTCTGGTGTTTTCTGCTTTCCTTTCTGATCACTGGTAGAGGTGATCCCACAAGTTATTTGCTGTTGTGGAGAGTTATGAAAAAAGCAAGTTCTGTAATTCCTTCTGTGATACAAAGCTATGATTCTGGCTTTTGATGTTTCACTTCAGGCCTTTAGACTGATATAAAGTGCTGGGAAATTCTGTAGCCTTTGAGGCACAGGAGCATGTGTATTGTTTATCCAAAACTAAGTATCTCTTCCATCTCTGTTTCCAGTCACAGAATATGGAGTTTACTGAACACTATAAATTTTTCCAGTTTGATATACTAATTATCAGTAATCCCCTTACATATAGCTATGGCCTGCAGCCGAACTTGAAATAAGGAACTTTGGCGGCCCTGACCTTGTAGTAAGGTTTTAAGAGATATGATCCTTAACATTCTTTTAGCTCATGCCTGAAAGGCAAATGCTGCTTCCACTAAAGAGTTAGAGTATTGTTCCAACAGCAGCACACTGCATGGAGAAAAAAAGACAAATACATAAATCAAGGCCTACAAGAGAAACAGACTGTACCTGCATGAGTGCAGTTTCTTTGTGCCGTAATATGAAAATTAGTCATTTCTCCCCAGTCATAAGGGGACGTATAACTCTTACCCAAAATAACTTTCCCAGAACTATTAATTTTACCTAAAACTGAACTGTGAGAAATTCCCACTGTTACAAACAGCCACAAATTACCTCCTTCTATAATGTGACCAACTCCTTCTTTGGGACTAATGCTATCTGATTTTACCTCATTTTCCAAGTCAGTTGCTCCACCTAGATATGACTGCTTCTACCTATGGTATGAACAGAGGGGAATATTCTCCCTCCAGGAAGAGGAAGAGTAAAACAAGAGATTGTAAGTCAAAGATGTTGCAAGAATCCCTTAAGAAAATGTTGAGATGTGACTTTTCCAGTTTGTGGAACCTTCAGAAGACCATAAAAGATTATACTTCCTCAAGTTTCACAACAGAACGCATACCATTTCAGAGGCTGTGTATCATGACATTACATGCTCATTTTCAGAATATAGTATATTAGTAACTGTAAATGCAGCAGTTTTGTTGATGCTTTTTTTCCAATACCTTTCTTCTTCTCATTAGAAAGCTTTTAGTTTAAATACATTACTTTGTCCTGTTAAAACACTATCCTGGCTGTGTCTGAATCATGTCTGATGGAAGTACAAGGGCACACACCCTTAGGAAGTTGATCTGTGCACTAGCCACTGGTTGCAGAGAAACTTTTGGAAAGTTTTGAAAACTTTAGAAGCCTCTCTTGAAATGTCTTATTTAGTCCAATGTTCTATGTCTCCCTTAGGACCACTTTCCAGGTAGATCACATTTGCTGGGTATGTTTTGGATAGCAGACAGGATTCATGGGTCACTGGGAGAGTGTTTCTTACTTAAATGAGGTTTACAGAGTTCCATCTCAATTCTACCAAATATTAGAATTCGAACAACAAACTTTAATGAAATCACACATGAAACAACATTAAATGACTTAAGGAACAAGATATATATTATAAAAATTAATCAGGCTACATGCCCACATTTTGCATAAAGAAAATGTCATTCTTAGCTATATTTTACAGAACAGATATAATAAACAGCAGGTGGTGAATAATAGAACAATGCCGTGCACTTAGTGTACCAGTAAGTAATGAGATTTAGCTGCAGTAGAGTCTTTAGTGCTGTTGTCTGTAACCACTAGGACTTGTTGCTTGCACTGAAATAGAAAGGTCAGAATATACTTTTAAAATATTCCACAAAAAATGGAATTTGATGTATCTGATATGTCTGTTTTGGTATAGTTTAAAAACCATTATCATTGACATTAGTTCTCAATCTTTAGGATTAATTTTAAGTCGTGGATTATTTGAAAACTTTTTTTGTTGGTTTCCTATTGGTTGAGATATTTTAAATGGTCATTTGAAAACCTGATGCATCAGTTATATGATTTAATATT
Organism: Turdus rufiventris; assembly: GCA_013186435.1. NCBI lineage: Eukaryota > Metazoa > Chordata > Aves > Passeriformes > Turdidae > Turdus > Turdus rufiventris. The sequence goes on from PYHW01009486.1 coordinate 12,348,796, forward strand.
AAATATATCATTAATCTCCCATTATTTGGGAGATTACCTCTGTGTCATTTCGGTGCATTTAAAAAAGGCATTAGACTCATGGTTATAAATCTTGTAGTAAATGTAACTCCTACACTTGTACTTCAACAAAAACCAGATTATGTCAGATACATACTAATTAATCTCAAATAGTAAATAAATGAATTCATTTGGTTTTTAAACTTCTTGCCCCTTGTTTTTTTTTCTCAAGCACAGATTAGTTATAAACCTGGCTAATTTGTAATTTAAACTGAGTTTATGAATAGTCACATAAGTGAAATAGCAGTGAACATACAGGATGTATTGATGAATATTTACTGAAAGCTTTGCAGAGGTTTACTCTTTTTGCTTATGCAAGATTTCTTCATTAATTTAACTCCACTAACTTTAGTGGAATTGCCCTTTGCTGCCATAAATCGAGAAGAGTACTGGGTGTCTGACAGGGAGAGGTATGACTGAGGAACAGTTGGCTCTTACACCCTTCTGGCTATACGACTACCACAGTGAAGGGGGTGGATGAAGGAGAGAAGACAAAAGTTGAGACATAGAAGCAGAAGCACAACTAGGAAACTGATTGATTTGCATAGGTACTCAGACTCTGGGCCTGTAGTAATGCCTACCACTTATGGGTTAAATTGCAATACTATCCATCTCACAAACTTCTTGTCATGCCATTTACTGGAACATAGTTTTGTTGCTGAAAACAGACTAACTCGTCAGTGAACTGTGGCTATGTAGAGAAGTTTATGGGTAGGTCAAGACCTGAGGTGCTTCATAATCTCTGTCTTGTCTCAGATGTACTGTGCTGCATCTGTCTCTCAGCACAGTCCTGTGTGATTGGAAGGGTAGAGACAACTGAATAAGGCCACTTTGTTACAAAGACAATCATCGCAGGGTCTTCAAAGTGCAGGCAACATAGGGCAAAAATAACAGTTAGTGATATATCAAGAATCCTGAGGTAAGTTTCCAGAAATAAGAGTTCCTGACACTAGACATTTTGCACTACAATTTACCTCAAATGAGATTAAGACTATCTTGGAGTCAGAGTGCACACTGGAGCTAGAGTGAGAAATCCCAGCTCTCTGAGGAGTATTATTCCCACTTCAAATAACCCACCTACAGAATGGACCTAATGGTAAATACTGCCCTGTCTTGAATGGACATGAGTTATGTAGCTTTATTTCACACATACAAATTTATATAGTTATTTATAATAAAAATAAGGCATTCAATGCTGAATAGAGAAAAGGCATTACATTATTGTCTCCAGTTTTAAATATTTTTGTTGAAGTTATGTTTCCTCACTGTGGAGATTTCTTAAAAATAGTAGAACTCAGGTTTAACTCAAATAAGTTATTGCAGAGCTATCTATTTATATCAGTGAGCCTTTGTTAAATTCAGCAAATTTGTTTTTTTCTTAACTCATGCATGTACATGATTTCTAGGTATGCTGTCATCTTCTACTTTACCATGTGGCACTTAAAAACATTAATTCAGTTCTAGTACAACCAAGACTACAGTTCATGTAGTTTTCACTGTCTTCTTGGGCTAAGAAACTTTGGTCTGCTTTGAGGCTTATAGTGGGAATCCTGCAAATTTTTTTTCTCTCTTTCATTGTTTCTTAAAGCAGCCTATTCCCATGGGAAAATGACATCATTAGAAGAGAAGTACTGGTTGAATGTTTAAAAATTACTCAAGGGAATCCTGGTGGCTCAAAAATGGAAGGTAATGAAAATATACTTTCTGTAAGTTTTCTTTACAGAACTCCATGAAGTGAGCAGAATACTGACTGCACAGTAATGGAAGGTTTCTTGTGTTCTGTAAGCCTTCCCTATAGTATTTTCCAGACAGATCTGCTATATGATGTCCCAAATCACAAGAGAAGCTTTACCACTGCATGTATAGGAGGAAGACACACACATTAAGGGGCTGATATCTTTGATAGTTGAAACTTATAGGATCTATTTGGAGTCTCCTTGCTATGACTATATTTAACCTAGTGGGTGTAAAAACATGCCCAGGCTTCTTGACCCGAGGATGTACCTTCTCACATCTGCACTACACTGAAATAAGATATGGGAGTTTCTCTGGGATTGGATTCTTCAGAAGAAGCTTGTGTGTCTGAGTCAGAATAAAGTCATACTACCTTTCTAATAGATTCCTCACTTTTGACAGTCAGATGACCCTGGTATATATTACTGACTGCACCTATTCCTTAATATATTTGAAGATTAATCAGAAGTGGTTTTTTTTTCCTTTTTTACTCTGACATCTCATCCTAATGCCAGGTATTTTTTCCTCCTTTTGTACAGAAGATCTGTGACTAAATGAGCTAGAAGCAGTATTTTCCCTAACCCTTCTCTCTTTATCACAGACCTTAGAAAATTTTCTATTGTTTTGAAAAGAATAGATGGAAATCTAAAAACATATACCAATGGCCTATTACAAGAAGATATCAAAACCGAATTTGAGGATTAAAAATCTTTTTAGCAAAAAGAAATAGCAAATAGTTGCCATAATGACAGTCTTCAGAACCATTCCTTTTGTGATACTTGGATTCTGATGCCTGAGTAATTTTTCTACCTTGTAATTTTGAGAAGATTAAAACTTCAGTACTGCAGCTGTTTTCTTCAAGGAAATCTGTGGCTGTGGAATTGTAATACATATGGTAATGCTACATTAGTGTAGTATTATTCACATCACTATAGTTAAACTTGGGTCAGCACTTCCTTTTAGACTGTGAAGTTAGGGTTTGTCCATGCACATTTCCTTTTAGCTGACTTGGAACATGTGGCTCAGCCTTACAACTATATTTGCTTTTTTTTTTTTTCTTTTGCAAAGCTGTTTGAAAAAGCTCTGATCAAAAGCTCTTAATCTTATGGCTAAGTTCTCATTTCAAAGTATGTGGCATATTTAATTGTCACTGAAACCTTTTCCTGATTTAGAGACCAGGCTGCTTTAGTAACTTTAGAGACAATATGTTACTGGAATTAAAGCATTAACATAAAGATTTTCTCACTTAAATTACTCTCCTTTGGCTTAGCTGCCCCTATAAATGCATCTTGTTAACACTCAAAGTGGTGGGAGAAGGTGAGATACTCTGGTTTTCCTCTTAATCAGCTTTATTCTATTTAGCAGCCTTCAAATCTAAACCCCTTTGAACAGGAAAAATGCAAATATTCAGCTATTACATCCTTTAAAGTAAACTTATCCATTGGAGTCTTGTCACACTTGTCATGGTTTAGCCCCAGAGGGCCACCAAGTCCCACACAGCTGCTCACTTATTGCCCCACCAGCAGGATCTGGGAGAGAAGGGTGAAAGCTGGAAAACTCATAGGTTGAGATACACACAAGAAGGAAAACAAAAGCAAAATGAAACCAGGAGTGAATTCACTGCTTCCCATGGGCAGGCAGGTACAGCCTTCTCCAGGAGAGCAGGGCCCAATAACACATAATGGTGGCTTGGGAAGCCAGACACTCCAGATGTTCCTCCCCTGCTTCTTTCTTCCCTCCACTTTATATAGTGAGCATGATGTCACACAGTCTGGAATATCCTTTTGGTCCATTGGGGTCGCCTGTCCTGGCTGTGTCTCCTCCCAGCCTCCCAGGCACTCCCATCTCCCCTGCCAGTGTGGCAGTACAAAAAGCAGGGAAGGCCTTGGCTCTGTGCAAGTCCTCAGCCAGAACAAAACCATCTCCACATTATCAACCCTGTATTCAACACAAATTTCAAACACATAAAAACTTATCCCTACCTCTGCTAAAGCCAGTGGAACACTTCATGACACTTCTGAAATTCCAGAGTTGAAACATAAGACAGTGTTTATAAACATTCTCTTCTCCAAACACCTCCAGCCTCATTCAGTAAAATTATTATTTGTTTGGATAGCACTCTGTGGTTTCACACCTTTCCATTTTTGAACCCACTGATATATATTTCTGTTGTAATCAGGTCTTGATATTTTCCTAAGCATTACTTCAGGGACCAGGGAAGGTGAGACAGATGACAAATGAATGACAGAAAGGAGAAGATGCGCCTTTCACAAGCCCTAGTTTATTTGGGCCCCATAGCCATCATCTGTGCTTCCTCCTCAGTAGAAAATTTCTGTTCTCTCTATTTATCACTGCTGGCTGGTAACCAGGTTTGTCAATGTACTATATTCCAATGACCGCAAAGTATGCCCTATGCTTTGGCTTAATAGAAAAGTATCTTGGCGATGACATGTGAGCACTTTTCTGTAATAGTTTTATTGAGAAATATGATTAATTTGACCTGCTTCTTAGATTCTGGGTAATTTTAATCTTACCAGAAAAAAAAAGAAGTATAACATGCACAACTCCCTTTTTTTCTCTTATGTCTAAACTCTATTCCCTTTTCTTTTCTACAAGTGGCAGAATGGTAAGGGCTTTACTAAAACTTCAAATGTCACGTCTGGTGACATACTTATGCATATGATCAGTTTAGAGTAAGTAACTACTAGTTTGTATATGTTTTCCTTTGAGTAGAATGCATCTTCCAGTGATGATGACACTCTCTGCTTACCTTTACTTGTGCCAGGTAGTTACAAAATCTGTCAAAAATGTTCCAGTCACATAAATGTTGTATACAGAGTACAAGGACGTCCATTTCTACCTATTAAAAGTACAGCATACAGATTAATCACACAGAGGGATTTAGATTTCTGTGGTTTTGATAAAATGCCTTGTTTTTAAATCCCATTTTTTACATTTTGTGGAAAGATTCTTTACTCTCAAATGTTTAAGCATACCTTTTTACCCCTAGTTAAAATGAAGTTGAGCTCCCTCTCCTGCAGTGTCCATTAAGACTTGTGACTGCTGGTGGTGTTTCCACTTTGCAATCTGCAGCCACTCAGACGATGTCACACTATCTCTTAGGCTTGCCTGCATCTGAAAATTGGTCCAGCTAATCCCTAAATGGAGAAAAAACTGTGCAGACAGTGCAATTGCAGCAGGACTGGGAGAACTTGGCATAAAAAAGGCTTGCCAAGCAAATATTCTTTGTTCTTTATTTTTCTGAGGGATGAAACCCTGAGGTTTTTTTACTAATCTCAGGAGTTTCCCATTAATTTTATGCTTCCTCTGACAGGCAGTTGGCTGTAGCTTCCATCGGCACACTCTGGACATTGGTTGTAGAGTTTCTTAAGTATAGCTTTAATCATGTCTGCTGTAAAGAGATCTATAGATAAATAAATGGAATTTGGTCCGAGCAGAGCTCTACTATTGTTCATGTAAGATACAGACAAACTTTGGGTGTGTTTGGGTGTGTGCAATCCTTAATATTTCCTAATCTCCTTTATGTGCTCTTTTTCTCATAACCTTGTCAACTTGTTCAGTTTTTTCCCAAACCTGACATCTTTGAAATCACTTATGTAGTTTAAAAATGGGTATATTATATATCGTAATAATTCTATATAATATGGAGTAGGATTTTCTTTGCACTTAACACAAGTGTTTAATTTTACACCTGCTCTGCATGGCTGTAAAGGCTACAGCAAGTTTAAGGCAGAGGCTTTCAGTATCTATACTTCTGTCCCTTTATCTTGGACTTAATTTGTGAAACAATGTGCCTATCTTCACATGAATTACTGTTATATGCTTCCCACAAAGAGTTCTTCTTATTGTCTTTCTTGCCTTCTATTTTTGGCTTTTTTCAATAAGGGATATCTTTCCTATAGTCTGGCCTGCAAGGATTTTTATCTGCCAGGACTTGTTGTGGCTTCCATAACAATATCCATTGTCTGCATTTTGCAGTTAGGGTCTAAAACATGTGGGTGGAGAACTGAGTGAGAGCTACAGATGAGGAACATTTCCAATGGAATACCCAAGCTTTCATCTAAAACTCCACTTTTTACACAGCTTAGATTCCCTGTTTGTCAGGAGGCACCTACTCCTGCTTGATACTTAGATCTCTCAGTCCTCTCCTGAAGTGATGCATCTAAGTTATGCTCTTGCAAACAAAGTCTACATCATTCTTTGTGGACACTACTGAAGGCTTGTGGAGAAACCTAATCTGTTTTTTTCCTAGGTTGTTGACTTTCTCAGCTCCAGCTTGGATCTTTCCCAGGCTGGGGATTTTTCTCAGAGGCAAAACAAGGGAAGGATGAAAGAACTACACAGACACCTGGTGTTGACTACCGAGCCCATGAGTGTCTCGTGATATTTTGCAGATAGCTTATTTTCAAAGAGGTGTTGCCTTCTTTGACTAATGAGTTTTTTATACATCATTTGTCGTGATCTCCTTTATATGGGGCCATGGCTTTCTTCAGTAAATTGCTCTTTCTTGCTGCTAGCAAGAGAAGCCATGTTGCTGTGTTCTTTTCACCACTTCCTAGCAATACAGTGACAATTCTTTCATTCAAAAACCTGTCTGAATGCATATCATTCTCATTTACATAGAATACATTATTGGAGAAATTTTGCATTAAACCATTTAGGGTTGATAATATTTTTCACGTGGATTAAATGCCATTTGACCAAATATTAAAATAAACATTGGGAAAAAAAATATCTCCATGTTTCCTTTGTGTAGGTGAACCCTTTTTGTACCAAGACACACAACAGCATTCACACTTTGTTTGTTTCTGGATCTCAAATAATCCTGGTTTTTTGAGCCTGGGGAAAGACACTTAAGAGAAAGCTCAGAGGTGGCAGTTCCTTGGAGCTTTATTGATAATGGTTAGAGCAGTATCCAGAAGTTGATCTGGAATGCAGAGTGACTGGCCCCTCCGTTCAATTATTCTAATCTTTTTGGCTGAGGTGATGCTTTATTTTCTTTCCTTTGCTGTGTTCAAAGATAGGAGATAGAAAAGGTAGAAGCATGTAACCTTGTTTTTTTCTCATTGGTGTCTTCCCGTGCAGTGTTTTATGTGTACACCTGCATTAACAGTAAATCCTTCTAAAGAGAGGACTGCCCAGTTTTCAGCCCCTAAAAACAAGCTTATATCGGATTTTTGTTTACAGCTCGTGTGCAGAACATGCGCAAGAGTTCCCTCCTATTCTAGGAAATACTGTATGTAGCACACAGTCTACAGACACACATTCATCAGTTCAAATTAATTTAGTTTATGTTTGTTTCAAAATATTCTTATATAGCTTTTGTAGGTTTAACAATCCATCTCATAGTCATGTATGCTGAAGCTAAACATAGTAGTAATTTTAAATTTTAAACTTCTCTTATGTAGGAAGATTCAGAATTAATAACAGTAGCGTCAAGATGATATAGATGTATTTCTGTAATTTCTGAAATAGAGATATGCTAGTAATGTTTGCAAATTTTTGTTAACTGTTTAGAAGGACAGGAAAAAATGCCTTTGCATGTAACAGAGAATCTATTCTTGCTGCTGCTCACAAAGCAAAAGATATTTTTCGCTTTGCTACTTAGGACATATTTTCAAAGGGAATAGAACATTACCTTCCTATGATGGTTCAGCAGAGGTGACAACAGCATATTTTCAAAGGAGTAAGATTTGGCGACGGATTTAGAACAACCTCAGTAAATAATTATGTTTTAATTTTTATAATTTTTTCTTTACCCTTTCTCTACAAGTTAGAGCAAAGGTGCAAGGACCTCCCAGTGCCTTGAAGACCACTCTCTTACCTGGAGATCTCACAAACCTGAATGGGTTGAGGTCTCTATTGTTTCGTACTTCACGTGCTCCTGTGTAGCACTGCTACCTTCCAGCAACTGACAGTTCACTCTCATGTTGAACTAAAGGATGCTGAATGAAATGAGAGAGACTCCTTCCTGCAAGCAGGAAGGGAAGGCAATGCAGTGGACTGTATTCGTTTAGTATTTCAGCATAAAGACTGGTACATACTTAGTACATGATGTGTACAGATATGTGTACACAGATAGATGTACAGGTAGGTAGGTATGTCATAATACTATGTAAAACAGGACTGGGGCAAGGGCTGGATCACCCATATATCATTTGTCCCTAGCAAAGTCACCAAGGCTGCTGCAGCTTTCTCAGACATTGTCTAAGCCCAGTCTGAAAACAACGTGTGCCAGGGATTCTTCCTAGCAGACAGTTTGGCTGCTGCCCTTTGGAGAACTGCAACTGTCCAAGACCAGACTGGTCATATCATTTGGCCTCAGAACTACAAAAAAATGTTATAATGCTTACTCTGATACAGATTCCTTCTGCGATATTCAAGTCTGAAGCCTGAAATTTAGGAGAGCCCAGAATCTCATCTACATTGACAACATATAGATTTTGGTATGAAAATATAAAAATTAACTAACTGCTTTTTTTGTTCTCTTTTCAGGTAATTGAAATGGGTTAGGTGGTTAGATGGATTAGGTGGTTAGAAATGGGTTAGATTGGTTGATTCATAAATGGACCATGGACAAGTGAAAGATGTTTAATGCACATTATGCTGGGTGTCTACAGTCTTCACTACCGTCTTCCTCCTATTCCAACTCCTAGGTCCAGGCTTAATATTTCATCTGAAAAATCCCACTTACTAAGGTTTCATCATCAATAAAACTCCAACATTTTGATTTTCAGGATATTTGGCATCCCCAAGTTATGATCCTATCAGGATTCTCTAGGTGTTGAGCTGGGGTGCAGCTTCAGAAAAACTGTCTGTACTGAGGAACAGAGGTACAAGCCTTTAGGGCAGTCAGATCAGCTTCTGAATAAGGAGACATCAATAGGCAAGAAACAGACTTGTTAGCAAGTACCTCCAAATGGCTTTATGGAAAAAAATTTCAAAGGTTTATTCCACATGGGAATAAATATAATATGTAAAATATTTTCCTGACTTGTCTACATGACCTTGATCCCACAGGGAAAAGTAACAGTAAAAAGAAAGCTATAAGCTCAGTTAAAAAAAAAAAAAAAAAAGAAAGCAAGCCATCATCATTACTCTTGCCTTGGTTCTCCACTTTTATTACTTGAAGGTACAGTAATTTCACGACTATAAGGCGCACCCTTTTGACTAAAACTTTCCCCCAAACCCGGAAGTGCGCCTTATAGTCCGGTGCACCT